>CM040395.1:84850209-85257709 GCA_022702515.1 Ilyophis sp. 1 JC-2022
ACCGACGAGGATACGGAGATCATGGATGACGCCTCCAGAACTATGGATCAGATGTAAGCTACTTCTTAAATGTCATTTAAAATCCCAAATAAAAATGAGTGACATTTTCTGTGTTGTAATAATTTAGTTTCTTTCAGGGATGTGGAAATTGTGGAGGTGAACTGTGGGGATGGTGCAGCTGTCGAGGAAAGCGCAGAGGGCAGGGAAGCATTCGGTGTACTGAGGGCCGAGTGGGAGGTACCACCCAAAAGCCCAGCAGATACTCCCCTGACCAGCAGCGCCCTACAGGTCAACAATTCCCCTGGACTGAGCCTAGAGGACCCAATGAAAATCATGGACTCCATCCTCAATGAAAATGGAGCCATCTCGCAGAACATTAACCTTCTGGGCAAGTATGTTTCAGCCTCTTATTTTTATGCCATCTTGACAACAGTCACTACAGGTCCCAGCATTGTGCTTTGAACTTAAAGTTAACCTTATCAAAGCTATTGTTTGAATTGTGAATTTGTTTTTCTGAAGTGAGCAACAACCTATGGAACTACGTTGTTTACTATTGCTAACGTTGAAAAGAAGATTTGTTTGTAAAATACTTCATTTTTGATATAGGACCACTGACATAATGCCATTTTTAAATAAGGGCTGGAATCCATACAAATGGCAGAACTTTCTTTTTCAAGGGTTGAGCTAATGGACTACCTGGACAGCATTGACTGCACTTTGGAAGACTTTCAGGCCATGCTATATGGGAAACACTTTGTTGACTCAGATGTTGTAGAGGTAAAGTATGAAGTAACGGTGTTTTCTTGGCACAGTTGTAACAACTCTGTGCTGACTTTGATGCATTAAAATCTGCACAAGCTCACACAGAACATCCTGTTGTTCATGCCATTATTATTTTGTTAAACGGTGTGGCATTTCACATTTGCCGATGGTCTGTAATTCCTTGTACCTGTAACACCATCTAAAGTTTTTTAATTGTACGGTATAGTGTGACCTGTTCTGTGAATTTCTAATTGTTATTTTTTTTACTGTTCTGAGAGGTTGTTTTTTATGGTATGCTTCCATGGGCAGAGTTCAGTTGACCGCTCTGGACACCTGCAGCTACGGCGGTATCAAATTTCAAAGTGGCTGTGTGTTCCTTAGCAACGGCAGCTGCGCTTTTGTTGTAATGTTGTCATGGAAGCACTGTCTAACTGACGGACCAAAGACAAATGAAATGTTTGAACATATAAAAATGTATTCATACAGATTCATAAAGATCTTGGAAGTGCAATGTTGCTTGCTTATTGTATTGCTGGCAAAGACTTGGGTCTTTTATAGAACTGAAGTACAAGTAATTTGTTTAGTGGCTACTGAAAGCCAAAGGAGTTCATGGTGAGTGATGTCGGCTTGAAGACAATTAACTGGGTCGCCTTGGTTACTTGAGAGAGGGAGCGTAATGACTGACAGTGTAGTATAATGGTTAGGGACCTTGGGTTGTAACTGAAAGGTTGTGGGTTTAGATTCCCAGTTGGGGTGCTACTGTTGCAGCCTTGAGCGAGGTACTTAACCTGAATATTTTCAGCAAAATATCCAACTGTGTAAAACGATTTGTAAAAATGTAATCTGTGGTAAATTGCTCTGGATTAGATTGTCTGCTAAATGCTGAAATTTAACGGAACTGTACCAATGAAATGCACTAATGTAGAAAGTTGGAGGAAAAAAAACTGAAGTAAACCAATGCAGGTCCTGTGGGATCCCTAAACGGATAATTGATCTTTAGCGTTTCTCCCCAAATAGCTTCTGTCAGAATGACGTGACAGTGCACCGCATCAGTAGGTCTCGATATCCTCCCAGAGGATAACCTGAACTGGCAAAGCAATTGGCAGCACGTGCAGCACATTTCAGGTTGACAGAAAAACAATGTTAAAGACTTCAGATGCATTGCATGGCCATTCTCTGTGATAAGTCGAGTGATCACCTGAAGCCAATTAGAGCTAATTACACTGATGGTGAGGGCAGGGGGGGGGAACGCCTTCCGTTATCTTACCTTGTCTTTCTCTTTTTGTTTTCTTTGCATCTCCAGGAGACCGACGGCTCAAAAGAAAACGCTGGTCAGTCAACCAAAGGAGGCAGGTCTGATGCGATTAACACAGGTGGGTGCACTATATTTTAAAACGGCTTTCTCTGGAAATGTAAGTAATTTGTTACCAAAAATAAGGACATTGGATAATGGTAATTGTGAGATTTTGCTGTAAAACCAGATGCACTACCTATCTTCCTTAGCCATCATGACCAAGTACTCCTAGTGTTCAACCTCTGCTCATTCTTTGTAGAGTGAAGCCAGCCTTCTGGCTGATTAATATCGTTAGCCCTTCTCTCCTGACAAGTAATAAATCAACTAATATTGTGGGGGAAAGGTCCTGAAAGTAACCGTTTTGATCAAAATGTTTGTGTGGACAAATGTGAGCTTCCTTAGGTTTTTATGCTAAAGCTTTTGAAAGAGGCTTAACGATCTCCGCCTTGCTGCAGATAAACAGCTGATCCAGTACACCACGTGCCCCCTGTTGGCCTTCCTGGACGGCTGCACCCCGCTGGCTTCTGAATCGGAACACCCGGGCAGCGACCTGGGCGAATCGCTCCTGGGGCCCGGCCTGGAGTTGGAGGAGCCGTCTTGCGGGGCCCTGATCCACCTGGAGAGCCTGGAGCAGGAGGACGAGCCGGTCCGGAGCTCGCTCGTCCACCTGGAGCCGCTAACGGAGGCGGAGGCCAGTGAGGCCACCCTGTTTTACCTGTGCGAACTGTCCCCCGAGGTTCCCAGCACAGATGCCTCCCAGCTGGAGGTGTGAAGGGAACTTGGGAGGGTGGGCAGGAGGTAGGGAAAAGGAACGAACAAATGAACGAACCTTTGTATATATTCATCAAAATGATGATTTATTTATTTGCCGGTATCTTTTGGTACATTTCTGTCCGAGTTCAGACTACGACATTCCTCATTGCTCAACTGACGCCTCATTGCAAACCATGTCCGCAGACGGCTAGAGGTTCTCTCACCCTGAGCTGGCCGACCGGTTCTCGTTTTGGGATTTTCCTAAAGGATTTCACTCAATTGGTTGAAAGAAACGGTTTTATAAGCTCAGTGTGTGAAGGGCTACAACTGTCTTTACTGTATCAAGATATAGAAGTGCCTATATCTTATGGTCTTTGTAAAATTTCAATGTTCAGAAGTTCAAGTAGTCCAGGTGGTAGCGTTAGTTCAAAAACGTTCTGAAAAATCTCATGTGACTTGCGTATCCCTGTAGGCTTCTTTTTCCTCATCGTTTCAAGCTTGGCAATAATAAAATAATTAGCCTCTTATTCACTGTGTGTGTCATTGACTCAGTTAAAAAAGCAGTCACTTCGATGTATTGACTTTGCATTTTTGAGTACCATCTTGTATTTGGTACTCAAATTATAAATTCAAACCACCACAAGAGCCACAAATGAAGAAACATTACCTTTATTAGACTGAAATGAAGATTGGTTACAATGCACTTATATGTCAAAGGCAAATTGAAATGATAAATACTTAATGGCGTAATTCTAGCTCTACTGTGCAACTACAATACAAGTATCTATTGCCATCCTGAAATGACGCATTGCACAAATGAAAATGGTTCACTGCTACAAAGCACTCCCTCAGCCACTTTCTACAGTAAAAACAAGTATTCAAAGATGCAACACTTTAAAAGTAACCAGTGCAAAGTGACATGACATAAATAAAAAAAGGTGAAATCAATACCATAAAAGGTTTTTTTAGTTGTAAGTTTGGTCGCAGTTTGTGCACGTATGCCCAATTCAACCGATTCACAGTTACAATGCAAACTAAGATTTTGAGGGAAAGTCACAGCAAATTAAACACGAGGGTTTTTTTTTTTTTGATGTAGCATATATCATGCAAATGTTACACTAAATTTCTATCGATACGCAACGGTTTACCTCACGCTAAAGGAAATGCCACAAACTAAATCTGAGCGAGTAACAGGAATTGTGGACGTAAATCTTGCAGTGAGCAGCAGCTACTAATGTACCTACAAGGAATTCCATTTGGCTTTTCACAATACGGTATATTTCAGATGTTCTAGGGTGTCAAGAGAGCAAGCAATTCAACTCATTACCTTTTGTGTACAAAGTTGGCACATCAGCTTGTGCCAACATACGGAGTATCTTCAGTCTTCCTCCATGTGAGCTGTTAAATGACATCTCACACTAATGGCTTTCTAAAGCCCTGTGAGTTTCACACTATTCAGCAGGTTTCAACACACCTTGAGAAATATCCGCCTAGTCTTTACATGCATTACAAAAAAAGAAAAAGTGTAGGAATCGGCCACAGGGATAACGCGTACAGTTATTTACAAATGCACGAATGCAATGAAGCTTGCCACGCCACACACTGCAGGTTATTCACAACGAGGGGACGGGGTGAGCAGGCCCTCTCGGCTTGGGCGCACGCGCTCAGTCGAAGTCGCGGTTGGTGAGGACCATCGGGGCCACCAGGGTCCACACGTACAGCGCCACGCAGATCCAGCTGGATGAGATTTTCACCCACACCGCTGGCCACTTGCTCGTCATCGTCTCGTATTTGGAGTCGGGACTGAGGCAAAAACGAGAGGAGGGCGGGGGGTTAGTTTCAGTCTGAATTTGGAAAGGGGGCGGTCACTACAGACATAATTTACATGAGGCAGACCAAGTAAATCTACTGAGCCTCAAATGTAGAGTACCCCCTGTTGAAAACCCAGGCTTTCAACAGTTAGTAGTGTTTCGGTATAATATGTAAATATTTATTTTTGCGGTGGTTCATTTTATCGTAGTTCCACTGATGGTCGCCTACATAACTCAATTTCACAAAAACTGAAACCAAAACATGCATTCACTGCGATCAGACTAAATGTGTATTAGCAGGCTTAACCAGTGTCTTTTGAGAGATCACCATCCACTGTCCTAAAAGTGAGTCCCCTTATAGCAGACGATTTAGAAATAACTCCAGTGATACCTGTGGAGTTGCATCACTGAGTGACAGCAGCGAATGTGGTCACAAACGGATAAGGGCGTCAAGGCTACACACCTGTACCAGTTGGTGAGGGTCATCATGATGTACAGAGAGGCGAGGAAGAGCATGAAGTGGAAGAAAGAATAGCTGTAGGTGACCCCGTCCTTCTCGTTGTCCACGGCGCGGTTATCATCGTCTGCCTCCTCAAAGTTCTCCGATTGGTTGGGCCCGTCCTCGATCAGGGCCGAGTCATCGTTGGTCAGGGTCAGTTTGTTCACCTGGCTGTTGGATGAGTTTCGGATGCTGTGGGAAAGTAGAGGAGGAAAAAATCCTTATCAGTTAGAGAGGCAAAAAATAGTATGAATCATTTCTTAGTCAAACTGGTGTTAAGGAAGATACAATTTACTTGTTTTTTTTCCATAAGTGTAATAATACAATTTTCTTATATAGGACCTTCTGAAGTTCATTCTTTTTTTCTTTACGGTTTCTCATGACTTTTTAAAAATAGAGGGAATTCCTTACCTGGAGTACAGAACACACAACAGGAACAAAATCAATCCCACAATTCCCTGGGCATCCCACCACTGAACCACTTGGTCTTTGCCAGCAGGGCTAGTGCTGTTGAGACCAATTATGCCAAGCAAGCTTGGGTTACACTTCCTGTCTGAAAAACACAGGAAGCAAAATGAGCAAGTCATTTATGAGATGCATGCGTCAATGTACTGTAAAAACAACACAGATGGGTAATTCATTAATCCCCCATCCGTTGACCATGAAACCAACTTTGTGCTTAGAAATACTTAAAGCCCTCTTCAATCACCACACACTGACAATGTAAGACAAAGGTTAACCGTTAGAACTGGTTTACCTCAGTAAAATGCCACTCCTGATCTCCAAAACAATATTTCCATATAATTTTTAGCCAAACAGATTCTGTCTTTAGATAGCAATTGTCAAGGTATGACATTGTTTCATGTTCCACAATGATTTTAGGTAACTACAAAGCCACGTAGGTAAACCATAATCATACACACAGCTAAACTATCTCTAGGATCAAAAGCACCGATCAAGAAATGTGCAAAAAATAAGATTTTTTTTTTTTTTAAAGCAGTGAAGATACTTACCAGGCTCATTTGTCATGGCAGACCAGGTCAGATACATGGTGTACAGGGTCACAATGGAGGACTGCAGTAGTCCAGACCTGGGCTGAGACTCCTGTGGAAACAGCACAGGAACATTGCAGTTTAGTACAATAAATATGCAGGACTGGGGGGTCTGTGAAGGAGATACAGGGACCCTCAAGCAAAACATTAAAAATGTAGCCTTCCAGGTAATAATAATATAATTGTGACATGTTTCCAAATACTAGCGTGTTCAATATCCACTGCATTGCCCCTCGATGGCATTAGGTAAGGTGCCGGCAGTGGCGTAAAATCAAATAAAGGCTGTTTTTATGATGACAGTATTCAGAAGGGGATCCTCAGCTAAGGGTAGATCCTTTCAGGTGAAAGAGGGGCCTAGAGTAGAAAGCTTGGGGACTCCTGTATTTATAACATGGCCATTTTCACTTTCTCCGGGTATTAACAGCGCTAGCTACGGCTAAAAATGAGCCGCGCAGTGAATCGCTTAGCGATCGTGTGCCGTGATGACATTCCAGACTGTCCCTGTGTTGAGGTATTCCTGCATCACCTGAATCTTGGGCAGGATGGAGAGGACGGAGGCCCCCACGCACAGCAGCATGTTAATGCTGATGAAGGCTTTGTTCTCAGTGCAGCCATCGGAGTGGGTGTAGTAGACGTAGAACATGACCAACGACACAGAGGACAGGATGTAGTTGATGGCCGTCGCGGAGAGAAGAGCTGCGCAGGAAGACAGCGATATTGCAGTACCATACAGCCAGCGTACCTCTCTTTACCCAAACCAACACACAGCGTGCTCCACTTAGAAGCTGACCTACTTAAGACAATTGGCAAACCCTTTCAGCAAAAGTGAGTAACAGTAGGGGCATTTAAGATGGCTGGAACCAGCAAGATAAACAGGTGTCGATTGTTTAGGAGCGCTCGGTTTTTATGAGCGGAGCACGCTTCGGAGGTTGCTTCTCCTACCTGCGTACCAGCAGCGGGAGTTCCCTTCCTCCATCTTCTCCACCCAAGACTCGTTCCAGGAGTGGGCGAAGTCGATGAGCAGCACCAGCTGGATCAGGATGAAGCAGGCGGCACCAGCCATGCCCACGTAAAACCACACTGTAAGAAATGAGATGGAGAATAGACCTGGGAGGTCAGCGCTGCTCCCTGCTCAATGACAGATCAGTACATTACTGCTAGAGTCAGATTTCAAATCGGAGAGAGGCAGGCCGATAAAAATCTAAGTGGCCATTTCCTTCTTTCTTTTTTGTTTTAATCAATGCTGTGCCGTTTCAGTGTCGGTCACAACGTGTGCGTTGGATGATTCGTTAACTACAAGATCAGATCTACTGAGCATCTGATCAGGACAAATTCTTAAACAGCAACTGTGGAATAGAAAATTGTCGTGTGGGAAAAAACTACAGAATACGAATGCATAATTGCGATGGGCAAACCGTTCTGTGAAAGCTCTACCTGTCGTAAAGGGACCCTCTGGAATGAAGAATGCACCAACAGAAATGGCAGTTGCAGCAGCAAACTTGAAAAACCAAAACCTGAAGGAGAAATGTACATTTCATTGTAAAAAATTTAATTGCAGCCAGCGGCAGGACTATAAAAGACCCCCCCAGACAACTGGTAACCTATAGGTGCCTAATCTGCTAATGCCATGTCATGTCAACTGGCTATATAAACCAAGGCTAACATATAGGGTCCAGCCAATACCTATAGAGAGAAATGTTGAGTAACCTTTTTGCCTATTAATTTGCTTATTTGTGGGTGGATGCCATTGCAGACTATTTAGTATATGCTACCTTTCCACTCGGTAATCTGGCACAGTCAATCTTTGTTTAAGGTACAAACAATCCCATTGGCTAAGGAACAGAAACTTCACACATTGAGGCCCTGAAAGCCAGCCTGTGTTTTTATATCAACAAACAGTATCACACAACGGTTGCATCCACCTCCCATCGCCCAGCCTTTTCAGTGCCCGGGAGCCAATCGGACAGCTTCGATTTGTTTGCAAAGATATTGATTGGCTAGACTGCATACCCGTTGTGCACAGCAGCTCGGGGATCCTGGCTGCTCTTGACCTTGATCATGAGGAGGGAGAAGAGAAGGAAGAACATGGCCATGCCGAAGCACACGCGGTACACAGCCTTGTAGCCCACGAAGACGTCACAGTTCACGTGACCTTGCACACCTGGGATAGATGACCCCGTGCCTCCTTCACAAAACCCAGGAATCTGGAACAATAGGGAATCAAAATAGAATTGAATCTTCTCAATTTCTCAAAGGCAACAAAACACAGCATATGTGACAGCCAGTGTGTGGAATACATGCTCTACATCACGGGTGTCAAACTCCAGTCCTGGAGGGCCGCAGTCTATACGGGTATTTGTGGTTTCCTTTCGATCAGCACCCAGTTAAAGGATTGAGAACAAGGTGTGTGGGCTTCTTAGCCAATCAGTGACTTAAATTAATCACTTGTGCTGAAACTCACCAAAAACCAGCATACACTGCGGCCCTCCAGGACCGGAGTTGGACACCCCTGCTCTACATGATCACTTGCATAGCAACAGTGTAAATATCTAGGATCAGTAAGCCAATGCATCCTAAACGTGTGTGGCATCTTTCAACAGGGTGAGATGCGTACTTGTTTTAAAAAACATACAAATAAAGACTGTATATCAACTAACTTTTTGTTCAGAAAACTAAGAAAAGGTCTGCCGTCTGTTGCTTTTGGGAGGACATTCCCATGTACGGAGACCATCAGCGAAAGCATATAGAAAGTACTGTTCTATACGTAGTAACATACAAACAAGTAACTTGTCACGTATCAATCAGTCACCTTCTTCAGCTGTCCCTCCATACCGGGCATGAGCATTATACAGGCGACCCCCACGCCCAGCAGCATGATGAAGGCGTAGATGAGCCGCGTCACTGTCGAGTTGTTCCCACTGGGGCAGCATCTGCACAGCAGGCAGGGGGCGCTGCCACAAAGGCAGGGGATCTGAGGGGCACAACCGCAGACGTCAGTCCAAGCGAAAACACTACAGCCAATATATATATGTAGTAAACAGCCATATTTCCCGAGCTGTAGTTAACGTTAAGTTGTGTCTCATAAATTACAGCAAAGTTATATCGTGTCATGTAAGTTAACTAGCTGCAGCTAACGTTGGTGGCTACATAAAAAATATATTATTCAATCAGTCAAATTGCTAGCTTAGATAATCACAGATAATCAAATTTCAAAGTCGTCATACACTAGGATTAGTATTTAACTATGTGTGGCTACTAACTAGCTTTGCCTATAGTAACTACTACATAAGCAATTAAACAATACCGACAGTAACTGTTATTAACTTATCTGAATATTGGCACTGGTAGCTAATATTAGGGAGTTGGATAACGTTATAACGTTACATAGCCGAATGATTTGAGTGCGTCAGCCAGCCAGCCAGGGGAAACACCCTGCCTATGCGGGCTGCGTATTAAAATGAACATGAAAATTAATGTATGCTACTCGCTGGTTAGCTAGCAAGCCATCGTCAATATTTACGTTAATAAACTAAGAGCCAGATATTGTAACTATAACGTTAACAGACTAATCAACGTTACAAAATGCGTTTAACTAGCTGCAATAGCTAGCTATGTTGACGCATCGTTTAGCTAGCTACAAGCATCTCGAAGAGCGAGACACCATTTTTATTCCTCCTTCTCCATCTTCTCAGACGCGCTGAGACAAAATAATACGTTTTTTCTGAACAGATGGTGCCGTCAACAAATATTATACACGATGTCAATTCTCTTACCCAGCTTGCCATGGAGCATAGTCCAAGAACAGCCCCCATTTTGGGTTGTGAGTTCCCGACCTTTCAAACGCAAACTAAAAAGATGGATACCGTCGTTCTGCTTATTGTTTACAACCTCAGTGCCACTTCCGTTTTAGTATAAGCGAGAGAACGGTACTGCGCATGTGCACCCACATGACAGGAAATAACGGCTGTCTGGGAGAACTTCCAAGTTTTTTTCTTTTTGCAAGTCCAAGTAGGATGCTTTTAGTTGCAAATTATTTCTTTGTTTTTACACCAGGACAAACTAAGGGTACAGAAATAAATGTTTGTAAGGACTGAGAGTACATACTTGCCTCGTCTAATATATTTTATGGGATATGATATGGACAAACCCACGTAAAACTGGTTTGCATTTTCTTGTTAAGACTGCCACTTGACAGTGCAAAAATTTTATTATTTATTGATAGCTTGCTCTCCTTGCTTTAACCATGGCCCCTGAAATCAGCTTAAATTTTTAATAGCTTTATTATTACGGAGGTGATTCAGGTAATTACTTTGGTCAATGGTAGAACGGTAGTGCCCCACCAAATCAAAATAGGAACTAAGTCCAGTTCCCTAACCAATAGGCTACACTGCCATCCATATCTACACAAAGACACATTCAACACAATGATGTGTTTAGTTCACCACAAGTGAATTTTCCATGAGCTATATCAGGCATTATACAAATTTACACTTCACAGGGAGCAGATGAACCAAAATGTCCCTGCTTCCTCAATACCATGTATATCGAATATCAACCCCCGTGGATGTAGGCCAGGGCTTTGCTGATGCAATGCTCTACCCAGTTTTTTATTTTTTATTTCAATGAAGCCTGTCGAGGTAAGTTATGCAAAAACACTCACTGACTATCCAGGCCCTGCTGGTTTCATTTCTGTTTTATAGGTGAAACACGCTGCATGCTGAAAAAGCATTTTGCTCATCTTGAATGTATCAACCATGAGGCATTTCCTCACCTAGCAGAGACTGTTTTGGATTTGATTCCATGCTGTAAGCTATGTTGTTCGGTTCATATTATCCATTAAGAACTGTTTCATACTGAAAAATGTGGTTTTCATCCCTCTTTTTAGATACTCGCATGCACACAGACACACAAACACACACACACACACACACACACACACACACACACACACACACACACAGCAAACATTCTACAAAGCATTATGCAAGGTCATTGTAATTTAAATTTAATATCCTGAGATTGTACAGAATACAATATAAAGTCCTACTGCTCACCTTCAAAGCCATAAATGGTCTAGCCCCCACCTACATCAGTGACCTCATTCATATACACGCCCCCATCCGATCCTTGAGATCTTCCGACCAGGGGTTCCTGGTGGTCCCTAGGACCCGGCTTAGGACAAAGGGGGATCGGTCCTTTACAGCAGTAGCCCCTAGGCTTTGGAACTCGCTCCCCCAGAGTCTGAGAGACGTGAAGTCCGCAACTAGTTTTAAGGCACAGCTAAAAACGCACCTTTTTAAAATAGCCTTCGAGCACTAGGCGCTCTGGTGGACACCCCCTGTTGGCAGGACCTCCATATTCTTTTATTCTTTTATTCTTTTACCTATGCTACTTTTGCACCGTATTTTATTCTGTCTTGTATGTTATGTTCTGTTATTCTCTGTCTGTCGTGTTTTTTTTTTGTAATGCACTTTTATGTATGTTGTTCTTACTGTAAAGCACTCTGTGCATTCGTGCTGGGAAGGGTGCTCTATAAATAAATTTTACTTACTTACTTACTACTTACAATGCAGTGTGTGATAACAGTTGTTTCTTGATTGCGGGCAATGGATTCACAATCTGCTCTTCGCATTGTGTAAAAAAAAAAGCATGCACGTGTCATTTTTGTCGGTAGTTTGATCACATGAACATTGACTAGAATCTGACATTGACTGTTCGAAAACTCTTAGGGATTGAAAAATCCTATCATTATCAGGTGTATTGAATCTCCTTTCTGTTATGCCTTATCCTTTCAGGCTAGGGCTAGGTCAATTATTTTGCCTGGTGGCTAGTTTCAAAGGATGACAGGCTATGCATTGTCA
The DNA here is from genome assembly GCA_022702515.1 of Ilyophis sp. 1 JC-2022. Taxonomy (NCBI): domain Eukaryota; kingdom Metazoa; phylum Chordata; class Actinopteri; order Anguilliformes; family Synaphobranchidae; genus Ilyophis; species Ilyophis sp. 1 JC-2022. Next base: position 84,862,242 of record CM040395.1, read on the forward strand.
ATACATTTTTACTATTTAAGCGCTATCATGCATGTCATGAGTTTTGTATTTACACATTCTATTAGGGCAATCAATGCATATCTGTGATTGTGAATGGCTTGGATGGTGATTTATTTTTCTTTGCAAGTGTGTGTTGAAGAATTTGCAGGTGTCTCTGTCAAATTACAGCACAATCAATGCATATTCAACATGTATACTGTATATTTCTCAATATGTCTGTATATGTCTTACTGATTAATTTCTATTTAATATAGATATAATATAAAGGCTATTTTTCAAAAACTTTCCCCAATTTGTGCCAGGCCCAAAATTGACTGGGTACAGATACAGTGGTTACCTTGATGATTTGATAGCATACCACACACTCCATTCCAGGCTGTTCTCTATTCAGAGGGGGGAGATATTTGGGTGCTCCCTTGATGTTATGATGGATGGCACACCCCGTGTCATATGTCCAGCATAAAGCTACATCTCCCAAGGGCATTCACCTGACTGGAGAAATCAAAGGTATGGTGGTCTTCCTTTATCAAAATATCAAAAGGAATAATAAGGCCTAACGTATGATGAAGCTCAGTTACACCCTCCCCATACCTTAAATACACAGCTGCAGAAGCAGACAGTTCTGCAGATGAGTGATAACAGCTCCAACACCTCTTTGTCACTGCAAGGTCATTTCTAAGAGTCTGCTATTTATAGAGCAGAGCTGTTTTCAAGGAGACCATCATGGGCAGATCATTATGGAATCTAATTCATAATAGAATGGCAAATCAGTCTTTTCAGTAATTAGCAGAACAAACACTTTTATCCTTCATATTTTAAGAATTGATATTGTATTTTTGCATTGTGAATATTTGAAGTTATAGTTTGGGGAATAAAGGAGGAATATAGCATTTATATTATTAAACCCAAGTACAACCTATGACATAATTCACAGAAGCATGAAATTAGCTATACGTTATAATATGACCAAAAGTAAATGACTCATAATTTATTTAAAAAATGGTACGGCATATGTGTATGGCAATCAATAAAATAAACGACTTAAGTATACTACTATGAATATAGAGCCATGGAGCTTTCTACTGCTGTCGTGTCTTGAATTAAGATTTAAGTTGTAATAGATTCTCAGTCCTGTTGAATCATATCTGATAAAGGAACATTCACTTATCAGGGCCAGCAGTTTTGGTTTAATATAGCCTTGGTGCTTTTAGGGTGACTAATTTGGTTTGTTTACTTACTGTAATTAAATTAGCACTGCTAACATGTTGTATCACGAAGCTATATCAGTCTCTTTCGGCTGGGAGCAGGAAATCACAAGCTGGAAAAACAAGCAGTGAAATGCGCTTTACGTACTAAATCTGATTAAAAATGTACTGGTAATTGCCACAGGTTTGTTTGCAACAGTAAATTTCAGAGGAAGTATCACATCTGAATCTATTGTCTGAGTAACCCTATGAGGCACTGAGAAAATTCTTGAATGTACAGAAAAATGACAGAATGAGTTTGATGATGGCGGTATGATAGTGTTCTCTTCAGTATACTTCAGTGGAAAATAGACTGAATGTAACAGAAATTTAAGATACATTTAGTAATCCTAGGGAACAAACCTCATATCTCATTTCTTGTGTCACCAAAAATAAAAAAATAAAAAATAAAACAATCACCCCCTATCACAGCCCTAACTTAGTGTGGAATCATAAGCCAACAGTATAACTCTGATATGACTTGATTTGCATGTAGCAATTCTGCAGAACCAGACAATTTGTTTATTGGGGATAGGCTATAGTCTGTAGTCCGGAAACTAATTGTATCAATGTATGTGGCAGAAGATTAGGGCCTAATTACATCAGAGCCTAATTATTTCAGGGAGCCAAGTATCATGCATTCTTGGACAATTGCAGCATCACTCTTGATTATTCCAACATGATACAATTTTCAGATGTACATAAATCTCCCTTGAATAAAACAGAGAAAGTAAATGTCTAAGCAGATTTCGATTGAGATGAGCACGAGTGACATTAAGCACGTCGTAAACATAAGCGTATATTAATCAAATTGAATGAGATCTATTGATTACATCATTGTGTACAATGCAAATCTGTTTACAAATAATATGGAAGAGGTTGCATTTAAACATGATTTTGAAATGTTAATTGTAGATGGCTTCAGACGTCAGCTGTTGTTAAGGGAGGACTTCCGATCAGCCAAATGTGCTGCCTCCACATTAATGGACACAGAAAGGTTCTTTGTAAAAAGGAGTGGCTATTGACTTATCAATTGCATCTCTGCCAAAGTGCAGGACAAACTGACCGGCAGCAGTCCTTATTGAAAGCCACTGAAAGTTGTAAATATTTGTGCTTACTGCAAAGAAATCAGCCACATGAAGTGCACACATTTTTTATTTTTTAAAAATATTAATAAAAAAATAATAATAAATAAAAGAAACTATCGCTGTTCTCAGAAAGAAAATTAAGTGAAACAATTAGACCAAGAAAAACATCTGAAAGTGTTAAACTTGTTGAATGTGGCTGAAGAGTTTATAAACGTGAGCGTATTGCTATTACATTACTACAAAGATCAGATTTTTTTCCTATCTTCTAGAAACATACAAAATTTAAATTACAATTGTAATTCAGAAAATCAATTATCCAGTAGCTGTAGCTTATATGTGCAATGACTCAGTTAAAAACATTTGTTTTAATATGCTATGTCCCCTGAAGTTGCCAATGCTAATTTTATTTTAGGCGATGCGGTGAATGTGATGATGTCATTTTCCTCCACTACTAATTATGCAGAGCAATACGTTGGATCTCACATTGACAAGATTGCATACAAAGGCAACACCTTCTTGGAAAAAGACAAATCCAATTTATTTGCTCTGCAATATTCATAATTCTTTGACAATACTTTTTTAGACTTAGCTAGCCTAGTAAACTAGCTTGTTCTATTAACTCACTATTAAATCTAGTTAAGAATGACATACCTAGCCTTGGCAAAATAAAGAACTGACAAATAAACTGATCACAAATACATTGAGGCATTTGTGGTAAACCCGCCAGAAAAATGTATTGTAGCTAAAAGGTTAAACTGTTGCTATCTTTTTCCAATTCTCTTCCCACGTGAGCGAGAATATTAAGTATTATATTGTTGTTTCGCTCTCTGCGCGCACCCTACTGTGGATATATGGAATGTACCCGCGTGATGTCACTGCCGTGCAGAGGGGGTAACTATGCTCGCGCTGAAACTGAATATATACATGCATTACAATGACAGGGATCCCAGCTCTCAAAGTTCTCCTCATGGATAGTCTATATATTTTCAGATTTTGAGTCCAAAACCAATACATCGGCTCATCACTATCTGTTTTGCATACTAGGTAAGTGAGACACAATTTTGGATATTTGGCGGTTCTGATCTTAAATGAACGGCGTCTATTTGCGTGCTTCTTGGATAGCTAGCCACAATGTGTAGCTAAGTTACATGGTCTGTTGTAGCAAGCTACTGTAGCTTTTGTTATCGTAGGAAACAGCTGTTTTTGAATTATGTAATTATTTTATGTCGAAACAACTGTCGGTGTCTTGTCGTGCATGGTCGTGTGGCATTTATGAGTTATTTAGGCATTTGGTGTAACGTAGCCTATTTCATGCGGCTGGCAGAATTATTATAATATATTTTTCTACATTTTTTTTGCCTAGTTTACCAATGGCATCGAACACAAAGCATGCCATATGTCTTCAGTATTTGCAATGCGTGAATGCTGACTGCCTTTAAATAACACAGGCAGCTATCACAGTAGATTAATTAACGAACTAAAAAAACCGTCAACGCGGATAAGCGCAAGCTTGACCGATTAAATCCAGACCATGTATCTTATCTGCCCACAGAAATGTGTTCGCTTTCACAAGAAGATAATAATTTATTTTCTCGATTTATGAATAAATCGAACAAATATCGTGTCTGTCCAAGTGTTTGTTTTCGTCCTACGTAGCGGAGCCGTACCTATATTGTTCCCCCGGATTTAAGCATACCGCAATTATGGAATGGAAACTTTTTATAATAGCCTAAATCCTGCTCAGAAATATTGATGCAAATTGCTAGAATTACATTAGTTTACCTTGTTGCTGTAGTAGCCTACAAGCAGACCTATTTATACACGTAATTCAAAATAAAGCCCAGAATCTCTATCAAAAGGTGGCCTACCACATTCTTATTTATAACGTAGGCTACACATGGCATGTTGAGACAGAAAAATAGATTAGAACACCAGCAATAAGTCAATGATCACAACAAAAGTATACACTTATGAATTATTATTGTCTATTAATTCATCAAATAATTGGAATGCTTTTTTTCCCACAAGCATTAGCATTGTGTCAAAAGCAGAATATTTATCAGGGAAACAACGTTCTTGTAGCCTACTTATGGCTAATTGTAGTATCATCTTGTTAATGGACATAGCGGAAGTAGCCTATGTTACAAAAACTTGAAGACTGCAGGCAGAGGTTGTCATTTGGCCAGAAATGAAAAATGTTATTTTCATTTGTGTGTTATGCTTTTGCAATTACATATTGTTTAACATTGATGGAAGCTACACAGTTGCATGCAACTGGACCATAATGGACAACGTGCCCAGTGATACTGGCTTGGTGGTTTTGGACGTTTGATTCTGTAACCTGCGAGCCATTACACTGGCTGTTCCAATGTATTTTTGGCATGTAAGAAAATGTTTATTTAATTAATTTCTTATTTATCTGTTTGTTTATGAATTTTATTCCATATTGTGATGCACTAGCAATACATAATTTTACCACAACACAGCTAGGGAAAGCCAACCTGCGCTTCTCTGATAGTATTGATTTATTTATTCCTTAGGAATTCCATTTATATTTACACTCTACAGATTTGTGAAAACTGGATGCTTAACATAAAAGTTTGCAAGATATTTTCAAATGAACATGAGCGTGACAACAACCATTGAGATTTACCTTCAAAAGGCTGTGATAGCCCTTTACACTACTATTATCTTAATTACCAGATTCCCAAAACAAAGGCATAGAACAAGAAGGATGTATTTACCTTGGACACAAGGGCAGCCTTTTTTTTTTAAACATAGTTTAACTTATTTCATGGTGTATTCTAAAAACTTGATGCGAAACGATTTGCATGTTTTCAATTCTGAGACACTTTCAATTGAGACACTTAGAAAATAAATTACATGTTGACAGATATCCACTGTGACAGCTAAAGTTGCTGTGGACACATGGTAGCTCGGCCCTGCATCCTTTGTGCTCGGCTTGCCTGAAGACATGGCTCTCCCCCCTCCCCACGGTACCGCCTTTTCATCAACACTTAAATCAGTACATAACAACTGCTCCATAATTTTAAAAGATGACGAGACTATTTTTAACCGTGACTTTGAAGGTGAATACATCATTAGACATAAGGGTCTCTCACAAGGTTGCAGAGTACTTGCAGAAATGTGCACATAGCCTGTGGTGAAAGAATAATGTAGTTCACATCGCAATCAGTGCTTTGATGGTTTACAAGCTAAAGTGTGATGAGCTGGACAAATACATTTCCCTTGATGTCGGAAATGCAGTGCAAATGGAATTCTCTTCAAACCCAGTTTGGATATGGGATTGGGCCATATGTTGAATGAAGCCTATCAGCATATCAGGTCACAATTTATATTTTATAACCATATGCTTTCATGTCCGTGATTACAGTGAGGATTTTGCTGTCATCATCATTCTCTATAATGTAATTCTCTCTCTCTCTCTCTCTCTCTCTCTCTATCTCTCTCAATGGGCTGAAGTCAGATGCAGATTCATTGTTTATCATTATTTGCATGTCACAGTGTGTTAAAATGGCGATGCCTCTTTCCTCATCATTTTAACACGTTCATTGCAGTCAGGTTCACACATGGCGCTGTCACTTCACATTTGCGTTGACATTTCCATTGCAAGTGAACTGGGCTTGTTGGTCTTAAGAGGAGGAGTGGCCAGGATCATTTTTTTTTTTTTTGTTATTGCTATCTTGCCAGAGCAGAAGCGCTTTAAACTAAAATACCACAACCTGGTCTAAAGTCATGGTGCAGTTGTTTGTTTGTTTTTTAGCGCATAATATATTTTGCGTCTACACGGGGGCTACCCCCCCCTGTCTGTTACGCACACAGCGGTGCACACGCAGACAAAATAACGTTATTTATGTTATTAATCAAAATTAGAATGCAGGTAGGCTAATGAACTTCGGATGAAGCTTGAACATGAGTTCATTGCTTCATTGCATAATCAAACGAAATTCGTTAAACAAGCAGGCTAATTTGGCATTTTCTAAGGTGATACGGAACCCATTGGTAGCTTATTCTCAGCTGTTGCAGGTGCTTTTAATGAAATTTAACTGCATTATTTTGTAAAATAACAGCACTGTCGGAAATTACCGGGAACTCGTAATGGTTAGTGTGAATAATATTGATCATAGGCTACTATTGATCCATTTAGCCTATTCCTTGATCGCACTAAACACACACGAGCATGTCTGTTTCGCCATCAAACAATCCGCCAAGGTGGAAAAGCAGGCTTTTAAAGGGAATGGGATATGACATTTTGATTGGTTTATTGCATGTTACATCCAAGACAGACATATAATTATTGAAGAGACTAGGTTCAGCCCATTTGCACATTGCGCCGTGCTTAGAGCCCAAAAAACACGCCGTTAAAATAGCAAAAATTGACTTGGACACGCCCTAAATGGCCTTTATGCCATGCGCTTAGACCAAGTGCCAAGATAGAACCCCATCAGTTTTCATAATATGGGTTATAACAGCAGGGTTAGATGCTGGTTTTATGAGTTTGATGATGGCTGAATGATAGTGTTCTCCTCAGTATACTTTAGTGGAAAATAGACTGAATGTAACAGAAATTTCAGATACATTTAGTTGTGCTAGGGAACAAACCTCATATCTTATTTCTTCTGTCACCAAAAAATAAAATAAAAAATAAAAAATAAAACAATCACCCACAGTCCTACCTGGCTTGCCTTTAGCTGTATTCAGTGGAATCATAGGCCAACAGTATAACTATCATTCTATCAATTGTCTGGATCAGGGAAGCTTTAAAATTGTTATAGTATTAATAAAAAAAGGACAACATTTGCAGCTGTTTTCAGTTCTTTAACTGAATGGCGGGGCCATGACCACATTGTCTCCAGTAATCACCATGATTGGCAAAGGGACTGCTTTAATAGCTTACTCCCAGTTTGGACTGGCTTTTCACAAATAGTGGGGCCTGTTTTTAATTACAATAATTAGCCAGAATGTTTCATTGTAAATAAAGTGCTTCCAGGGTTTTAAATGATGGAAATGTCCATTTAACATAAGCTAAAGTTCATGGCCAGTAATAAGCAGGACACAACCATTAAAAGGAAACTAACTGGATTCCTGATCAATGAGCAGTTATTGCATTTCAGTTATCTACTGTAGGTCTTTTTCTCAGCATACGTTAATTAAATTGCTTTCTGAACTAGCAGAACAGGCTAGTATTCCGAGCAGATACATTGACCCAGGAACCATGGGAATTCTTTATGAGGAGGAATGCAGTAACCATGATCTGAATTTGAATGATAAAGGCAGATATTGGAGCACACATTTCTGACAGTGAAGTATTCTGGTGGTTTGTATGGGCGAGGGACACTTTTCCTGGTATGGTTTGGGACGGGTGCACTAAAACCCTGAGAAGACAAGGTCAAAGTCAACAGCACTAAGAGATCATCTTCACCCCATTTCTACAGAGTGGAATGTCTTTTGAGATTACAACATCCCTGTCCACAGAGCATGAGTTGTCAATGGTTACAGGAGCATGATGGTGAAATGTCAACGCCTTCTCAGTCACCACATCTGAAAATAATTAAGCATTTATAGGATATTCTGGAATGATGTGTGAGACTGGCTGCGGTCCAATCGGTTAATAGATAGCCCCTGTGCACTTGCACTTGCCACTTTCACTTGGGGAATCCCTATAACGTCAAAGTTGTTTGTTCACTCATATTGACTGTGGTCTAGTCTGTTAACAATGCAAGGAAAGAATGTGGAATTATCCTTTCATACTGGCAAAACATGAGGGCCCTACAATGTGTTAAATGACTTCATATAGATGTTACCATTGTCCGTTCACTATTTGAATGTTATTTTTATTAAGCATTGTGGTCATTGGGAGTGAGGTGGGTTGCTGCACTGTCTGGCACCACAATAAAGCTGGTCATGTGTTATCGGTAATACTGATTTCTAACTATGCGCTATAAGGATGTGCTCAGCCCGGGTTGTTTGCAAAGTTCTGTGGTTTGATGCAAAGCTGGCACCATAGGGACATTTCTTTTGTGCGGTAATTGTGACGGTATTAATCTCAAAACGAGAGAGAAGGGCCACATGGCCAGGCAGACGCTTCCTCTCCGTAATTTAAGCAAACGAAAGACAGTGACAAACGAGGTCAGTCACGGGGCACTGCTTAATTAGTTGTGACAGTACAAAAAATTATCTTGGAGTGGTGCTTGGGCTAGCAGCTGCTGTATCTAATTGCACATGGGGGAAAAGAACAGTACAATTTAGCTGCACTCGTTTCATATTTTCCAAAATGCAGGTGTTGAGCACTTGAGGAGCATGCTGAGGCAAAAGAGAGAATGTTTGTCTGCGTGCGATAAAAGTCGGATAAAGGCCTTTAAGATATACGACGTTCCTTATCCGAAGCCTGCAAAGCGCAAGGCCTTTTTATAAAGGAAATCTGAGGCGATCAGCAGGATAAACGACAGCAATACGCAGCGTTAGAAACGCCGTGCTTTCATTCGCAGAAGTCGGAAGGAAAGACTGTTTCAGTAGGGGATTATTCTTCATCTGAAGGATCTTCAAGGCAGCTGTGAGTGTATTTTGGCAGAATTTGTGCTGGTATTTCACTGGGGAGGTCCCTGGTGGGCTGCTCATTCCACTTATTTTTCCGTCAGTTTAGCTCATCCTCCCTCTTGTGCGTCTCTGGTAATTGGATCTCTAGATGCCGTGAGGTCGCGGCGCTTCGCCAAAGGTACTCGTGCTCTCGTGTGTCAAATCAATGAAGTAGCCTAATTATGCACCCGCCCCTTTGGACTAGGAAACCAGGAAGTGGCATCGAAATATATCCCGTCACCTTCTTCACGTCCGAATTAAAATGTGTACTGAAATGTGCAGTAAACAACCCCCTCTGATTTAATTAAATAATAATCCAGTGGCAGCGCACTCATCTTGTTTCAATTTCTGTTTCTTAGTCAGCATAATACAGGACAGTAATCTACGTAATTATCCATTTACTACCTTTTTTGGCTCTTAGGGCCTGGTTTACTAAGACCTTTAGCGTGTGCAAAACCTTTTAGCACAACCAACGACTGGTGCAAAACCAATACCATGACCAATCATTGGTCACGTTATTGGTTTTGCGCGATGCTAAAACATTTTACGCGCACTTAAGGTATTAGTAAATCAAGCCCTTAGTGGAGAAACCATTTCCTTGGTCAATGCATAATGGATCAGCTGTAGCAGGTCTTAAAAGTACATTAGTGCTGTTGGTGTTGCAGTGCAATAGCCATGTGAATGTGTCAGATATAGGCTATACTTTTTTCTTTTTCATTTCAGCTCAGAGTGCATGTGTGTCTCTGGGTTCATTTCCACACGTGATCATGAGCCATTTCCCCCACTGTGACCCAAATGATGGCTAAGCTGTTCCTGTCCTCCGGGCCTTTTCCTGTTCAGCCGCCTTTATTTAACTGCACCTGGGGTCATCAGCAGGGAGTGTATTACAGTCTAGTGGGGCCCGGAGCTTAAAATGACTGTGCAGAAACACAGCCACATGACATCAGCCTGAACTGAAGCACATTGCTGTTTTCTTTAACATTGTTCATACACGCACACACACGCACACACACGTATATACAGTACATAATACATACTCTTTTTTTTTTTTTTTAAATATAAATATCTTAGGTTATGTTGAACATGTATATTATTGATTTTGTACATGGAATACATTGTTGGGAGAACATAATATAATGTAGAGTGGAGTATGCTGTTTGTTAGGTTAAGTGTTAAGGTTACGTGTAGGCTACTTTATGAAGTAATTCCTATATGAATCAGGTAGGCTAAATCCTGGACTCTAATGGCTGTATTTCATAGTCAGTATGTTCATAATGTGAATCAGGTAGGCTAAATCCTGGACTCTAATGGCTGTATTTCATAGTTAGTATGTTCATAATGTGAATCTGGTAGGCTAAATCCTGGACTCTAATGGCTGTATTTCATAGTTAGTGTGTTCATAATGTGAATCTGGTAGGCTAAATCCTGGACTCTAATAGCTGTATTTCATAGTCAGTGTGTTCATAATGTGAATCAGGTAGGCTAAATCCTGGACTCTAATGGCTGTATTTCATAGTCAGTGTGTTCATAATGTGAATCAGGTAGGCTAAATCCTGGACTCTAATGGCTGTATTTCATAGTTAGTATGTTCATAATGTGAATCTGGTAGGCTAAATCCTGGACTCTAATGGCTGTATTTCATAGTTAGTGTGTTCATAATATGAATCAGGTAGGCTAAATCCTGGACTCTAATGGCTGCATTTCATAGTCAGTGTGTTCATAATGTGAATCAGGTAGGCTAAATCCTGGACTCTAATGGCTGTATTTCATAGTGAATCTGGTAGGCTAAATCCTGGACTCTAATGGCTGCATTTCATAGTCAGTGTGTTCATAATGTGAATCAGGTAGGCTAAATCCTGGACTCTAATGGCTGTATTTCATAGTTAGTATGTTCATAATGTGAATCTGGTAGGCTAAATCCTGGACTCTAATGGCTGTATTTCATAGTTAGTGTGTTCATAATGTGAATCAGGTAGGCTAAATCCTGGACTCTAATGGCTGCATTTCATAGTCAGTGTGTTCATAATGTGAATCAGTGATGACGGGGCGATTCAGATGATAAGGCATCACGCTCTAAATCACTGGAAGGGAATGGTATTTTCTGCCAGACTGAGAATGGGGGGAGTAAAATGGCGTAAACCTTGCTGTGCTGATCTTATATCAGCGGATTTGAGTGAAACATTGCTGAAGCTAAAAATAAACACGGTTCATCTGGAATCCTCCTGCTTTTATCCTCAGATGTACCACAACAAAGTAGCGGAAGGAAGCACTCAGTAAATAAAACAACAGAAAAGCAGACTGTACGTGCTCGCTGTGTTTTTTTTTTTTTAATACTGTGCAAAGCTCTTTCTGAATTGCATATAGTCTTTTTATTTGTACATTTGCATTTCCGTATCATGTGAGCGAGTGTGTGAACTAAAGGCTGCTGTTCAGTACTCAGTGATTTTATAATCCACTGGGAATCCTCCTGATTGTTAAATATGAATTATTAATTCACATCCATAGCCTGTCATCCTGGATCATCTGGATTGCCTTAAACATACATATAATTACGAACGTGGTGCACAGATTCCATTTCGGTAGCATCAACAGTAGTTTCCGCACATACTGGCCCCTGTTACTGACATCACGGTCCTTGAGGGCGGGTAACTGTTGATTTTCCGTGCACCCTCCTTTTCCCTGGGAGTCAGGTGTGAAGACACTCTGGCCAATCAGTAGCACTAGCCTAATTATTCAATTCATTACCTGGGAAAAAAGAAAACCAGGGATGGATTTAGATTTGAGGATCAGATTTGAGTATCCATAATATAGGCCAGGGGTAGGCAACTCCAGGCCTCGTGGGCCGGTGTGTATGCATGTTTTTACCACCACCAGTTACCACGGCTCAATCAGCTAATTAGTCATACACACAATCACCGATTCACTCGTAAATTACAGAACGATAAAACGTTACGATACACGCATACCGGCACAAGAACATTCATCAGCTGCTGTTCATATCGCGGATATGTAGATTAAAGTCTGATTAAAATCAGATCATGTAAACGATTGGGCTAATTAAATAATTGTTAACTGGTGGCAGCAAAAACCTGCATACACACCGGCCCACAAGGCCTGGAGTTTCCCATCCCTGGTATAGGCCATATAGGTTATTTTATTGATGATGTAAAGCCTGAGTCACGTATTTTATTTTTATTTTTATTTTTTAATTTTTTTTTTTTTTTTTTTTTTTTTTTTTTTTTTTTTAGCCAATTCCCCCCCACCCCCTTTTCTATTTCCCCCCCCCCCCCCAACCTAGCCTAGAGAACCACTGCTACACAACCCCCCCCAATCGTATATTAGTAGTAGGCGAAGGCGGGCGCCACGTCCTCTACTCTACGCACCTCCTCCTCCCTGACCGTGACACGCCCTGAGCCTCCCGTGCGCAGCGATTCTCTCCGAGCCCCTCCCCCCCCGGAAGCGGCTGCCAATTGCCGCTTCCACAGGGCACCGGCCACGCTCGGATATGGCAGGACCGGGGCGCGAATTTTCTTTGAACAATATTTTTGCTTGTGTTCTCTGGTCATCATTGGTTCAAATGTTACTGATGGACCACAATAAATGAAAACACAGTAAACTAGACTACTGTCATTTGGAGAAAATGGTTATAGAATATGCTGTTGTATGTGTGTGTGTGTTGGGGAGAGTGGGGTTGGCTCTATCTAACATTTTTGTTTTGATAAACAATCATGTTAACTACTGTCTGCCATTTTCCAAGAAGTGTTTTTGGGTGGTCCCTTTGTACTCAGGGTGTTGTGACAGAACACAATGCGCTTTCATAGTGTTTATAAAATTTTGAAGCTGCATTGACAATATTTAATTCGGCTCACGGTCAAGCCTCCGGATCCGTCCAAGAAGGGAAGGTAAGCGCCGTTGTGCGTCAGCGTTTCGTTATGGATCGCTTTTCACGAGTGTCGCCCCCCCTTGCCTGAACTGCACTCTTTTCAGAGTCACTCATAAATCTTCTCAATGTGATGCGTGACAGAGGTCTAAGGAGGCAATCTCAGAATCCAGACCCCGACAAAATGGCCTCCCTGCCAGATCTCACATTGCGGTGTTGGGCAGTGCACCTCTCAGCTAAATTGCACCACTCATAAGTCCTGACAAGCCTCAATGAGTTGAAAGCCCCATTCTCCTAATCAAATACTCTCATGTCCTTTTGTTAAAATGCATTTTGTTATATTTTATGCAGGGTTTGAGGAATGCTATATATGCTACATGTTTGAGGAAAGTACATTTGGATTTTACCATAACTGTTTGTTGTGATATATGGTGAAATCGCATGCCTAAATTGCATCCAAAAATGGTATGTATAGATAGTTCTGTTCATGGCATCTGCACGTGGGAATGCTTGAAAAGACCTGATGTGCATCATAAGATTTTGTATAGATAACGTGATTGTTGTTATAGATCACCCATTTTGTTGTTAGCTAGTGTGGGTGCCAGTCAGCTGACTAATGCTTTTTCTGATTTTTTTTCAGTTACTAAAGTAGCTCCCATTGTTCTGTAATCCATTTTGAATGTTTCATACTTAAAGTATAGGCTATAGATCATGAAAAACACTGCATGTTTTCTGCCAGCTTAATGTTTTGCAGGCAGAATGGCACCCAGGCTAGTTTCTCTTCCCCAATTAGAGTTCAGTGTCATTGGCTTCCCGTGCCGTTTTGATGACTCTCGCAGCCTCAGTTACCCAAGCCGTTACACTGATTTCGTGCCTTTTTTAATTTCAGTTGCTCATTTTATGTTTTAGTACAGCGAGACAAATAAAGGCACACGCACGCTTATTGCTACTTATTGTTCCAAATGTCATCGCAGCGACAGCACAACGGCACAGTCCAAACTGGAGGTAATTCATGTCAAAACTCTGGAGCACTTCCCAGTGCTACATTTGGAACCATGCCGAGTTGGTGCCATCCACAGTGCAGGCCACGCTCATGCATGACCTAGTTAGCGAAACGAGACGCACAGTGCTCCGTTAGCCAGTACTGAGCCCTGTACCACATTTGCAGAAAGAAAGGAACCCTACACCAGTCAACATTTAGGCCTACTTATTTACTGCAAAAAGGCCTTCAACCTTTCAACAGATTTGTACAACTAGCCATGCTTGATTTTAACGGGAATAAGAGTCCGTTCTTCCTAGTAAGTGTGCATATGAATGTGCTGCTAAATGTGACACTGCTGGATGTTTCAAAAGCACAGGCTTGATTTCTGCACTTTAAAGCAGCCGGAGATGCTCATTTTACTGTCCAGTTAAAAGGAATTCCAGTACACCTTGTGGGATTTTCTCTGGCCATTACAGTTTCAATAAAACGGTTCTGCATTGTGAACCATCTTATTGAAACTGGTGAAGGTGAGAGCTGAAAGGAAATCAAACATGCATGCATGCATTGCATAATAGAATATCCCTATTGCCAGGCAAGAGATATTTTTTATCTTATCTATTATTTAACCACATAATGCACATTGCTGTAATATGTCAATATATTCGGGCATATTGAGACATAAAAGAAATTTCAGTGTTTACATTGCTTTAGCCTAAAAAGAGATGTGTGTTATCCTGTGCTCTGCTCTGTGTTTTGCCTTAACTTGCGCATCCAATCAAGAGGATATGTTATTATTTTGTGCTTTGTGTTTGTAGCACTGTAACCATGTTGTAATAATGAATATTAATTTATGGTGATTATGATTGTGGGTTATTACTGGTGGTGATAATAATCATCTGTGATTATGTCCGTCCTTTATTATGCACCAGTGATGAATAGACATTTTGGGCGGCATTCACAATATAAAAGATGGTGAGATAAGAGTTTCTTTTATGTTTGTAAAAGCCATGGGTAATTATAATATTAATGGCTTCTTCATTCATTAATTAATTAATTATGTGGCATTAATTATAATGAAATAAAGGCAAGCTCACGTACAGCACATACATGACAGCTGAAATGTATATAGGAAATACATTTTTATTTGATTTATTGTTCACTTAGTAAGTGCTTAAAACGTGTCTAGCAATCGGTGGAAGGAATATGATGCATATGGTTTTTTGTATGATATTTGTAGATGTCATTTTTGATGCAATTATTTTGGTCCAATGGGACAGATTAGCTCTTTGCTCAGCCAAGCTCTCCGTTTCCTCTTAATTCGGGATGCAGAACTAGGTTTAGCCTATAAGTTTATGCGTTAGAGTGCACTTCACTACACTATATTCCAGTTTTCTTGCACCAGAAATGCTTCTCTCCCTTACATACCTGTTTCTGCGGCGTTCAACTGGGAATATGACAACAAAGAACAATTGAAATTGATTTCAAAGTTGGAATACATGTGCAAAAACTACACAGGATGGCCATATGGCGTCATATTTTTATTAAATATATTCATAGTCGTGGAGAAATTATAATTTTTTTAGTCACTGTTATCATCGCATAATCATTAGCAGCAGTGAGAATTATAAATCGTAATTTTTTGTTTATTTGAATAACAGTAAAATATTTGAACGTTCAATATATGTCTGACTGCTCAACTTTGGCCATTAAGTCACATATACAAAGTGGAGTCTTATTTAAGGTGCGTTATATACAGGCTGGCAGGGGATCGTATTTGTTTAGGAGACCAGCAATACAGACCTCCAATCTATAGGGAAGTAAGCAATCTGTATAAGGAGAATAGGGATGCCGTAACTCATGCCGTGACTCACTATCATTGGCTTTGTTCTATGGCCTCTCATCTCATGTCTGTCGTTCCTTACTGTGGCCAACTCTGCTATAAATAGGTCAGGATTAAAACCCTTCATCCGGATAAACTGGTTCCTCTTCAACTCGCTAAAATATGTTGTTTTTTTCCCCTTGTTTCTCTCTATCTCTCTCTCTCCTGCTGATAAGTAAATCTATTCAAACAGAAGTCATCGCATA
This sequence comes from Ilyophis sp. 1 JC-2022, assembly GCA_022702515.1. Taxonomy (NCBI): domain Eukaryota; kingdom Metazoa; phylum Chordata; class Actinopteri; order Anguilliformes; family Synaphobranchidae; genus Ilyophis; species Ilyophis sp. 1 JC-2022. The sequence continues at coordinate 84,878,118 of CM040395.1, forward strand.
CCTCAATTGCCATTATTTTTTTAAACATGACAGATTTTCACATTTATTTCCAGTAAACAGATGTGAAGGAATAGACATATGTGCATATGTATCTTAGGACAAGCATGTGCGAGACTTTTATATGATAAAAGAGTTAGGGTTAAGGTGAATTCAGCCACTTGGCTGAATTCATGCATCAAAGAGTTGAGCGATTGTATGTTTGACATTTGAGTGACAGCAACAGCAAACACTGTGAGCAATGCCCTCTGGGTAGCACAAACCGAAGGGGGCTGGCGTCTCTAAATATAGCTACATTTCTATGTTGGCTTGCTCAAATTATGGAAGCAATCTTCACAATCAGCCATCATTGTAAGGTCTGTGCTTACAAGAAAAAAAGGAAAAAGGAAAATATTGTGGCTTCCCCTGACAGAAATAGCTGGAAATAAGATGTTCTAATCTTTTTAGCACATGCCAACCAATAACTTGACCAATCATTGGTTGTGTTATTAGTTTTGTGTGTGCTAAAAGGTTTTGCGCACGCTAAAGGTCTTAGTAAATCAGGCCCTTAATGTTGACGTTGCCCATGATTAGGCTAATGAGTGTTTGTCTTACAGTTTGCATCCCTCCCTGTCATAATATTTTAAAATATTAGCGAGCCCTGTTATTTTTACATTTATTGATTTGTTTTGTGGTTCCAATTCCCCACTTCATCTTTTAGGTCAAGTCTAATAAGTGGACCATATTATTGCTGTTAATTAACTGTGTGGCATTTCCATTTGTTGCAGTTACAGGCCTTTACATCATTAATGCCTGGTATTCTTCCTCACAGCCTCATTTTCTTTTGCGAGCAACCGTCGAAACTCACAGAAACTCGAAAGTCATGTTGAGCTTTTGCTATCTGATACAGGTTGAGTCCCTTAATGGCCTATACTGTATACTGAGGGGAGATAGACGGAGTTCAGGGTCCTGTGCTAACACAGTTCTAGCCAGGCGGAAGAGACCCTGCTGTGTTTGGTTGGGGTGAAATGTCACCCTGGTTTCATATGAACGGGGTTCACTGGGATCAGTGGCCTCTGTCCCCCTCTATTTTCGCCTTAATATCACCAACCAATTTAGACACAAGAAACCAGGTGAGGTGAGTTAACTGTGTAATCGAGTGCTTTAATCGATCAATTAAGTGCCGATTGACAACAAAAACGAGCAGAACCTGCGGCCCTCTATCACTAGGAATGAAGATCACTGCCCTAGACGCGCTCTGTTTTTCAGTTTTTCCAAATGAGGTTGTGAAAACTGTGGCAGTTCTATGACCAGGACTTCCATGACCATCATTGCATATTAATTCCTTCGAATATAATCGTTCCAGGCCGGTTAGGTCAATTGAACCCTAATTTTGCCCATAGGTATGAGTGTGTGAGTGAATGGTGTGTGTGCCCTGCGATGGATTGCCGACTTGTCCAGGGTGTATCCTGCCTCTCGCCCAATGCATGCTGGGATAGGCTCCACCCCCCGCCCCCAGTGTATTGTTTTTAGTGTATTTTCATGCCCCCACCCCAGCGGGTTAGATAATGGACGGATGGAATATACTCGCCATAGTGTTTGTTCCACTCACATACATATAAATGCAGCTTTTGGCTGAGCCTGAGCTCCCAGCCGTGTGGAAGGGAGATGGGGGACTACAGCTGTGTTGTGGTTGTAATCATGTCTTAGCCATCAATGCAGGTTGCATTACAGAGCTCATCTGCTCACCTGTGTCAGCGTGAGATTCTCGTGAGTGTGTATGCGCTGCGGATGGCTGCTCCGTGCACATCCGTCACTCTTCTCTTCACAATGGGGTGCAAATGATGGAAAATAACGACGGGTGGCCCAAAATAGCAAGCGCCCCATTATTCAGAAGTTTCAGCAGCTCAAGTGCTACACGTGGATCACCTGATTCTCATTTTCTTTCAACAAGAATACAGCTACATAGGCCACGAGCCAATCTACATGTCCTTAAGCTGATTAATGTGAATGTTAGAGTGATTCCAGGCCACTGTGGGATTGAGACTGAGCTGTATGCCACCTCACGCAGGACTATGAAACGAGCGCCTGCATGCGGGGTAAAACTTGTCTCGTTTCAAATTATTTTCTTCTTTGAGGTTTCTGTCATTCTAGGAAAATAACATGTACATGTGCTTTTTTCAGATCTAATGTAACCATGGTGATACCTGTACTCTCCCCAGGAGAGGTTTGCTACCACACAAAGTGATGTAACAGTAGCAGGCATTGTGTGTTTAATCAGATCCTGTCACAGTGTTACCCAACTGCATCCGAACAGGCAGTGCTGATGTGCCAATGCCCCCTGTGCTTTATGGCAGAGGAATGCTGTTATTTTGTGGTACAAGGACACACCTAAAACATCAATAAGTTATCTCTGTGTTGGTCTGACCTCGCCGTCTGACAGAACTAGGTTGAGCCTATAAGTTTATGCGTAAGAGTGCACTTCACTACACTATATTACAGTTTTCTTGCACCAGAAATGCTTCTCTCCCTTACATACCTGTTTCTGCGGCGTTCAACTGGGAATATGACAACAAAGAACAATTGAAATTGATTTGAAAGTTGGAATACATGTGCAAAAACTACACAGGATGGCCATATGGCGTCATATTTTTATTAAATATTTTCATAGTCGTGGAGAAATTATTATTCTTTTAGTCACTGTTATCATCATCATAATCATTAGCAGCAGTGAGAATTATAAATCGTAATTTTTAGTTTATTTGAATAACAGTAACTTAACGTTATATTTGAACGTTCAATGTGTGTCTGACTGCTCAACTGTAAAACAAAGTGATAAGGCACTACACTTTCAAAATGGACAATATAAGGTATTTGCACTATGTATAATTGGATACTTATTATCATATGCGAGTTACTGAATCTTTTGTCTTCACATGCTCTTCGCCATAGTGCTTATTAAATGGCAGAGCAAGGAAGGGTGGCATATAAATCAGTGCTAGGAAAGGTGTCCTCTAATATTCTACCACAAAGTGTGAGGTTTCTCTCGTCTCATTAATCAACTGTAAAACGTGATACATTCAGGCCAGACTGGAGTTAGTAACAGGGGGTCCATTCCTTTTTTTACAATGTTATTTCTTGTAAAGATTACCAATCAGATAAATGTTTCACTATGTTAATTGTGTCCCCTACCATAAAATGTAGACACTATAAGGTTTTATAACTGCTGGAACTGCCTCTGTCTTACAGCCTTGAGTTTATTATTTTTTTTAAATTTTTTTTTGCATATAGGGCCCTTTAAGGTATGGCATTCTTTGACAAAAAGGCTGTGCAGAAGTCATTTTACTCCAGAGCAATGGGACATGTTGACCGATTCAATTCACGTTTTCCTTTTTCTTACCAATTGGGATTGCCCAATAATGCCCGCCCTGAAACGCTCACCACAGCCTCTGCTGTCCAATCAGGTTAAGGCAGACAATATGCTCTGCTCCAAAGCACATGATGCCAGCCACTGCTTCTTGTCATGCCACAGTTCACAGGTGGGGCTCGCACAGACATGAGTCAGAGGAGGACATTTAGGATAGCGTGCGCAAAACCGTTTAGCACGCGCAAAACTAAATACACGACCAATGATTGGTGCAAAACAATCGTTGGTCATGTTGTTGGTTATATGTGTGCTAAAAGGTTTTGCACACACTAAAGGTCTTTGTAAATCAGGCCCTTAATGGGCAACTCGGTGGACAAAATTGCAGGCACTTTGATAGACTGGGGGAGGGGGGGGTTTAACTGGTGTATGATGAGATGCTGTCCTCCCAGCTACCTGCTTGAGCCAGTCGTGCGTGAACCTGTGGGGCTGCTAGCAGCAGTTGACACTGGTATGGTCCGATTGTATTCAATACCAGACTGTGAGGCCCATTCATGTTCAAGACTACTGCTTTAAAGGGACCAATTGCGTTTGTTTGACATTATTTCCGTTTTGGTGTATGTTTTCGATTGTGCCAGACAGTTTTCGTTAAGCATATTTTAGATATTCACAAAGGTTTCTGATGTCCAGGTTTTATAGGAGAATTTGGAGGTTTGTAGTCTAAAGCAATACAACTATGGCGCATGCAACCTAAAATTTCTGCTCTCAAATAAAAAAGTACCGGCACAATGGATACTTATCCCCTGGTCCAGAAGAAAGGTCCACATATTGAATGATTTGTTTGACTCATGAGGTCTTTGGTTGTTCTAGTGCTTAAAATAGACTTTCTTCCAGGTACTTTTTATTTCCTTTATCTCAGGCTTTGCTCTGCCCTTTGAGCTTATGCAGTTCCTTGGAACAGCACTTTACAGTCCCATGTCCAAGTAGAGACTATTTCACTATCTCACTATTCCTGATTCCACTCAGAGTCTTGTTTTTGTTTTTTATAACAAATTTATGATTAATATTTCCCTTCTTGGAAAAACCTTGGAATAAACTCCAAACTACATTTGGCTCATCAACTAATACGTGTAAAATTTGCATAGGATATATTTGACCCCTGTATCGTCCTTTTAAAATGAAAATCTCTCATGATAAAACATGTGGTAGGAGCTACTCTAGGGTCGCTGGGTTCCTTCAGGCACATGACATCATTTATTTCTGGAAGTTTGTTGCGAATGTGTTTTCCCGGCTACTGTGTGCCAGCGTGCCCGGGCTTGCTGCTTCTTGGGAATGACTCCCAGATTAATTTAAGTTTACACAGGAGACGTCTCTTGTCGGCAGACTTGGCTTCCGCCAAGAAGTGTATCCTCAAGAGCTGGATGGACCCTACCATTGTTTTGAATTCAGTTTGGTTCTCCTTTTTTCTCGCTGTTTTAGTTTTACAGAGGTCGACGGCGAGGTTGCACAGGGCGCGATACCCTGAATAGTTGGGATGAAGCTCTGCACTTCGTCGTCAACCTTATCCATAAAGTTTAGTGTATTTTCATGCCCCCACTCCTTTTTTAATAATTCTTTTATGGGGTTTTGTACTGTTTGTGTGTTCAATTTGTTCAAAAAAAATAAAATAAATAAATGTTCACAAAAAAAGGATATTTACATTTATAATTCTGAATGTGAATAAATGCAATTAAATTAAACTGTTTAGATGCATAGCCCCTGGAAACATAACATATGCTGTATATATTTTTTGTTGCTTTAGAGCAAAACCCCTCAACACCTCTATTCCAGGTTCTATGTATCTAAAATATTCTTCATTACATGTAAAAAAATAAATAAATAAAAACTCTGAGAAAACATGCATTAAGGCTGAAATAACCAGAAAGGGAACTACCCCTTTAACAGGATTAGCCACCCAGCAGCCCTGTTTAAAAAAAAACATTTTTTTATGAAACTGGGCATAGCTTTGTCTGTGTTCCAAGCCCACAGACAATTGTGAGATTAGCATTCCCCTCTTCTGCATTGTGAGGTTTTACTCTATTGTCAGTCTCTCCTGGCAGAGATATTGGACGCTTATCTATTTAACTGCAGAAGCTGAAGCATGAAGGATCACATCGGCTTCATGGTCAGTGGCCGCACGGCGTCAGTGCAGCGTATGCAAGTGCTGACAAATGTAGGCGGTTCCGCAGAGCATGAAGGGCAGGCAGTCTAAGCCTGGGTAATCAGCAATTTTACATGCCGCGGGTTCCCCTTTCAAGTCTTTGTCACTGAACAAATGGGCAGTCGTCCTAGCTTTGCCTTTCAAATTCCTAAGGGAGGGAGTTAGAGAGAGGGGAAAAAAAGAGATCTTGCTACAATTGTTTACTGAGACCGGGCTTTTTCGTCAGTAGCTTTATGACCGAATAATAACGTCGTCTCAGTTTACATTCTTTTGACCAATATTGCCTATGGACAGACAGTCTTGTAACATAACCATGCATTTGGGGAAGTGATGCGTGAAAGCAAAATGAAAACATAAGCAAGATTTGGAATTTTGACCGAGGTACCCAGGTGAGTTAACTGTGTAATCAACAGCTCTAATTGGTCAATTAAATGGTGTGTCCAACTGCTTGTGTACAGACGTATTGCCTGCTGTCGCCGCTGCACCAGGTAAAGCTGGCCACCTTCTGCAATCCTATTAGCTTTGTCATTGGGATCTCTCGACCAGGGTGTTGAACAAAGCTCTGTTATTAAATCCCTTCAGGTATGAGCTGAGCTGAGGACTGAGCTCATAAATGTTTCCTCATGAACACTTTATTCAATTCACCTCACATCTGACTTGCATCACAATCGCATCTCGCATCACAATCAACTTTTAATTCAAGTCGACTTCAATGGACTGCTCCCTTTTCACCGAAAGAAGCGCATTTCTTCAGTCATCGCGAAAGAGCCACTGCAGTTGCTGAACTAACCCTGAAGGGAAAACACCATGAAAAGAAAGTATCGTTTGAATATCCTGACCCGTGGCAGGGAAGAACATGAACAGAGCCACGCAACAACAAAAACTGGCATTGAATCAGAAAGAGCAGAAAGCCCTTGCATTGTTGACCAGTTCTTGGATGGAAACAAACATGATTTCTAAAGGAAGGCTCCGGTAATGGACAATACGGCTCGCTTCTTTGACATGAAAGCGGAGACCTGCCTTTGTCGGTGGGCAGCAGAGAATAGGCCAGACGTATAATAGCCGCAGAGAGCCGTGCAAAATTGTGTTGTCACCCCCTCTCTCGGTCTGATACGTTACTGTTCTCTCCATGGGGGGTTTAAACCATCTGTGAGACTGCAGGACTGTGCAGGACTGTAGCTAGACACTATCCCTGGAACATATGGTCATTTCCTGCACACGTCAGTTTTCAGCCAATGGGGAAACCAAACCAGCAAGGCATACGATTGTGCAAATCTGCTTGGTCATTTTACTCAAACAGGGGAAGTGAAAGAGTCAGTGATAAGCTAAGAGTGCGACAAATATGACATACACGTTCATGATTATTTGTGGCTTCCATTTCAAACATGCTTTGTACTTTATTAAGGTTGGTATATACACGACTAATACTCTGTTGCTTCAATATTTAAACAGTAGGCTAGCCCTATTTCCTATATTCCTTCACTCAATGAAATGGTTAAGAAGGCTAACCTTTTATATCGAGCAACAAACGTCAGGCATCATGGGTAAATTAGCATTGTAGGCCATTTCATATATTTTCTGTGAAAGCATCTTACATTATGAATATGATAATATTTGTTATTTTTTGTTTTGTTTTAAAATGGTTTACAGCTCTTTATGCCTATCGGACATATTTCAGTGTTTCATTATGGAAATTAGATGAAGGCTTAAGGTTTAGTTACTTGAAGTATGTTTAGGCTACTTAAAACCATGGTGTGCAATGAATCCATTATGACTGATTTAATGTGAATCAGGAGAAAACAGCAGGATGCATTTAGAGCCTATTTGTGGACAGTATATTGCTTTATCTGTGTAATGTATTCCATTAGAGATAAACATCAACGGCGGGAACATTATAAGTCCTTGTATGTCCTACAGGGGTACATTTTAAGGTTAGGGCCATCTGGGTATTCACTATGTTAATAAATTGCAGGTTGAGGTTTAGCCTAGTTGCAAATTCAGTCAAACTGTTTAACTGCAGTTGACTGAACAGTGGGTAACTCGGTGGCTACCTACTGCTGTTCTTTGAGACAGTTAAAAACAGTAAAGCATTTAATCAAATGAACTGAATTACCTCATTATTGTATGATTGTTTACATTTGGTATATGCCCGTTACATCTACCTTGGATTTCCCTGAGGTTCAAATCAAAAACGTATTGGTATTTTTCCATAAAACAAATTAAGTTAATTTAAAGCTCAAAGTAGATGTACCAGTTACGTGTTAATTGTACATTGCACATTGGATAGCGGTTATCCTTCAAAGCTAACCCTTAATTATATCGTCATACGAAGGAAATGAGCAATTTGAGCAATGATCTGCAAACTGAAATGACCGTACGCTTGGCCTCTCCTGCATTCTCTTGCCGTTGTGTAAAGGATACATGACTATAGCATGACTACGTTCATAAAGGAGCCACGCTTGGTTCGTTTTTCGGATAAGATGAGGATCATCTCCGCAGCCTTCCTCACCGAAAGTGTGTTAAGAGTCTCTTCTGTCTCAGCGCCGACCTCGTACCCCCGTTATAAAAGGTCTCCACAGTGGAGTGGGTTCATTGGAGTGGGATTGCCAATCAAAATATCTATTTTTACTCAATCTGTTAAAGAATACATAACTCACAGCAGCATATTCAAAAAAGGAACAGTACTGCATTCCATATATTGCTAATAGAAGTGAACTGCGCTTTCATTTCAGGATTCATAATTTCATAACAGATGTGAGTAGATGAAAGTCATTTTCCAAATGGATGTCGTTGATATGAATGTATTGAATGGTAAATTTTTTGATATATCCCTAATTTCCATCTTCAAAAATGGTTTCTTTTGGATACTTATTTCACTTGTTTCGGGGTCAATGTCATTCTTTGATGCTTGGAGGTTATGTTTATTTTTAGTTTCTGTACTTCCTGGTTACTGAGCAGGAGACGTTAATGGAATTACTATTAATCTCTGTATTAATCCCCAGACTAATGTCACATGCAGAAAAGATTAATTAGTACCTCCTCATATGAATGCTGAGGCTACAGAGATGCCTTTTGGACAATGAGCAGAATGTACTTGAATATCGAATATCGTGGTTCTGATCATAACACAGACAGATATATATATACTGCTTAAAAAAATGAAGGGAACACTTAATCATCACAGCATAACACAGAGTCCATTAAACCAAACCGGTCATGCTGGATGATGTTGCATATTCGCCACGGCGTCTCCAGACTCTTTCACGTCTGTCACAAGTGCTCAGTGTGAACCTGCTCTCATCTGTGAAGAGAACGAGGCGCCAATGGCGAACCTGCCAATTCTGGTGTTCTCTGGCAAGTGCCAATCGAGCTGCACGGTGCTCATGCCCTCATGCCACCCTCATGGAGTCTGTTTCTGACCGTTTGCACACGAGTAGCCCGCTGGAGGTCATTTTGTAGGGCTCTGGCAGTGCTCCTCCTGTTCCTCCTCGCACAAAGGAGCAGATACCGGTCCTGCCGCTGGGTTGTTGCCCTTCTACGGCCCTGCCCAGCTCTCCTCGTGTAATGGCCCGTCTCCACGCTCTTGAGACTGTGCTGGGAGACACAGCAAACCTTCTTGCGACGGCGCGTATGGATGTGCCATCCTGGAGGAGCCTCGTTTATGCTTTCTAACTGGACAGATCGATATCCCAGAAGTTGAATTGACTTGGTGTTATACTGTGTTGATTAAGTGTTCCCTTAATTTCTTTGAGCAGTATATATATAAATAATGGTACATGAACGAAAGTAGTAAAAGAAACTCTTGCAGAAATGTTAAGCAGAACTAAAGCAATCCTCAAAGCCTTCTTACAAAGCCTGTTACAGAAGGGCTTTCAAACAGTGAAAAAATATGATCTTTTATCACCTGCTGGTCCTGCTGGCTGCAGATATAAAAGATAAAATAGAGAAGCTCTATAAAGGGAATTTTAGATAGCAAGATATGTGTGTGACAGGTCCAGGGGATTATATTAATTTATTTAGTTATTTGCACTCATCCAGAGGGACTGACGAGCGCCATAGCTGTATAGCACATATTGGTCCAGATAAGAGAAGTTGGAGAGAAATAGTGTGATTTGAATAACGGCGGTAGAAAAAACATGAGCATAAATAACAAATCAAAGTGACTGTAAAGGAAGAGCAGAAAGGGACCAAGCGCTGATCCCAGGGGAACACCTGGTAAGGGAGGGGGGGGGGGGGCATTAGAAATCCAAATAGACCCTGTCTCATGGGGTGAATTGTAGGTCTGCTTAACTGTTTTAAGGACAAAAATAAAACATAACATATCACGCCTACCTTTGACAGCTAAAACCTGTGCTTGTTATTTTCATGAATCGGGTATATCTGAAAACATGATATATTTAACCATTATATGCTGTAAATATATCATGTATGTTCTCCTGAATCAGTCAGATTACAAGTGAAATAGAGCTCACTTGGTAGAAATATGAATGCTATCGATTACTCACCACTGCCAGAGCCTGCCCTGGCTGCACTTAACATAGAGTACCCTAACACACGAATAAGTGAGACCAGTTTGAGTAGGCCAGAGTCATGCCGGTTTCAGATTGTCTCCATCTGAATCTCATACACCAGCTAAGGTGACTTTCCTTTTGAAATTTTGACTCCAATTAGACAAATAAACCCTGAAGTAGAATAAAACATGACCAGACTCTGCAGGCCTCTATGATTGCAGGTGTCCTTCTTATGGACATATGATCAAAGTAGAGCCCTGAGATTTCTATTGGCTCTCGTGTACTGTATTACCAGGGGTATGAAAGAGGGATGAGTCAGAAAACTGTGACAGAAGTGAAAGACAGATTTATCTTTTTCCTCCTTGCATCAATACTACATTACAATTCATACCGTTCTATGTGCAGTTCATTGATTACTCAATTGCGAGAGTGCTTTGACATTGAACACAGCCGCACGCAATTCTCGCCAACAAAGAAATCTTAACTTATCAGAAACGGAAAGCGAAGAAAAGACTTTCTGAAACGGCGAACGCGAGCCCGCGCCGACGAATGCGCAACATCGATTTCCGGGCACGACCGCGCGGGTGACACGTCGATATATATTTTCAGATCACAGTTGGCATCATTCTATTGTCCTTTTTTTAATCACAGGAAAAAGGGGCCCTCTGCTGGCCAAACGATTTGATAAACGGCAAGTATAACATTAACAGTATAACATAACAAGTTATTTCTGCATCGGTGAAGTAAAATCCATTTAATTGACATTTGCATTTCACGATGCAAAGGGCACGCTCTAATTGGAATAACATTTCAGTAAAGGGGACACTGGAGAATACATGGAACAAACTTATCCAGCTTAGTCACACAATAGACTATAGCTGTACCTGACACGGTGTATCGATTACTGCGAGCGCATGAAAAATGTCTCTCATAGTAAAATATTCTTCATCCCAGGGTCATTATAAAACAAAGGTCATTTATATTTTTCACCATGATCAATTTATAACTGTGGACTATTGGAGTGACTTGTAACCCCATAAGAGTACTTTATGAAATGCTGTGAAATGTATCATGGGTGTTATGGAGTCTGGAAAATAAAATGTGCCTTATGGTGTGGAAAGAAGTTATATTGGGTCTGTGTTTACCGAATAGGGTTCCTATTATTTTTATTATGTTTTTTGAAATTCCAGTTGATGGAAGATGGATTTTATTCCCAGTTTACTATCACACGTGATGTGAGAAGTGCTTGGGGTGTGTATTAAGGATTTGACTGCTGAAATCATTTTTTGTAAATTATTTGTATCCGTTTCTGCTTTCTGTGTCTGTCAGAAATGTCATTGTCATTTTTAGAGTACAACCGCGTACAAAACAACTGGGGAAAATAACTTTATACAGTATAAATCTGACTATGTCACTTCTGATTATGAAACTCCATAAAGGTTTCTGGACCAACCCCTTTTTCATTTTGCTTACCCAAGCATTTTTTCATCAAATTCCATTGCGTAATCATGGTTCTTATTCATCTTTAGCATGTATTTAAATAAACTACAAGTTCCAGGTGTCAATCCCTGATGTTGCCAGCAGGTAATAGAAAGCGGCGTTCTCTTTCAGATGATGCTATGAGGTGAGGACCCAGCGATGACTGATGTGGAGCCTGTTGTCACCGATTTCGCAGCGACGGGGAGGACCGGCCGGCGAAACGCCCTTCCAGATATTCTAGGGTCCAACGCTGGCGCTGGCGCGGCTGACCTTCCGGACAAACTGGCCCAGCTAACCGTCAGTGGTAAATATAGCTCTGATTTGGCAGGAAGAAGAAACATTACAGGAGTCCCAAGGTCTTATTCAGCAGGTCCAGTAAATTCTGAAACGAGGAGAAAGTGCACTCTTAAGCGTTTTTATGTAAAAGCTGCGCAGTGGGGCGTCCAGGAAAGATGGGCACGGTGGAGGTCTTGTAAGCATTAAACAATTGGAATTAACGGCTTCATTAGCGGTTGGTTACGTCCAACCAAATGAAGGAGTGTGGAAGTCTAATTGCATTGGCTGCTTTAGCTCAGTCCTGTTTTAATGACCCCACAGGACTGAATAACTGTGTGTGTTTGGCACAGATTTTGGCAACGGCAAAATCCGTCAAGTTTTTTTTACCGCGGGTGATTTGTTCTGCAGGAAACTATAAACGCTGCTAGATAGACACAGCATTTAAAGCAACTGCCAGATAAATCTTTGTTCCGATTCATTTGAACTTTAAAGTTTGTGGAGGCATTCGAAGGAACCAAGGCAGCGCAGTATAAAACAGAATACAAAACACCTTCTGAACTGCTCTCTTCAGAAAACGACCCCATATCACTGCGGCGCAATTCCCATTTTATAACAAACAAGGATCAGGGCCATGTGTGTAATTCACACCGCTGGGCTAGAAGACAGGAGCATCGGATGTGGGATTTTTCCTCTTGTACAGTCAACAGCAGGGTATGAAATTTACTTTTTCACACTGATTTAAAAAAAAATCTGCCCATTTTCAACATTTTACCAGCTGCATTACCTTTTACAATATAAAACACAACCTGGTTGGTTACTGGCCAAATTGGCTGCTAGAGTAGCCAATCTTACCAACCACAATCTACATTTTACCAGCATTTGGCTGGTGGCTGGTGTTAATTTCACACCCTGGTCAGCAGTCCTGTTCTTGCATCCTCATCCACTCCCGTGAGCGACCGCTGCAAGGCAACTAGTCACCCACCGGGTGGCGCACAGCGACACCTTAGTAATCCTGTCTCTATGTCCCTCTTCACGTGACTTTGACGGACAAGAGAAACATCACGCCCCATTCTGTGATTTGATGGGGGAATAGTACAGGTGTGCCACACAGAATTCCACAGAAAATGGCCGCCCAACAACATATTGTTTAAATCGGTCACAGTAGCTCCCAGCTCAATATGCCATTCATCCCAATGTTCAGAATCTCACCCATTACTGGAGCAGTAGTATTTCATTGCTGGTGCGATACATGCACACGGCTCGCCACTTTAGTTTCCCTGTCACTCACGGGCCGTTTTCACACCGGGCACCTGACCAAACAGTGGAGTGTTTGATTACTCGATCATGAGATCAGCATTTCCCGGAAGAGTTTGTGCTGGCAGCTGCGGTCCCCCGAAGAGCCTCACCAAAGCAGGATGCGTTGTGTGGTAAATATTGATGCAGCAAGGCGTGCCATTTCAGAGACTAGAGGCAGATATAAGCTGAGAAGTAGGTCTATGTTATTATTATTTGTACTTTTTTTTTGCTATTGCCGTTTTGGCTTTTCTATAAACACACCCAGCTCACGTTGTTCTCTGAATGTCATTTTACTGTATTTCACCGTTTGTTTCGCTTATATGCCTCATTAGAAGTGTCCTTGGGCTTTAGGAATATGTTATACAAAAAACATGTATTATTATGACTTTATTATTTATTATTATTTGTATTATTGTTGTTGTTATGATCATACAAAATAATAATAATAATAATAATAATAATAATACATTTGACTGTTGGTGGGAAAAAGGCAGAATTGTATCTCTGGTCTCTGCAGATGACAGCGAGGAGGGTGGAGAGGGGGCAGTGGCGGAGGCTTCCGGAAGCTCGGATGACAAGGAGAAGGCGGAGGGAACGTAATGCCCTGGGGGCGCCTGGCGACCTGTGACCCCACCCAAAAGAGAGACTCATGAATCTCCTCACCCACACCCACCCCCACCTCCACCAAAAAAATCTCATTGACCAGACAACTGTAACCTTCAAGTGCAGTGCTATGCAACATCGCCAAAACACCTGCAGCTGAAACCGATCTGCGAACAACAGGAGGGCCTTCACTGCAGAGCAGAATTAGTTAAATAATTTTTTTAATCGTTACAATCATGCTGCAGGGCGTCAATCAACCCACGGCTAATAAAACATTGGATAGAGGTAGCTCCGAGACCACTCCAACCCGCCTCTCATTACAAGGTGCCGCAGACCGACCGAGAGACCAGCACCAGGGCTGCAGCAGGCGTGGAAACGCAGCATTCTTTCTGTAGGGTATAAAATGGCCGCCCTCCGTGTGACAGGTGTTGCTTTTCCCATTTGACAGGTGTTGCAACGAAAAAAGCATTTCCACAGAATGTCAACTTGTGGTTGCACCAATGTTGCACCACCTATTTTTGCACAAGGATATAAACATTCCATTTGGTGACGTAAATACTTTTATTTTTTATTTTTTAACCTTTTACTTGTGGTTAATCTGTGTGCTTCAATAAGATCTCTACCTTGTGCGTTTTATACTGTCCAATGACCATGATTAATTATTACTAACAACAAGTTGTTAAAAGTATATGGTAGTTTCTTTCCAGTACTTGTGTAATGTGTTTACATCCTGTTTGCAACTGAAGGAATCACTTTAGGGTCCATCAGCCCCAATAAAAGGCTGTGCTCCATGTGCCACTGTGTTGTCAATGCTTGTCAGATCTAACTGTGAAATTCAGTCTGTGACTATTGGGTCCACCTTAGTTTGTCATCATCATACAAGAAGAAAAGATAAAGGACCATCGAATTTACAATTGAATTTGTCAGCGGATCGCCGATCATATTATGATTATGAACAAACATTAAACAAATAGGATGGAACGGATTTTTCTGGATTTAATTTTCTTTTATTTTTGTTACAGTATGTCGCAGTAATAAACCTGCAGAATTCCTCTGGTTGTTAACTTGGCCGTGCTGTTACTAGAATGACATTGTCTGTTGTAAGGTACACATGAAATACCGGGTGTAAAAAAAATAAATCCTGTGCTTTTCTTTAAGTTTGTGTGCCTCTTTTTTGTCTTAGTGGATGCACTGTTTTGACCACAGAGCTTTTTATCTTGAAAGTGTTTACTGTTTTGACCAGCAGAGGGCAGCGCATATTTCAATTAGAGCAAACATTTTCCCTCTTGGTTTTAAGCTTGTACACAACATTGATACACAATCCTGAAACAATACATATACAGTGGGAACCAAAAGTGTGAGGACACTACCAAGTACCGCAATTATCATACTCCAATTACACTTCTTATTCAATAATGCATTATTGCAAAGTTACAAACCAAAATGTGAACACATTTCCAAAATACTGCTATGACATGGAAAGGTATTTGAATATCTGGTTCGCCTACCATAAGGTACGTTTCTCTATTCATTGCCACGCGCTTTATTTAATTGAACAAAAGAGTGTACCTAAAGTGTACCTCAATATGCAAATATCTGGGCAATTAACATCTAAAACTATATGAATTGAATCTGCCATTCTACCTGTTAATGTAGCTACTGCTAGTGCTCTTACATTGACAATGTAAATGTTTTATTACGTGAATTATCACAAACGCTAGTATGAAACCGCATGTAGATATTCCCAACAAGGGGAGTGAGAATCGTTTTGACTTCTTTGCATTGTATTTATTTGCATAATCTTATGGGAATAGCTTGTGCAAACTTTATAGCAGCTTCCTGTGTACTGACTTATTTAGCAAACCGGAAGATGCACTTCAAATTTACATCATTTCTTTGTTCAGTGACATTTAGTTGAATATTTTTTTAAAAGACACAAAGTGAAAAAAAATCACGTTGAAAGTTTTCTACTTTTTCCAGTGCGCCGTTACATCATCGCCAGACTGAATAGAGGTTGATAATAAATCATGGCTGAAGGTGCTGACCTCATATTCATATATAGTTTTTTGAGTGGCAAGGGGGGTAAAGGGCTTCGGGTGACTCTATGACACATTTCTCAACTCACAGGCCTGAATGAAAGGGATGTCCGCACTCTATGAGATACTTGCAAAAGACATTTGGTGAGCGCAACTTTTCGGTCTCGTAGTCGAAGGCTTCGTCCGTGTGACCGAAACGCTGCGCTCATTAAATGTCTTTTGCAAGTATCTCATAGTGTGCAGGAATCCCTTTCATTAACTTCAGTTTTTGTTTGTATTTTGCACCTGTGATAAGTTATTTTTCAGGTGTGGACTTTTTTATAGTTAACCCACAGGCCTGGAAGCCTGTTATGCTCATGAAAAATGCTTAAAATTCTAGCAAAGCCCAGGAATGCACACAGGGGAGAGCCATAAAAACGCATGCTTCCTAACGTACACTAGCCAATGTCTTTCCTGCTCGTTTAACTACGCATTTTTTCTTGCATTTTTAAAATAAAAGCTCAGCTTTATGTATGCTTTGACCTGTCATCCTGACAAAGGCCCATGTAGCAAAGGTCAAAACATTTATCATGTTGTGAAATATTTTTTATAAATAGCTTATAGCTTATTGGTCTACATCGACCGTACCATTATATCGACCATGTGAAATGGTAGGCGAGCCTAAACTCAGCGACAATATCAGATATGTCAAACCCAAAGTCCAAGCCGCAAATTGTCCTGCGTAATCAGTCAATCGGATGATCGTACGACGGGTGTCAAACCCCCATTCAAGCTGTATCTCGCGCTTCAATAATCTTATCGTTCTGATTGAATCCAGTGACAGAACTGAATTCCAAGTGGCTTCTTTCAAGAAAACGCGAGATTAGCCCTGACCTTATGGTCACAGCAAGGCTATGACACAGCACCAAGTTCAGCACCCAAAAGAATTGTCATCGAGTATGGCAAATACTTCTTCTTTACCCTGCAGTGCAATAATGTCAACAATAATCTAAACAACTGCACCTCATCTATCTATCTATCTATCCATCCGTCCATCTATGTATCTATAGAACTAGCTTTAAATGAATTTCATATACAGACTGGTGACAAATTCAAAGAAAAACCCGTACAGTGAGGGGGTCCGGTGGCTCTGTTATGCTGTGAGGGACATTTTCCTGGCATGGTTTGCATCCACTTGTCCACTCAGAGGGAAGGATCACTGCAAATCAATACAAAGTTATTCTGAGTGATCACCTTTATTTTATGATGAAACATTTCTATCCTGATGGGAGTGGTCTCTTCCAGGATGACAATGCCCCCATCCACAGGGCACGAGGGGTCACCGAATGGTTTGATGAGTATGAAACTGATGTGAGTCCTACGCGATAGCCTTCGCAGTCCCCAGATATCAATCCAATTGAATACTTATGGGAGATTTTGGACAGTGCTCTCCACCACCATCATCAAAACACCAAATGAGGGAATATCTTTTTGAAGAATGGTGTTCCATCCCTCCATTAGAGCTCCAGAGACTAGAATCTATGTTAGACTAGGTATAATCTATGCCAAGGTGCATTGAAACTGTTCTGACAGCTCGTGGTAGCCCAACACCTTACTAAGACACTTTATGTTCGTTTTTCCTTTAATTTGTCACCCGTCTGTATGTTGTAGCTATAGAACAATGCATTTAAAGAAATGTAACAATCAATGTAAATAAGTCAGATTTTTCTATGTTGAAGTAACTTTGCAGTATAGCTACATTTATAAATACAGGTCTGAAGGAGGCAACCGAGTTCCTACATCGCATATTATGAGTTTGCGGGTGATGGTGATGGTTGTTGTTATTGTTATACCAGTCAGAAAGACTATCATAACCCCTATCATGTTATTTTGAGTCTTGGAAGACAACAGTGTTCAGTTCAAGGTAGGCATATCAGTAAATGACAAAGTGTAATTGTATGTACAAGTGCAGAGGTGAATGGTCAGCTTTAAAATATATATCTGCGATATCTTAATGGCAGAAATAAATCGATACACTGGCGCTATTGGTAGAGCAGAATCCATTCAAAGCCTAAAGCCCAATACAATAGATGTAAAACGGCAGAAATGGGCAAAGCACTAGTGGTGCTCACACATTCCATCTAGACCAATCAAGAGTCACAGATTTCCCCCAAACAGCCAATGAGAATGTGCAGTCACTTTCTTGCCATTGTCTCCGCCCCCTCACTTGAGTATTAATATTACATTTAGGACTACTTTAAATGCACAGGGACCCCGCAGAACGAGGCAGCAGCTTTCTGAACATCTACTTTTTTAATTCTCCGTTATCTCCCTTACAGCTCTTTTAACTTTTCAAGATGGTTGATGCATTTTGTGGCACCTGGAAGTTGGTAGACAGCCAAAATTTTGATGATTACATGAAAGCTATAGGTGAGTTAAATAAATATTTAAACATGTGTACACTTAGTACACCTTAATCTCTCAAGGACGACCTGCCCTATTCCACGCAGCGGGACTACAACATACAAGCAGAATAGTTACCGGTGGCTCGCGGGTTAATCCATCCTCAGCGGGGATCTCACAAACTGCAGCACTACATGCCTGTGTACATTGGCGTGCGCTTTAACTTACTGCTGTTTTTGTATTATCTTCCTGCAGGAGTCGGTTTTGCAACAAGGCAAGTTGGCAATGTCACGAAACCGACGGTGATCATCGGCCAGGACGGAGACAAAGTGTTTGTGAAAACACAAAGTACGTTCAAGAACACGGAGATATCCTTCAAACTGGGGGAGGAGTTCGACGAAAGTACTGCCGATGATAGAAACTGCAAAGTAAGTGTATTTCTGAATTGGATGCGATATAGGCTACTCCGCGTAGGGTAATATAGAAATGTATACAAAAACACGCATTTCTATACATTTTTTTAAAAATGCAATTATTTCAGACATTGAATTAATAGCACAGGGAAATACCTATGCAACATTTTGAAAACCATGCAAAAAAATACACAACGCACAACAAAAAATATGATGAACAGTGTCCCCCTTTTGTCTAGAGAAAACATAAGAAGAGTGATATAAGTTCCATATAAAATATTTTGGGTTATGTGTTGTCCGCATTTTACTCGGATATGGGACCTTCTATCTGGTTGCCTCCTGTGCGTTGTCATTCAAGTATTTTCCCTTGAATGATCACTGAACATTTTACTGTGTAGCCTGCAGTTACAAAGGGGCGCAATTTACGTATCGTTTTTTTTGATGAAGTCCTATGCATTTTGTGAATTGTAGTCTGTCGTGAGCGTGGACGGAGACAAGTTGGTGCATGTGCAAAAGTGGGAAGGCAAGGAGACGAAGTTCGTCCGAGAGATCCAGGACGGTAAACTGGTCATGGTAAGTCAGACAGAGATGAGAAATAATCATCCCGCAATGATTCTCATATAATAGTATCTGTGGAATCATGAGAGGTTAACACGTTTTTAAAAATTGGTGGATTGTTTTATGCCCCAACACGTGTAGCCTACCTATAATCGTCCCAGGATTAAATTAATTCAAAATGTAGGCTCTGAAGTTTACTCAATGCATTACCGTAACTGACCCAATACGGAGACTTGTTTCAGTGCATAGTCCATCTGGTTTGCCTTTCATTGTATTACACTTGTGTTTGTGCTTGCTTTTCCTACACTTCTTCGTGAAAAAGAATACGTAAAATGCAGAGTAATTATCTGTAGGCCTATATAGTAGGCTATTAAGCCTATACATATGACTCAACATGCAGCCTTACTATTATAATATTTTTTTTCCCACAGAAACTTTCGTTCGATGACGTCTTGGCTGTGCGCACCTACGAGAAGGCATAGAATCGGAACCAACCCCTGTGTCACCCAATCTTCTCAGTCCTGTTTACTGGACTACGGGCGATTTTTTTTTCTACTGTAGCCTACGCATATATTTGCACTTCATTCGCCCAAACGTTTTATGACACCAGCTGATTTAAAAAAAAACTTTTATACAAATGACTTCAATCTTTTCATACTGAATCATGATGTGAACAAATGTGCAAAGGAAACTGAAATAAATTACCTGAATTAATTGACTTGATGTTTTCAATCATCGCATGTGTGCGTGTGTGTTTTTGGGCTATGCTGGGAGATATATATATATGGTAAATATATATGGCAAATATATATAGGCTATATACAATTTGCTGTTTTATTCATAAACACTGCTAATTAAAAATAATAAAATTTAAATAATTCCACTGGGTGTACACAACAACAACAATAATAATAATAATAATAATAATAATAATAATACAGACCGACAATGCACACACTAAATAAGGCCTCGAAAGAGGTAGCCTAGATACCCATACTATAACCCCCTTATCCATTGTCTGCAATACGAATCCTCTTCAAAATAAAACTCTTAACGATTATCGTAGCCTAATGTAGTACGAGGCAAATTAACGATGGGCATTAGGACTAACCTAATAGAGGAGGGTTTTTTAAAAATCCATTATCGACACCAGAGCAGGTTAAAACGTATTAACAAAACTGTTTGGTTTTTAATCAACTGAACAGTAAATTGACACACATAAAATAATTATTGGTTTTACACAAGATATAATGAACCGTAGCCTAGCCTACAACTTTTTTGCAAGCACTGTATCAACTTTTGAGTCACGTTTGAGTGTTCAATTGAAAGTGCCCCTTCAACTCAACTGCCAACCACTGAATACATGTTTCGGCATGAACGTGTAAGCACTGCAGGGGACCATGAACCACAAGATATCATTATGTTGCCAAAGATGCTCTCGATCTTTTTCTGAAGTGTAACGTCAATTGTACACTGTTTAAAGCGTCCACTTACCACGCAAATGAACGCATATAGCCTAGGCCCTAGGGTAGGTTATAGTTGAGCTCTTCCCAGTACTATCTAGAGTTCTTGCGGAGTGGCTACAATGCAGCCACGTGACTAGATATGCTTCCTGTTTGTGTCACATGAGAGCTTTTAGACTCCGTAACGTATACATTTTAAAAGGTAATTAGCTAGTGGTGACTATGGGACTCCAGCTGGTTTTGTACTTGTGTTTGTTTGGACTCCGCGGTCATCTGTTGGTTTCAACTGCTCCGATCGAGAATCGCCCACAAAGCATTCAAGTTTCAAGTTCAGGTGAGTTATTGCATTACAAACGATATATTGTTAAGTGCATTAGGAGAGTGGTTTAGCGCATCGCCGTCCCATGTCGGCTAATGCCGATCAGACAAGTAGAGCAGGAAGAACTGAATTTTTGGCCTTCTGTTTTACGAATTAAGAATTTACTACGCGTAAAAACGGGAATGTAGGCTACTTGTGCAAAATTTCCGAAAATGTGTCATTTTTTAACGTTGTTATCGAGTTTGTAAAGTGGGAATGTTTTTATGAATTTCAGCTGGGTACACAGATTTACAAAAACCAAGAAAATCTAAGAAGCCACTGATCGCGTGCTTTCACACAAGATCCCCATTGTTACAGTCCTGTTTTCTGTTTAGTTTACTGCACCTGAACACTTTCATTGTAAACCAGAGAAGTGAAGAGAATAGAAAAAAGAAATGGTGCCCTGAAGGTTCTGATTTATAATCACATTTTGTTTAAAAAAAATATTATTATATGTATCAATCAATACCACGTCGTTTCAGTCCATTACGCTCTCATGACTGCCTCATCCATCATATTTTGTGTTCATCCTGTTATAAAATCCAGAAATTCTACAAAACAGGTCATGCATTTGTAATGCATTATGTGATATAAGATCGAAGAAGCTATCAACAAGATGACAGGCAGTCACTGCTTTTAGTTTCTTATTCATTATGGGAAATGTGAATTTAATTATCGGCTTCTTTCCCTGCAGGCAGGTTCTGGCACATCTCAGATTTGCACCTGGACCCAACGTATCACATCACAGATGACCGCACCAAAGTTTGCTTCTCCTCCCAGGGTTACCCTGCTTTGAACCCTGGCCTGTTTGGGGATTTCTTGTGCGATTCCCCTTATGAGCTCATTCAGTCTGCCTTCCAGTTTATGAAGGAAAAGGACCCAGTTGCAGATTTCATCATATGGACAGGGTTGGTAACAGGGCAGTTGTGTAGTGTGAACTTGTCTGTTATTGTTCCTCTTTTTTAGTATTACAAAATACAGCTGAGAAGTCAGAGTAAAACAGTATGCACTGTAGGTCAAACATGAACTTGTTATTGACTGTTGTGCAGTAACTGAGAATGTATTCTGCTCTCAGCACGTGGCCAACTAAAAAAAACACATGATATCATTTAAATAATAATAATAATGCCTGGCATTTATAAAGCGCCTTTCTCGATACTGAAAATGCTTTACAATGATGAGGGGGAAACTTGCCTCAACCACCGCCAATGTATAGCACCCACCTGGCGGCAGTGTGGTATAATGGTTAAGGAACAGGGTTTGTAACCGAAAGGTTGCAGGTTCGATTCCCAGGTCGGACACTGCCGTTGTACCCTCGAGCAAGGTACTTCACCTTCAGTATATATCCAGCTGTATTAATGGATACTATGTATAAATGCAAAAGAAATGCTGTGTAAGTCGCTCTGGATAAGAGCGTCTGCTAAATGCCTATAATGTAATGTAATGTAATGATGCAACGGCGGCCGTTTTGCGCCAAAATGCTCACCACACATCGACTGAGGTGGAGAGGGAGAGAATAATATTTCTAGCCAATTAAACTGGGGGATGATTAGGTGGCAGATTGAAAGAGCCTCGGTTGGGAGTTTAGCCAGGATACCTACTCTTTGAGATAAGTGTCACGGGATCTTTAATGACCGCAGTGAAAAGGTTTAACAGTCACAGGATCTTGGTTTAACGTCTCATCCAAAAGACAGCATCTTCTACAACACAGTGTCCCCATCACTGCACTGGTATTGGGGTTTATTTGACCAGGGACAAGACTGACCCCTACTGGCCCACCAACACCACTTCCAGCAGCAACTTGGTTTTCCCAGGAGGTTTCCCATCCAAGTACTAACCAAGCCCTAACTGCTTAGCTTCAGCCATTCAGCAGGAGCAGATTGCATGGTGGTATGGCTGCTGGTGACATCTGCACAACAATTCCCAAGAACTGTTTGAACTAGAGGCTTCCCCCCCCCCCTGAAATGAGTTTCTGTAGTTTTACTCCAAAATAGCTGAATGGAAGCTAAAAAGACACTAACTATTTGTAGTCTTACAGTTCTGGACCTGCTAGTGAATGCATGCTTAATAGGTTGTTAATCGGTTAAGCTTCAGATATGTTTGCATGCCTTTTGCTTCTTGGGCAGAATTCAAGTTTTGAGATGTAATATTCTAAACAAAGATTACCTTTGCCAAGCAACAGATGGGGGGATTTTTGGGCATAGAAATATTAAATTGTTTTCTTTATTTATTTATTTATTTTATTTTATTTTTTTTAAACAAATGTTCTTCATTTTCAGAGACAGCCCCCCACATGTCCCAGAGAAGCAGCTGTCAACGGACATGGTGATCCGCATCATCAGCAATATGACTCAGACCGTCAGGGAGTTCTTCCCAGAAATTCCTGTGTACCCTGCTCTTGGGAACCATGACTATTGGCCACAGGTATTTAACATTTTACCAGAGAACCTTCGGAGCGTGTTGTTTCATTCACTTCTGTTCAGTTTGTTATTGTTGTTTCAGTCTCAAATGAGCCAAATATTTTGGTTCATTTAGCTAATCGCATGTTTTTCTCTGATATTAACTGCAACAAACACTACAGGATGAAAACTCCTTTTCACTGAAAAGGAGTTAATGACTGTTTAAACTTCAATTATTGACCCACGGTTTACTTGTTCTGTTACTAGACTGCCAGTCTAGAGACGCAGAGTAATCGACATAAAAATATAATGATACAAAACTAATAGTCACAGCTCAACAAATGTGCACTTGCACAGACTGATTGACGTAAAAACTAAATTCAACAGCACTACAAATGCCGCCTAGAAAAACAGCTGTTTCTGTATTTTGGCCTTGTGTAAATTGATTTGGAAACGGTACCGTCCTTCTATATTCTATATATATTATCTGAATCTTCCTTTAGGTAAAGGGATGTCTTCAGGTGACATAGTGTTTTCTGGTTTAACATAAGACTTGTAATACTTTGGAAATTCATTAAAACTATAAACAGATTCTTTATCTGGTCATGTTATAGACCTCTGTTTAATATAGTGCTGCTGTTGTCTTCAAATACTGGGCCAGTTTAAAAAAATATTATTATTGTTATTATTAATTTTTTTCAGGATCAACTTCCAATAGCCACTAACCAGATATACCAGACTGTCGCTAAACTGTGGGAGCCCTGGTTACAGCCAGAAGCCCTCACAACGCTGAGAAAAGGTAACACTTCTGTCGGGCTGTACAGAACATTAGTGAGAGAATTAGCGGGAGAAGTTCAGACCTCTTAATGAATTTCAGGTAGGTTTTAAGCATTATATGGGAGCGCAGAGTGGGGATACAACAATTTGCTGTTATCTAATGATTTTTTTTATTGGGAGCCTGCTGTGAATGAATGGCCACTCGCAGTTCCCCCTATCACTCAGATTTTTATTCTTTTCCCTCGTTTCATGCGAAGGCGGGTTCTATTCGCAAGTGATACGTCCGAATTTGCGGCTAGTGAGCCTGAACACAAATCTGTACTACAGCCCAAACAAAGTGACGGTGAACATGACCGACCCGGCTGGACAGTTTGAATGGCTGGAAGACACCCTGAAAACATGTCGGCAGAGTAACGAGAAGGTAATCTAACCACGGTGGGGCCTCACATAGATTTACTTAATTTTTATATTTTACAAAGAATAAATCAAATTCATAACAATGCTTAGAGCGGTTTTAGCTGAAGAGGAAATGAAACGAACATTTTGCACATTAGCGCATCTGTAAAACGTCATTGTTTGTGTTTCGGCATTTTATATGAAAACGGACAAACGTAATGATGTAATCTGTGTCTGTAGTTCAGTTAATTTGAAGTGAAAACCTTGCGAGAAAATGTAGTATATCAATAAGAAATGCATTTTTTTTTTGTAGGCTTACATTATAGCTCACGTCCCCATTGGTTACCTGCCCTATGCTCTTGGGACAACCGCTATGAGAGAAGCCTACAATGAACGGCTCGTGGAGATCTTTCGCAAGTACAGTGACTTGGTTGCTGGGCACTTCTACGGTCACACCCACAGAGACAGCATAATGACCCTATTGGATCATCAAGGTAAAGGGAAACCTTTACAAACCTTTGAAGCATTACATTTTTGTTTTAGATTTCAGCACTTCCATATTATTCAGTGTTACAGCTTCTCACCTCAGCAGGTGTTTTAATGGAAATGTGTGTCGAAATGATTCTTTTGTCCCAAAGTTACCGCAGCCTGGTGTGCTGTTTGCAGGATCTCAGTGGTACCCTGGTCATATAAATACATTACCGTATGATCTTAAAATTCTCAAAGAACAATGTATTTGAACATATTCGTAATGCATGTAATATTGCTTAAAGCACATTTTATGATGGGTTCTGATCTCATGTCGAGCATTACAACAGCGAGAGAAGGCGTTCCCAGGGTTTCTTCGATTTAAATATTGAAGATTCGTCCCTCGTTGAACCCGTTAGAATTTTCGCCGTGCCAGATGCGCAAGGGTTGAGTTTCTCGCGGGGCCATTTTTCTGGCGGTTCGCCTTGTTGATGCAGGTGTCGGCCCTCACCTTTGTTCAGCTTTGCCTGAAGCTGGTCGCACAGCCAAACATCACAAAGCGGGAGGATCATCAGAGTGCCCCTCTGCCTGGCTGTGGGTGGCAGTTCTTACAATGACTGTAATAACTTTGCCTCCAGTCACTAAGCGCTGTGTTATTATGACATTGTGGTGAAAAGAGCTCTGTAGTGTTTGAGGAGTACCTTTTTAAATACTGTCTTTAGTCCTTAAATACCCATTTAACAAAAATGATATGTTTTTTTTGAAGGCCAACCTGTCACTTCACTGTTTGTCACACCGGCTGTTACTCCATTCAGACACACCAATGAACCTTACTCAAACAACCCAGGCCTCCGGATGTACTACTATAACCCTCAGGATTACAATCTACTGGTAAGGCGGGAGAGATTTTTATGTGATGTCATTATACGGCAGAGGGGCATTTAAACCTCTCTTCTTGTAAATTAGATGAGTATAACCACCCATAGTAGGCTATAGATTAGCCAGTAGGCCAGAGTGCAATGCTCTTTAGAGAACTATTTTCTCAGCGTGGCATATATTTTTAACTTCACTTTTCCTTGCATTGTTTTTTAACTGAAACACATGCCACATGTTCGTTTGACTTAACTGATAGTATCATTGTTAAATAGCATAGTACACGCAAGGAGACGGCTTGGTTTTCCTTGGAGCTGAAGTGTACCAGTTGTGACAGGTGCTGGATGACCGCCAGTTTCATCCGTGCACAACCTCTTACCCTTACCCGTTACACTAGAATAAGAACTTTAAACACAGCACAGGAGACTTTTACATGGTAGCCGACACTCTAGTGTGGATCTCAATTTCTGCAAAATGTTTTTCAGAAGGACACATTTGTACGAGAGATTTTCTCAGAAGGGAGCGATAAATAAAATGGGACAAAGTGCACCTGATTTTTATCGTCTGTGTGCATTACTGTAGGCTCAGTTCAGCCTAGAACTTTGTTGTTACACATTTCAGAAAATTATAATTTTTTTGTACTGAGCATTGATCGGCAATGGCTGTAATCAAGGAAAACAATGTTGTGTAAGCAATGGAAAAACAGTGCTTTGACGTTTTGAGCGCAATGTCAAAGTAGATGCCCCACCTCGCATTTACTGTCCAGTACCGCACACTGGGCAAAACTAATAACACAACCAATGATTGGTGCAAAACAAATGGCATGACCAATCATTTGTCATGTTATAGATTTTTCGTGTGCTAAAAGGTTTTGCACACGCTAAAGGTCTTAGTAAATCAGACCCACTGTGCAGTATGTTGCATTCGATGATGTATTCACTGAGATATGTCTCTTCTCTTCAGGATATTTGGCAGTACTACATGAATCTCACTGAAGCAAACCTGGAAAAGAAACCAGACTGGAAGCTCGAATATATAATGACCAAAGACTTCAACATTGAAGACATTCAGCCAAAGAGCTTGTATGGACTTGCAAAAAGTTTCAAAGCACCCCAAAGTGAGACATTTCAGAAGTACTTTAATAATTTTATGGTAAGTTACAATAACTCTATTGTTTGCAGGGGACTTTGCAAACTGGCACAGGTCTGTTCTGCACTGTTCTTGGACCACAAATCCTATTTCCAGTGTACCTTAAAAGGGATGTCAGACGGGGGAAATTAATTGTACTAATCAAGAGAAATCAGGGCACTTTCTCAAATCAGGGCACTTTCTCAAATCAGAGCACTTTACGGAGAATGATTTTGTAAGATTTTCAATGCTGTTTTTTTTTAAAACTTGCAGATGGGAACTGTGTAAATCTTTTTAAATAGTCTAAATGTAAAAGGGAACCAATTTTTCAGTAATTTGTACAAAATGTGATGTCAGTCTTGGTTTTAGGATGATCAACTGTGGCCAAATTAGATTAGTAGAGATGCCTTCAGAAATGCATTGTGTTGTCTTTGCAGAATAAATAATGCAGAACACTGACTACAATTATGTATTTTGTTTAAACTTTTTAATGAAGGGAAACTGAAAATAAACGTTAAAAATGTAGACCCTGGAATGGTGGTGTTTTGCTGTCGTAGCCCGAATGATCTACTTTTCTATGTTGTTAACTTCAGCAGCAGTGAGGAACAGTTTCAGTCTTTGAGGTAGGCTTTGTCCCACATTGTTTATCATTGAAACATTTTTGAACACATTTTTATCTCCTTTTCCAATGTATCTCTTGATTTAGAATGCAGTCAGATTCGTAGGCCCTTCTCATTTCTGTCAGGTCACTTTGTCAGTTTGAGATAGCGTAGGTTGACGAACGCTCTGCCCCCCAAAACAACCCCCGCTTCCTTTCACTCTGCAGTCACCAGACAAACTGGCCAGTTGTTGCGTCACGGGATCGGTCTTCGTGTGCAGTCGGTGCGCGCGCCTAATCGGCCGTTGGAGTCACTCTCACGCAATCAAATGGGACACCCTACCTCTCTGGGAGAAGCTACATCCAATTATGCACTGCCCTGTAGGCTTACCATCCAAGGTCATCAATGATACAGTACACTGTGCGTCGCAACGCTGAGTACTTAAGCAGGGAACTCCAGTTGACAGACCCAACTCAACGTCTTTGTGCTGAACTGAAGTACTTTATTGGGAGACGAAAGACTATCTTTGAGTAACAGTGACTGTGGCACTGTACTTTAGTTTTATTCTTGAGCTACGTCTATAAATCTAAGAGGTGCTAATGAACTCAACCAAATTAGAAAATTTGGTCACCTGGTGTAAACATGAGAGGCTTGTTGAATCCGAGAGAAACCTTATGTTGCTGCTCTCCGTGTGAAAGGAACTGGCTAAACTTGATACTGTAACGTCTTAAGAAACCGGCGGTTATTTGGCTTAAGATCTGTAATTTCTTCTTTCAAAGGCCCTTCTGTTGGGCGCAGCTGGATATTTTCAGCTGTAGTGCGACTGTTTCTATGTTTTATTTGCTCTCCACCTGCTTGCTCCGTAGCAGAACTGTGGGAGAGGTTAGCGCGTGACCTCGTATTGGAGGGAAAAAAAAAAGGTAAGAGAACTCTTCTGCTTGCCAAGTCCCCTCTCTGCAGGTGGCAGGGTTAGGAGTCAGCCCCACCCCCCGGTTCTCTTCGTCTGTGGTGTGGCCCCCTCTGTCCAGCCACAGACAGCCACTTCAGGACAAGCTGCTCCCCTGCATTTGGGAGGAAATCTCTCGACTCATCAATCCCCCCCTCCTCCTCATCCCCCCAACCCCCAATGTCATTAGCATTCAGGTACTAAGACGGACTGGGGGGCTAAGAAGGATGGCAGCTGTGAACGGGATTTTCGGGAGTCAAGCAAACTCCTGACGGCGAGAGAAAGGGCACCCAGGCAACCCGGGGGGAATTTGAGTTCCAATAATTGCTCTCCGAGACATTGTAATTAGCATTAATCACAGAGCTGCCCATCAGGAGTGCGGAATTTCTCAGAAAGACGCCGCTGTACTGCTGTAATACGGAAAACGAACCGGGTCGCATTTTTACCACCGTCTGCCGTTTTATTTTCAATATTTTTTCCTTTTTTTTTTTTTTTTTTACCTCCCTCCTGGCGTTTTCCTGATTTCAGGCAGGTCTTCACAGCAATGTGCTAATCTCTTAAGAGATGGTTACAGAGAGACCCCTGCAGTGGGCAGTGATGGATGTCCCCTTGTGCCTCTAGTCCAATAATGGCTATGAATAAGCCTTGTGCTTTCACTCCCCCAACTCTGGTGGGGTGATTTGATAATGGAATGGGGTGATTAATCAAGCACCGAGCCTGGGCGCTGAGGGACATCTTGTCTTGGAAACTCAGACTGGCATAATATCATATTGAACCAATTTTTTACTGGCTGAAAGTAGGTTAAGGTCTTTGGTCAACCTAACCTCATTGCACATTATCCTTATTTAGTAACGAGTTTTATGCAAGCATTGTGACACCGGTTTTTTATTTTTACCTCAGTGACTTGTGAATTGAGAATGCTGTTATAAAAATGTGTTGCTCAGAAAACTGTCAGGATTTATAACTGTTGGTCTGAGTCTAAGCCAAGTGTCCCTGCAGAAGGCTGTGCCTGAATGCTTGTTGGTTAAACAGCGCTGTAGTTAGTGCCGTTATCTGGAACCTTCTTTCTTATTGCCATGCATGCAGAGGGAGATACTGAACCCAGTGCGCTCTTATGCAATTCAGGACATGAAGGGGAATACTCAATACTGCAAATGCCTGTTACTCCCTGGCAATGATGTCTTATTGTGTCATACAAAATAAAATGCATTCATTTCAAAGTTGCAGCTTAAAACACCTGCAGAATAAGTAAAATTTGCTCATGTTTATTTGAATTGAGGCAGTAAGCCAAGCTCTGAAGGTATTCATTTGTGTAATTTGTGTCTGTATTCTTATAAATGCACATTTTCTGCGAGTTGTATTTTTCAACTAGATCCATATCATCTTATGCACACTAATGTTACTAATGCCATTGTGCGTATTCAGAACCTTTTCTAGTGGAGTCTGGAGTGGCCCGCTTAAAACTTAACAGAGAGGTCAAGGTGAAGGGCCCCGGCGGGTCACGTCTGCATTAATGAGTGGGCCTCATTACGGGCAGCTGACCTCCTGTGTCACTCGCCGGTCTGCAGACTGTTTTCTTTTTGCCGTTGACTGCATTTATTCCTGCAGAATTTAATCTGTGGATTACTGTCAGGCCTAAGCAACCGCGCGGGACCCCGGGGAAACCGGAACCCTCGGGATATGCCTTTTAATTTGTTCGTTTTAAGGCGGGAGGAACATCGGAGCGGCGGGCGAAGGACACGTGGGGAGTACTGTACGGCGGCAGGGGTAATCGGCCTCGATCCCGAGGACCCACTGTGTACGGCTGGTTTTTGTTCTTGCCTGGACTGACGAATGAAATCACTGGGCTCTTAATTGCTGAGTTGAAAGACAAAGCGTATGAGCCAAATCTGTATTGTGCTGGAATAAAGTGAAATTACAAAACTGTGAAAACTTCAACGGCCTTAATTGATGAAGAGGTCAATTTAACAAGAACCTGTGTACACAGTGGGTCTCCAGGACTGAGTTTGAAAACCTGGTCCTCCAACTTTGATCAGGCTGCTTCTGGGGCCAATGCAGGTTGTGTAATGTGATGTGTAGAGGCATCATCGTGCTAGTTCATCAAAGCTATCATTACTGTAAGAGTATATAAATGTTTGTTTACATGAGGTCAGAAGGTACAGAAGTGAATGTTTTTAGGGGCTGAGAGTCTGCGTGGTTATTTCTGTAGGAAACCGTGAAAAGTGGTTTATATGTATGGGGCATGCCCCGCCAAGCCGTAAAGTTTGTCTCTCAAATGTCCATTGAAATGTCTTCCATTGCTTGTCTTGTGAGGACATGTTCTTTTGCTCGCATGCAGGAATGGAAGTCATCCAGTGAGATTTCCCCAGGCTCAAAATGTAATGGCATGGGGGTGAATATGTTGAGGATAATTGGCAAAGTCTCATGGATCCTATGACTACATTTGCAGTTTTAGTCTAAAATCCTTTTTTTTTTTTTTTTAGGTCAGAAAAGTTCTTATGAATTGTGTAAAATTAGTCATTATGTGCAATGCACCAGACTATATATTTGCCAATATGTCTGTGGAAAATGGATGCATTCGGAGTGTATCACTCATTCATTTTCTTCACGGTATATTCATTACTTTGTAATGACTCATTGTTTACCAGTGATACCTCCATGTTTCCTCTTCTAGTCCTACTCACAGACAAAATGCCTTTAGAAGTGGAACTGACAGAACCAGGTTTGAGTTTGAGGCCTTTAGCCAGACTTAAGAACTTAATATGTACAACACAAATCATTAATTTTGTTTCCTAAATGGAATAAAAGGTTAACACGTGAACAAAACGTTGTTTGCAGGGGTATGGCTAATGATGTGCGAAACAGCCAGAGATGGTAATGATTCACCAAGCACTGCAAACCTGTTTTACTTATATTTATTTGCACATTAAAATGCATTTTTTATTTGTATCTGCCTGTCAAGCAAGAAGACGTCAATGCCTATGAAATGACCTCATGGACAAAGGTGCTGTGGCTATGGCGACTGGGGGATTATGGGTAACAGCTGTGCATTGTGTTCTTGTCCCATTCATCTTGGCTGTGTCTCTCGGACTCTACGGGGTTGCAGCGGTGTAGGTGAATGACCAACAGTAACCTCTTACAGTTGTCTGTAGCAAGCACTCGATGGCGAGACGCAAAATTAATCTGGTTTGGAATTAACCTTATTTATATCCCTGGTGTAATTCTCTAGACAGGGCCACCAGCTCTCTGGGTCAAGTTTCTTGTACCTGTATTTTGTACTTTCATATTATTTTGATAAAGAAACCAAAATATCAGACCTTTTGGAGTATGAATTCCATAATAATTTTATAATGCTAAAATGTTAGCATTTTATATTTTCTGATACAATGCAGTGCTTGTTTTCTCAGATTTATCACTTGGTGCAGGTGATTTATTTATAGTTAGAATGAACAACAACATTATTAGTGTTGTTATTTATGTTTGGTTATTTTTTGTTATTTTTATTATAGCATTTCCTCATGTGGAGTTCAATAGACCATATACAACATATATATATACTCATATACTGTACACATCAATAGGAGCATGTCTAGATAAAATCTGCTGTTTTCGACGGCGGTTAATCTCTCAACAGGTCCCCTTGTCCTCGCCTGACCCCCTCGTCGCCTCGCGACGATGTACACGTCTCTCCCACAGTTACCTCAGAAAGACTCCTTTGTGTGGCCGTCCGCTACACGAACAGACCGTTTAACCCTATTACTTCTCTAACTCACGAAATGGATAACTGAATTAAAGGCTTCTGAAAACAAACCTGGAAGAATAGCACACACTGACTGAATGCCGTGGTGCTCCAGGTAAAAATTTAGCATGCCGGTGTTAAATTGTCATTTAGGAGCCAACGCGTCGTTGAGGTGTGGTGTGCTCAAGGGGAGCGTATCTATGTTCCCAGGGTCCTATGTTCCCCAGTTCAATATTCTGTCAACACGCATTAACCCTCCTTTTGTGTCCAGGTCAAATTTGACCCGTTTCATGTTAAAATATTTCATAAATATTATCCAGTTTGTAACCCTAACCCAGAATAGCCCATGTCATATTAAGTGAATACAGAGCTGGGGAACATATTTTTTAGGTTTTCATTATGTGCTATATAGAGCTGGGGAATGTAGGACCCTTTGTCATGTTCCCATTATGTGCCATATAAACCTGGGGAACATAGGACCCTGGGAACATAGGAATGACCCCTGCTCGAGTGGTTTCTCCTCTTAGCTCTCTTCTTGTTCAATCATTTCTCTGTCAGTTCACTCCACGTCATAAGGGCTGTGTTTGTTCTATCGGCAATTTATTTGTGTATTTACTAATGTATTTAGGGGTTGAACCTTTTCCAATATGTTCTTGGATCACCACCGGACTATGGCCGCTTCGGTCTAAATACATTGAGTGCAATAAGCTTTAGCCATTGATTGTGTTTTTTTTATTGTCCATGTTTTACACATTACTCATGCCATCTATGTATATCCAGCACTCTATTATGATAAATGGGTGGGAATAACAGTTTGGTCATAAAAAAGATGAATGAAGGGTTTTATTTCAATTGCCATGTGTATAGCAGGCTGCACCACTCCACCATTTTGTTTTCACCTCGCTACCCAGCCTCGTCGCAGGGCATTCCAGATATATCCGTATACCCTGGCTGTTCTGTCCCCTGCGACTCTGGTGTTCCTAAGTCCATAAGCCACCTACAAGCAAACTCTTTCACATGACTAGAGTAGGAAATAAGGGTGGAATCAAAGCTTATAGGCTCACAAGTCCAAATAAAATCACAGCCCAGCAGGTATTTATAATCCCTGAATAAGTACATTCAGTGTATTAGAGAATATACCTTCATAGTGATAAATACACGTAGCTTCCTGGTGTTTCTTTTCTGAGATGAGAAATCACATGGTTGCCATGCATGAACCTTTCCTTCAATGAAAGCAATTTGACTGTTATTGCATTTTGATTACAACCTTGTTTTTGTATAGCATTTTTTTTTAACGTAATAACAATAGCAATATTGTTGTCAACATATTTTGACCGTTTTTTATGTTTAGTTTGTGACTACCTCGAAAAGGACAGTGAATCATGTCGCATACCGATATTGCGGCACTTTTTAAATTTGATATTCGTCCGAAAAGGAAGCAATGTACCATAACAGGGCATATAACCTCAGTTATGGTTTTGTACAAGATACTACTTTGTTCCTGCAAGCTCAAGGGCTCAGATGGGCCTGGTATGTAACAGCAGATGCTCTCTCTGATGACCTTTGACCCTAGGTATGTATTTATCTGAAGACCTAATCAGCATGAGTGGTTCATATGCCATCGTATTTGTGTGTCAGCAACACACAAAAATTCAAGAAATGTGTAGTGGTCACCAGATATTATGCAATAGGCATAAAGAAAATGGAAGCCAGCATTAAGTCTGGGAAATGAATAAGTCAACAATAAAAATAATTTTGTATAACTCGGTTAAACACAGTTTATGCAGTTTATGGAAAACATATCAAACGCAACGGAAGACTAACATTCGGACGGAATTGAAGCGGGAGTACATTTTAGCGTGAGGGAGCGTGGCCTTTTCGTGCTTCGGGTCTCTGCGGAATAACGCTTGACCCACATTTCCCCCGTCGCTGGACCTGGCCCGCGTCCAAAATCAGAGCCAGGGCCTGAGAGGTGAGCCCTGCGGATGACTGGGAATAACCCTTCTCTCCTGCGCAGATAATCCTCATTAGGGAAGAACTCCTAAACCATGCTAACGGCTCCGCTGAATGGGTGGCTTCTGAGTTTCACCCCCGGCCGGGCTCTGCTTAGGGCTTTGATATTCCCAGGGACCCCGGATTAACAATGGCGTGCTCCTTCACTGGGGCCTCTCTTTGTTCTTCACAGAACAAACTTTTCATTCTTGGAGGGGGGTGGGGCGGTGATGGGGTGATGAGGAAAGGGGGGAAGGGGTGATGAGGGAGAACAGGAGGAGGAGGAGAGGAGGGACTCTTTAGTTATCGCAGCTGCTCGGTTAGCTGCTTGGCTGTTTGTTTTGCTGGCGGTGCGTGTTTTACATGGAAAAAAGCTGGAAATCTGACTTAAAGGCACATTTTTGGAACAGTGGGAAAAACATGTTAAGTTGTCGAACTAAGCAGCAGAAAAGTTTGGCTCGGGACAAAAATACCGCCGCCGATATCATTTACAATATCTTTTTCAATGAAAGGCAAGCACTTTCTGTCCAGGCTAAAATAAGTTCAGACTGTTCCTCAATCTGTATTTGCTTTAATTTATGCCATTTGCTTGAAAATACGTTTTAAGGAAGAACAAGTGCCTTCTAATGTGGGTTGTTCCTCTTCAATTGCACACAACCTACACTTCAGTATGAATCCGTGTCCCTTTGTTATATACACTTTTTAAGGGCTTTATGGCCTTAACATGGAAATGGAAATCATTTTATGAGCGTAATCTCCGTAATCTGGATCTGATCAAACCCGCCAGTTTGTGTGAGGTTCTTGACCTTGGTGTAGGATCATTTACGGAAGCCTTTAGCCGATACACAGTGGAAAGAGATGGGGGAGGCAGTTATGCAAGGAAACAGCTGACACAAGATGGTGACACGTGATTTTGCTTCTTTGGTGAGAATTTAATTTTCTGTGGTTTGGACTTCATGTGAGGAAATTAATCAGGCAAATAAGAATATTTCTTTGAACAACTTGGTAAGATCTTAGAACTTACAAAGGCAGAGACTGTGGCTGACTCCATCTAATAAAATAAAAATGTAATATAATATAAAACAATACTTTTTAAGTGGTATGTGCACATCTCCAGTTTTGTGGCCACAGGGAAAATGCTAACGGAGGGGCAACATTGAGCTTGGTATTCCTGCTAAGCCTACCCCAGTTGCAAGAAGCTAGGGCCGACAAGTACTTATCCAATGCAAAATTCACACCGCATGTGAAAACTGAAATTGTCCTGGGAAACATTTCTAATGTGCTATTCATAGCATGCATCATTCATGAACACCCTCTGACCATCCCCCCCCCCCCCCCCCTTACACTCGACCTCCTGCAACTCGCACATACAAAAAGTGGCGTGGCTCGGATATTCCAAGCCAACGCTGGCACAGAGCGACCTGTGAAAAGCCTGGTTAATTGTGCTAGTGCTTCCGAAATCTCCCCCGACCCGCTTCCCATATGATGGGGGCAGTTTGAGGGACGGGACAGAGGCGCCGGGGGGCGGGGGCTTGGGGGAGAGAGAGAGGGGGGGAGGGAGGGGGGGGGTTGGCAGGAACCCCGCCTGCACTCCCCATCTCCTCTTATGCTTCAGTGGCAATTTGTCAGGCAGCATGAATGCTCGCCTTTATGAGCCCTCACGAAGACAGCCAGGGTTCAGATCTGATTGAGCTCTAAGCCGACTGAGCCCCCCCCCTCCTGCACACAGTGGGCTGAGTGTAGCCCGTTCATCCGGCAGCCAATCGCCTTTGACTTTGTGCATTACATCACTGTCAGATGAGGCCTCTGCCAAGCATCTAAAAGAGACCCTGCTTGTTGTCCCCATTTGAAAGGAAAGCATCAGGGTCTCTGGGAAAGAGAGGAACTCCACCAATCTCTCCATGAGAACCCGCTAATGGGCAAAAGACAACAGCATGTGTGGGAACAAAAGATAAATGCTTATAAGGGAATATTCCATGTGTGGTAAATACAAGTGGGAGGGACTGAGGGCCATTGAATAAAGACCCAAATGGTACAGAAGTGGTTGTCTTCAGCAATTAAAATGGGGGCCACGATGTGAGGTTTATAAAATACATTCCAATATTGGACTAATGTTCATGCATTGTCCTTCATAACAAATATTTTATAATGTGCATGCATGTGTGCATATGTGTGTGTGTGTTTGTGTGAGTGTGTGTTGGTTTAACTGCAGTCTCAATTTATTTTTAAACAATGCACTCACACGCAAACACACACACACACACACACACACGCATGCATTCATGCATTCACGCACGCACACACAATATGTGAATGAGTGTGTCTGCATGTTTGATGTTAAATATTTCTACCATAAGAACAAACAATGGTGGAGAAGAAACATGTGGTACTATTATGACCAATGCAACCACAACCTTGTATCATGCTGAAAATTCTCAGCCAGAGATAAAAAAAAATGCTTTCTGTTGTATTAACAAACAAACAAAAATGATTTTGCCACTCCCATTTTGTTTTTGTTTTAAGCAGAGGGGTGTATTTCTGGGGAAATAATATTTCCAAAAGACAGCTGTCAGCTCTATGCTGATTGTATTGATTTACATGTTTTCCCTTTCCTCTTTTGTGGACCTCATTGAGCAGCAGGGTGGGTTCAGTGAGTTCACCCAGACTGAAACATGTTGGGCCACTTCTTGGATCACTGTAGAGCCTGGGGCCATGACCTCTGCTACGCCACGGGCGGCAGTGTAGTATAATGGTTAAGGAACTGGGTTTGTAACCGGTTTGGTTGTTCGATTCGATTCGGACACTGCACTGCCGTTGTACCCTGAGCAAAGTACTTTTCACCTGCATCGCTTATATATATAGCTGTATCAATGGATACTATGTATAAATGCAAAATAAATGCTGTGTAAGTCGCTCTGGATAAGAGTGTCTGCTAAATGCCTATAATGTATAATGTAATGTAAATTATGGAAAACATACTGACCTTAGCCACAATTTCGACAGATGACCTCACAGATCAGTTGAATGCATAGCTGAGATACATTTTGAGATTTGCTCATTGAATTCTGGTTGTGTACATTTCCAGCTTAACTTTCCCACATTGCATCATTGCATAATGTGTAAAGTAGGCCTACATGGAGTCGCGTGATAAACCAATACAGTATGTCGCTGCACCGCATGGAGGCACACATAGTCCCACTGTTTTTAGCAGAATTATAATAATTACATTTGTTTTGAGGAACTTGAGGGAAATAGATTAAATTATTTAAAGCATTATTGATCAAATCGCTCATGTTGACCAACGTCGAAACGTAGGCTACACATATTGTAGGGTTGTCTCCGCAAGGACCTCTCCCTACGATATAAGATGTGATGTCGGCTTTCGTAGCGAAGATCATCAGATTGTGTCACCCGTTTCTCTTCCTCAAATTTGTATTCGTAGACAAGCAGCATAAAAGCGGTCTCATGACGGCAACCTCAACATGAGCTTGAAACGGAATTTGAGGCATTTGTCAGCAAATTACCACGAGGAAACCGGAAATAAGTGGCTTTTGCTGGAAAAATAGTTAATGGAGTTCATCCGTACGCTATGCGAGACGTATTGCTGAGCGTATGAATTGTAACCTGTACAGTTGTAGATGTCTGATGGCGCAACTCCAGCTGGGTGGCGGTGCTGGCCTACATTAAACAGTCGATATTGATGGTCGAGGCCAGCCAGTCAGACGGTCAGACACATTTTTCTTGGGGGGTCTGCTTGCTGACACAGCAACATTAAATAAGAGCAGAGTCAACATCAGAAACAATCAATAACTTAGTTTGACAGGTCTGAATCGATAGTATGGTGCACGCTATGTTCATTAAGCTAGCGTGCCCTGATTCAAATGTAATGATTAACTATTGATCGCCTTTGTAACCTAGGAATAAACATAAAAACAGCAAATAATCCAGTGAGACTATATAAATCTTAAATTTAATTTGACTTTATTATTATTATTAAGAACAACAACAATAATAATAATAATAATTATTATTATTATTATTATTATTATTATTAATAATAATAATAATAATAATAATGTTGTTGTTGTAGCAAAACGTGGTCTCAGAGGAACAAAACGAAAAGAACAACAAAAATGAACTCGATTCAAATGATGCAACATCGCCACCATGTGGTATAACTTGTAACATAACATGTGGCTGACCATACGTCTTCTAGTATCATTTCGCCATAAGATAATGCAATTTATTAATTAATTCACAGACAGACACACACACACACACACACACACACACATATATATATATATATATATATATATATATATATATATATGTAGACAAAAAAAATCATTATATATATATATAGACAGATAGATAGATAGATGAGCACACAGCACAGATATACACATTCAAATGAAAAACTAGCATGAAATAAATGGGAACCTTACACGTTTGAGAAGAAAGTAATACCATATTTAGTATATTAATTTATTCTTAAAACAATGTTGACCTTTAATTATATGAATATATTCCAAACATGTCAAAATTGCATTGGTTAAATCCCCATTGAGCCCCATCAATCAAGAGTAATATAGCAGTGAAAACCCCAAAATAATCTATACAATGAACAAATGAACACAGTGCCAGGTGTCAGCATTTCAAACACCGTATTGTAAGGCCAATATTTCAAAGGCGAAACAACAAGGACATTCCAGGACCATTTTACTGTTTTTTTTCAGAAACTCAGTAAAATGGTCCTGGGACATTTGCTTTGATGGTCCTTTTTTCAGAGTGACTTACGGGGTCAAAGTCATTCCCTAGAAGAAGAAAGTGTAGTCCCAAGCGAGGCCGCAGACTCGACAACTTAATAAGCATTGAACGCTGAGAGGCCATGAATAAAACCCTTAATAAAAGCATTGAGCTAATTACCTTATATCCTATAAGTAATCAAAGAAAATGTTTAACCCGTTGATTTAATTGTTTTTTTTATTTTTCATTTATTACAATATATGTATATTTCACAGTTATCCACAGTGTGTAATTATTAAACTAAAGGAGTGTGCATTTTGCAGAGTTTGCATGTACTGAGATTCGTATGTTTGTGCAAGAACAATAACGGGATACATCTTGTCTTTTGTGCAATCTTTTCAGACAAGCTGAGCTAGGCAATCAATGAGGGTATTGGAAATATTGACAAAGAATAAAGAGAATGCTTCTCGAAAAACAGACACCATGACATATATGGAGTATTTAATCAGTAACACACAAACAGAGTTTGGGGGGGGGGCTGATAAAATTGAGCAAGCATCTTGTGACTAGCCTTCTCCTATGACGACTTTTGAAATGGTATAAAGATTGGAGTGAACAACTGATTGTCAGCTTTTCTGATTCTTGTATTCTGAATTGCTCTTCTGGACCAGAATATTATTGCAATAAAAACCTATTATTCACCCGCCCCGGATTTTGACTCTTTTCCAGAGAACCCATCTGACAAACGTTAAATTAAGATTTACAAAAAAGAATAAGATAAATAAATATTATAAATATTAATCAGGATGCGGTTACATAAAACAAATGACAGCAAAGAACCACAAGCTAAATAAATAAATACATCTGCTCAATTGTTCCATTCATATCTAGGTCTTAAATTTAATCGTTGCCTTCTTGTGAAATACCATCATTTTTGGATATTTGTTGTGTCTGGTCAAATTACTATAAAACATTGACAAATGAGTGCTTCATTTAAGAGTCGCTCTTTTCATGAACAATATTCAGCTTCTTCTACACCTTCTTAGTAACAGGAATCATGGTTAGGTTTGGAATCATGGACAGTCCTGGGGCCACACGTATAAACAGTGCTGAGCAGAAAAATGCCTTCAGAAAGCTGCGTAAGCGAGTTTCCACGCAGAACTTCTGATGTATAAAATAAAAGAACCTGCATACCTATGCACACGCTGGGCACCATGTAGACGCAATGTTTGGAGTCAGTGTGATATGGCGACACCGTGACTGAAAGGCAGAGGGAGAAAATGTAAAACTTTGCGAAAGCAGATTTCTGACTTTCTTCCTGAGCATTCTTTTACGCATTCTTTTACTCAGAGTTTTATACATGTGGCCCTGGTGTGTAAGCCCGAGTTTTACACGGATTACTTTCAATCCAAACGTGTTTAGACAGGCTGTTTAAAAACTCCCTTTGATGACTGCGCATTTTCATCTTCTATGACACTGAACTTTGAACAATATCTAGTTCATGCCAAAAAACGTTTCCATATTTCTTACAAATGTCCTTTTTTAAGTTTAGCTTTTTCTATATCTCCTAGTAGGCTATTGCTTATCTTCCAGACTTTTAAAGCATTTATTAGCCAACAACAGGGAGGAAATGTGTGAACAATAGGGTCAATGGATACATTTCATGTTGTATAATTGACTCCAAAATTAATGTGACACCTGGTAATAACCAGACTTTTAAAAAGCTTATTTCAAGCACATGGAATGCTTCTTTTTCATTTTCTAATTGAAATACTTTTTTTCTGATATTGATTGTAGTCCACTAACTCACGTGCTCCAATGCCTCAATTTATCACCTGCTGCAGTGCTCAAAAAAAGAAAATAAAGCATGGCAACAGCAAATTTTCTTTTTTTTTTGCCATCATCATTCATCATTCAAGTCTTGGTTCAGCAAGAATGTTTGGATTCTTTTTCGATGGGGAGTTAAAAAATGTTTAATTTCATTATTTATATTTATTATTGATTTTTTTAATGGTGGGCTGGATTTGCGCCCAATGCATACCTTAGCACACCCCTGGATTGCATGACGGTGTCTTCTTGTTTCACAGTTAATACATTCTCGATGATCAATTCCTGTTTTGGACTGGAGCCCAAATGTGACAGCATGACTGTTAGTTGAACTTGTCCATACAAATAACACGGAATACGTCTGCCCAGATGCAGGGCTGGACTGGGGCAAAAAATAGGCCCTGCCATTTGGCTCAGACCGGCCCACCACAATCGGTCGGACACCGCCCATCACTACAACATCCTTGCAGTCTGTTCAATATGCATATGATGGATATCTACCATTCATCAAATCATCAGTGTCATGGACAGATCAAGTATACCAATGCAAGTGTGGACCAGTGTACTCACTCACTGTCGACTTATTCCAAGGTGATGAGACATGGCTGCTGAGCAAACAATACCCATACTCATACTGTTAAGTAATTGTTAAAGAAAAAGCTCTGCTCAAAGTCATAGGAATAATTCAAATTATTTAATACAATTTTAAGTAAACAATATACATACAAAACATAAAACAAATACAATATGAACTCTGTCTGTAAATAGCAGACAATGTAGCCTGTAGGAAGGAGAGAAAAAGACGACAGACAGACACGCACGCACGCACGCACACACACACACACACAAGAGATGTCAGACATGGACTAGCATGATGATAGCCAGTAGCCACATTCCAAAAAATGATAGCCATATTCAAAATAACAAAGCTAGTTTGCTACAACAACAACAACTACTACTACTACTACTAGCCTACTACTACTACTACTACTACTACAATTAGTCTGCTACGGGGTATAGTCTAATGATCAAACACATGCGGCTATTATTCCCAAAAGAAACATTATTTTGGCACCCGGCGTTAGCCTACGTCAGTTGCATCAGACGCTCAAGCTGCCAGACGCCCTGGCTAGTTAGCTACATTTTACATCAGTCTAGTCGCGGTAAATCCTCGATCGCGTCGACAATAGTTAATAATAACAGCACATAATATTGTTCCTGAAACCCCCTGCGATAACGTACGATACTGTACTAAATAAATCTGTGAAGGGACCGGTTTGAAAAGAGCGCTCAAACGGTCTGTCAAAATCAGCGCGCTCGCGCTGTTGTTGGACTAGGCTCATCTAGAGTTAGCAATAGCATTAGCCATTCTGTGCTAACATTCATAAGACCTAGCCCAAAAAATTATGCTAACGTAACGTTGCTTAGTGAGACCGAGTGACTGACTGACCGAGTGACTGCTTATATCCTCCACTGTCACAACTGACTCTGAGTCTGTGTCACTGTCCGACTCGCGTTGCTGCTGACTAACGTTAACGTTAACGTTACTGCTACTGTTACTGCTACTAGCAGCAGTTCCAGAGAACATTTGTGTAATCTTTCTACATTTTGAGGCATCCTCTGCCAACTTTTGGACTTTCTTGTCTCTAATTTTCTGGGCACCTCCTTTGCGCTTTCGATCCATTTCGATCCATTTCTCAACTGACAACAACTTGACAACAGGGAGGAGGGGTCAGGGTTGAGCCTACCAGACGGGAGGGGTTGGGCTTAAGCATGTGATTGGGCCGGCCCACTGTCAGTATAGAAAATGAGCCAATGGGCCGCTGTCCATTTTTTGGGGGCCGCTCGATAACAAAAACATAAAAAATGTTTTTATTTTTATTTATTTATTTATTTTTTTTTAAATAAATAAATCATACCGGCCCAAACCGGCCCAAAACTAGACCGGCCCACATGCCCGCGGGCATGTAGACTATATAGCCAGTCCAGCCCTGCCCAGATGCCAGAGACA
The DNA here is from genome assembly GCA_022702515.1 of Ilyophis sp. 1 JC-2022. Lineage (NCBI taxonomy): Eukaryota > Metazoa > Chordata > Actinopteri > Anguilliformes > Synaphobranchidae > Ilyophis > Ilyophis sp. 1 JC-2022. Next base: position 84,920,937 of record CM040395.1, read on the forward strand.
TGCTCTGTTAGAACACGGAGCTACAGGCCGGTACGCCATATGCCGCATAATTTATCGCCAGTTTTACAGTGAATAAAACATATTGCTCCATCTGAACATAAACGCACATGCGTAGCTCATATGAGCAGGCCTTTGGGCGCGGCTTACAATGAAGCAAGTAAATCCATTAAGCACCCTTTGAATCGCCCCCCGGACGAGCGCGCGTCAGAGCTATGCTGATTGTGGAGCGCCGCTACCCGCAACAGCTGCCGCTTGGGACCGCGTTAATATCGGGGTAAAATAATATTTTTCCCCCTGAGTTTAAATAGAATTGGCTGAAATTGGCTATCTTAAATTGTACACGTAGGTAGCTCAGCTGGTTTGGTGATAGGCGTGAGGGCATATTTTTGCCGTGTTTACTGTCGCTTACTCAGAAGCAAGCCACCCGTGCCATCTGTCTGCTCAGATAAGCTCTGGGGCATGTGCGTGAAGGGTTTCTTTTTCTCCGTCACCAGTAGACCAGTGGTTTACAGGCACACACGCGAGAGAGCAGCCAAGATCAACGGCTAAGGGTAACATTTAATGATCACTCATCGTTTCATTTTAACAGCGCCAGTTGTTAGAGTTAGAGAACTGTCTTGTTGCCAGTTCGTTAAGTCTTGTTCATTGTTACCTCAGTCATGTCAAGTTTGGAACTTGGTCTCAGTCTTGTCTTGTCTTGCTGAATTAACAATTAATCTTGCCTTTCTATTTGTACCCACCTGCCTGCAGTTTCCTGCCTGTTCAATGCCACACTTCTCTGCTTCCCGCATCCCGCTCTGCCCCTGCTACGCCCAATCCAGGATTCAGTCACCATCCAGCACCTTGCCTGCTTCCCTCTCCTACTCTGCCCTACCCAGGATTCAGTCCCTTCCCCTCTCCCGCTACAAGAGTTTTGCTATAGTAATAAAATGCTCCTTGTGAGCATATTGTGAGTTCTGTCTGAGTCGTGCATTTGAGTCCAGTTCTGATCAGGAACCTTAAGGTATAGTCAGGTAGGACAGTGGTTTCCAAACTGTCCGAAGCCACTGGTTGGTGTTGACAGTGGTTTTAGATGGTATCAAAAATAAATAGCTGCACATGACACATTTTCCACACCAGAACCACCAGTCAGATTACACAATGTTTAAAAAAACAAACATTTCAGTTCCATTTATGAACATAGAATGAAAAGGTATTGTGACGGTGACACAATTTTTGTGGTTTAGGCTCTGTACTCCAGCACGGTGGATTTCAAATAAAACAATACATTTATACATAGTTCTGCCATTTTACGACCACACCAGCATAATCTCAACGGGTTCACCACAAGATGCAAACTAATGGTAAGCCTCGAGAACAGAGCGGCCATCAGGTTAGAGTTGACTAAAAAATACATTAAAAAGTCTTATCGATAAATGAGATGAGTATTAGACTGTATCAGAGTTATGGAAACAGAAAAATGTGGAGAAAGAAAGGAACTGCTGATGATCCATGCACCCTAAACCCCCCCCCCCCGTTACGTTCACCGTAGTGGTAGAGTTAAGGACCCAAACGCAGACCACAGGATAAGGCACAAGAGTTCTTTATTCCGTTCAGGGGTCAAGCCAGGTGATCAGAGGTAGGTAGGTACAAAACAAACGACAGGCGATAGGGCAATGAGGGACAATCCAGGAAGTCGACAAACCAGGGAATCAGATTTCAGGCAGTGCAAAAGGATCAGGCAGGAGAATAGTCGGTATACGAACGTGGTCAAAGTCGAACGGCAAACTGGGCAGACAAGGGCAAGGCAAAAGAATAGTAGTAACAAAAGGGTATCGTTGAGGCAGAAACAGATCACTGGCATAAACACAGGTAGCAGGCACAGGAAAAGTAAAACGACAATCCGACACAGACTGGAAGTAACAAAGGGCTTAAATGCACAAGTAACTAATGACACAAGAGGAATCAGGTGTGTGAGGGGCGGGGTTCCAAACAAGAGACAATGAAATACATCTGGGAAACAATTAAACAACCACAGAGACAACTAGGGAAAACGCAGACTGGATTCCAAACATACACAATGACAGATGACCTGGAGTTTCAGGAAATCGTGCATAGAGTAAGATGACAGGAAGAGGAGATCAGATGCAGCTGAGAATGATTAGCAGAGAAAGAACAGCATGAAAAATGTGCGCTCTAATATGTTAGTGAGATTAGTAACTATACACACACCCCTGCCATTAGTATGATTAGTAAGTATATACAAATTAGTCTGTTAGTGGAGTTAGTAGATCTAATCTTATCGTTAGTCTGTTAGTGGTAATTAGTAAATCTAAGTGCACAGAGATAGGTGTGAAGCAAGAGGGAACCCGAACACCAATGAGATCACCCGAATGGTACAGAGACGTAAACAGGGAGTGACAGATCAGAAGTAAACAAGCAGACAAAGGACAACTAGGAAAAACCGGAAAATATACAAGCCAGAATACAAACTAAGAATAAACAATACATACAAAATAACGATACAAATAACAGGCATTACTCAGATCCTTACACCCCCCCTCCCACACACACACACACACACACACACCCCGCCCCCCCCCCCTTTTTTGTGTAAAAGGTAAACCATAGTGGAGGTAGTGTCATGGCTTGGGCATGTATGGCTGCCACTGGGACTGGCTCACTTGTAGCAGCAGGATGAATTCTGAAGTGTAAAGAAACATATTTTTGGACAGTCATTCACCCTCCACCAGGACAATGACCCCAAACATACTACTAGAGCAACCAAGGGGGGTTTTCAGGGTCAAAAAGTGAATTGCTCTTGACTGGCTAAGTCCACCACCCGTCCTGAATCCAATTGAAAATGCAATTGACTTGCTGAAGATACGACTGAAGGCAAAACTCCCCAGAAATAAACAGGAACTGAAGAAGGCTGCAGTACAAGCTTGGCAGGGCTTATCAGAGAAGCTACCCATGCAGTGTCTGGTGATTATCTCTGGGCCACAGACTTCACGCAGTCATCGAATGCAAAGGATTTGCAAGCAAGTACTAAATATGATGACTGATATGGATGTAAAAACTCCAAATGCAAATTTCACACCTCAAATCAACTCCAGAACTTTTATTAGCTGTCTTGTACATGAACTAATGATGCAAAGACACACAACTGACCAAAGAACAGCTGAGTAGCCAATCATCCAATTACTTTTGCTCTCAGAAAACAAAGGGACTTTGTATATAAAGGGCTGCGACACGGATTACCCGATATGGATGAAAGCACCTTCAAATTAAAGCTGAGAGTCTGCACTTTAACCACATATTCAATGTTTTATTTTAAATCCAACGTGCTGGAAACAACAACAAAAATGTTTCACTGTCCCAATACTTTGGCACTGAACTGTATGTTAAACTGAAGTTTAAGCAGGGATGGGTGACAGAAAATGTTGTGTGTTTGGTAATCCCGGTGGTACATTAAAAAAAGATAATTTATTCTCTGTAAAAAAACAGTGTTTAACCATTTTACATCAGCATATTGTCCTAAACACTCATTACCAGTAATATAATAGAAAATGAATGAGGCAGAAATATGAATGTGAAAAATGTATCACTGATGAAATACCATTTATTCGATAAATGCTTTCAAATTACAATAGTCATTGTACAGTACTCCAGTCTGACCGGGCGCTGTCCATGAACTGCAGGTGCTGAAACATTCACAGGCACCTCTATGCCTGCTGTTCTGTGCTCCCTCATGGAAAGTGGGCATCATAATTATAGCAATTACCTCATTATCATTCATACTCCTCTCAAAGCCCATTCAAGGAAGATGGTGGAGTGTACTAGATACATGGGACTTCTCGCTTGAAACACTTCAAAAGCCCCACATGCATTTATTAGACAACAGAATATTTCACGCATCTATTTTAGCTTACAATGTCATAAGATCTGAGTATGGAGGCAGCGCCAACAACTGGTGATTTGGAGAATTACAGTAAATAATTTATCCAGTGATTATGGATTTTTGTGTATATCATAAATATAATAATTTATTATTATTATTATTATTATGTATACAATCTTGCAGCTTTTTTTTTCTAAATTTCTGGTAGTGCAGCAATCAGAATCTTTTTAGCAACGAGGATTTATCTATGAATTGTACTGTAAATTAATGAATACGACTCTTTTTAAAAAGATCTCTTTGTAAGAGTCAATATACATATATGACATGTTTTTGGCAATAACATCAAACTTTATTTTATTTCCATTCCAAACTACATTAATGATTCTCCTGGCTCTTGACCTCCTGGCTTATTCTCCTGTTCTTGCATTTCCCTCTATCAAATTGGGTTATTCTTTGAGAGTATGCTTACTGCAGTTAGTTATGGTTGTCTATTTTGAAAAGGGTTGTTTTAAACATTATTCACAGAGTCGCACACCCTTATTACATGTTCCGTAGTGTGCTGCACTGTGTACAATTGTTTCTAATGAACTGGTGATCATTTTCACCTTTAATTAGAAATGTAGAAAACAAAAATGCTAGTGCTAATAGCTAAGCTGGAGTGTTCTTTCTCTGGTGCAATCAAAGAAGAAAATGCCAGGGTGGAGAAATGAAAAAAACATGACAGCTGCTTTTATATAACAAAGCCAATTTTTTTTTGTAATGCAAGAAAGCCCATTAATTCGATTTCTTCTCCATACCCTAAAGATCAGAGTGTGATTATCCATTCTGTCCCCCCTACCCCAATCCTAACCCCAATCCACCCCGCCTTCCCCAGGGAGTTCTTTTATGCCTTTCACTGATTAGCTGGGTTCTCCTATTCCCTGTGGCCTGCTCCAGCCCCCACCCACCCAACTGCCGCCATAGTCTGTATCCAGACCAGTCTTTTATCTCCCCCTGCGTCTAGTCTACAGGACAGTCTGTGCGACTACGCCCAGCCTCTGCACCACAAATGTGTTTAGTGATTGAAATGTTTTAATGTCTAATGGGAACACGTCTTTTGTTTACCGCATTTGTTCTAATTTCAGTCTACCTTAAACTGCTGGCAGTCTCAATCTGATTCAGTCTACCTTAAACTGCTGGCAGTCTCGATCTGATTCAGTCTACCTTAAACTGCTGGCAGTCTCGATCTGATTCAGTCTACCTTAAACTGCTGGCAGTCCCAATCTGATTCAGTCTACTTTAAACTGCTGGCAGTCTCGATCTGATTCAGTCTACCTTAAACTGCTGGCAATCCCAATCTGATTCAGTCTACCTTAAACTGCTGGCAGTCCCAATCTGATTGAGGAAGGTCAGTTGCACACCTGCTGGTGATTGCAATTAACATGTTTTAAAAGCAGGTGCTTGAGTTTTTCAATCATTCTGTACAGCAAAGCAATGACCAGCTTTGTTACATACCCACAATGCCTCTCCACTAGACTGTGGAATATCCGAGGCACTGTGAGGCATACCAAGCACAGATGTATCTAAAAATGTTGGGCAAAAACCACCGCAGCGAATATTCTCTATGTATGAGGCTTTCTAATGGATAGAACCTCCTGTTACCGGAGTGCCAGGGTTCTTGGGGCAATTGTAAATAGATGTATGAGGAACACTGTATAAGTGTAAAGTGGCACACGTAAATATGTTGATTGTTTGGTTGTTTATTGCATAACAATAGGATTGGACCTAGAACTATTAATAAATAAAGTTCTTGCTTTTGTGTTGCATGTACCAGCAGGTATTGCAGGGTTTCAATCCAGGCGCCAACCCTTCTGGTTTATGGACCAAAAAACCCTCTTTAAATACCCATCTTAATGTTCAGATAAGCCATGCTAATAATTTCTGTTGGATGTACACATACATAGGAGGGTAATGATATGAACAGGTTTCGCTTAGGGGCTTACTGGCTGAAAGTGGTTTTTTTTTGTGTGTTTTGCCATCTATACAATCTATCATTGCTTTTTTCTGTGATATCAAAAGCACTTCATATACAGCACATTGTTGTAATTTGTGTTTTTGCATTAAACCTCAATTTAGTTATAGAAAATATGTAGAAAATATGTAGAAAATACCTATAAAATATGCATACTGTAAAGCAAGCGTTGCCATGGAAAGGGTCCAACATAAGGATCCAGCATAATATAAATATGCAATTTTTAATGAATTCATAAGCACTACATAAAAATGTATGATCACTCACGTTGACCATTGTAAGATATGACATCAATATTATTACACTGGCACTGGAAAGCGGGTGGGGGAGTGGGGCAAGGAGCCACACACTTTTACCCTCTTCGCTAAAACCCATAGTCCAGCTAATGCCCCTATAATTGCAACACTTATGGTAAAACATTCCCGTCCACTCTAAGACATTAGGTAAAATGTAAAATAAAACACACAAACATAAAAAACGAAAATCCATTATAAACCAATGCATTTTTATTTATTTTTTTAAATGCCTTTTTAAAATATTTATCTGAGTACCATGCATTATCATTGTATAGTAGATGCAGTTTTATCCGAGTACTATTTTACATTAATACATACATACTTTCCCACAGACAATAAACGCATATCCCTCATGATCTCACCACAGAGGTCAAAGGTTATGTGGATAAGATATGTCATGGCTGAATAAACCTATAAGTAAATGTGAAAATCTACAAATTTATGGATTATACCCAAGTGAAACATAGAGAACACCCCATGTGATTATTTGTCTGACATAATTGCATATTAGGCAATGTGCTGATTTCAAAGTATCAGATGAATGGCTAATCATAAAATCAATCATTAAAAGTGCATTATTTTACATTACAGTGGCTACACGGCACTGTGTGCATGTCAAATAGCCATAAATGGAAAGTTTGCAGCTTCAATATCTACATGCTAAATTGTGCATAAATTCAGATACTGAAATGTGTATATGCATGTTGAGATTTCCTTAATTTTTCAAAACACAATCTGGTTTTTCAAAAGGCCTATACTCTGAGAGGGGTGTTTCAGAAGTGAGCATTTCAAATTTGCTGAATGGGTGACTAAAAGTAAACAAACTGAAGGGTTTGAATAATTATTTTGAACGGGGTAGATGCTGGTGTTTGTGTACTGGATCTTTCTCTCCCAGGCCCACATTGCTTTCTTGAGAGTAGAAATATGAAACAAAGACCAAATCAATGGTCGCTACAATCTCTCTCGCTCTCTCTGTTAGCCGCGTGTGTTTGCGCGCGTGTGTTATTGTGTGTAGCTGTCAAAATTCAACGAACAACAAAACACTAGAGCAAATTTTGTAAAAAGGAACCATGGGAAATTAATTAAATTCACCAATGCCGCCGTTATCAATGCGTTTCCACAATTGTTGAGTTTGTACACAGCAAGCGGTGAGCAGCAAGTCTCGTGTAAAATTTGAGAGGATCGCTGGCCGGTCGCAGTCACCGAGCAGGTGTTGGGACGCGATGAACACAGTGAACGCCTCTCCCCTCCTCCGCCATGTGATGACGGGCTGACTGACTGTACCACTGGAGCAATGGTTTTCAGTCACTTTCACCAGCAACAAAGCGGCAACAGCCGTATACGTATACTGACGTAAACCATCCGGCACAGCACCCGAGGAATAAGACGTTCTGATCCGGGACACTTGGAACCGAAACAGTGAGACCTAAAATTACGAACCAGCAAACACTAAGGATGGAAATGGACTGCCAAGAACAAAAAAGGGTGTCGGCGGGCTCCAACCCTGCGATTCTGTCACCATAAATCGAGGAAATAAGATAGCTAGATCTGCTATGAAACGAAATGTATTCTGAAGGGAGAGTTATGATAAGAGTTGCTGCAGGGTGCCGCAGAGCCTGGCTGCTCTATAGTAGGTAGTTTAATGAATTGATGGTAATTATTTGGGGTGGGGATGGATGAATGTACGGCTTTAATATAATTGCGTTTAGTCAGTGACCACCATTGGCAGGGTAAGCTAGCCTACATGTCATAGTCAAAAATATACCTATACCGCATTCTGGCAATTGCAGCTACAGGCAATTGAACTGCACAGGGTGGTTAAATGTGTTAAAACAAATTAATTCAAAATTTAAACGATCTGGGAAAAATGCAGATAATCTGATTATATTTTCCACGTATAAAATTTGTGTTTTTGGCAGTAATTTGTAAAAGGTCTTGCACAGAAACATATGTGCTGAAAAAGATTCTAAATACGTGACGCATCTAACGTTGGGAATCCTTCCTATCAGCTGAAAAGATACCTATTTCGCGGCTCGGAGGAAGCGCTCTAAAGAAGGAACATGACTCATTTGCAAGCGGGCTTATCCCCAGAAACGCTGGAGAAAGCCAAGGTGGAGTTGAAAGAAAACCCCGATACTTTGCATCAAGACATACAGGAGGTGAGGGATATGATTATCACGCGCCCAGACATTGGCTTTCTCAGGACAGACGATGCTTTCATCCTGAGATTCCTCAGAGCGCGGAAATTTAACCATTTCGAGGCGTTCCGGTTGCTTGCTCAGTATTTCGAATACCGCCAGCAAAATCTGGATATGTTCAAGAACTTGAAAGCGACTGACCCAGGCATCAAGCAGGCTCTCAAAGACGGGTTCCCGGGGGTGCTGTCTAACTTGGACCGATATGGCAGGAAAATTCTGGTTCTGTTCGCCGCTAACTGGGATCAGAGCAGGTAATGCAGTTATTTTCAACAGTGGTCTACATAGAGCTGTTCTTTCAGAACCACAGACATTTGCTCTCTCGCTTAAAGTCTACTACACTCTGTGACATACATTTGGTCTGCGTGGTTTCTTTAATCTAGTTAACCTGTATTACGAGTTAATTGTAAATCACGCAGTGGTAGTTAGCCTATGTGTCATAAAATTAACTTTAAGCTTTAAACAGTTAAAACTCTATTTTTACCAACTCAACCAGCACACAGTGGGACGCATGGACACATTTCGGACGCTCATGTTCAATATTCTTCATTGTTTTATGAACCAAAGGGTGTTAGCTGTCGTGCTGCAAGCACTCAAAAATGATGTCCTTTTGATTCATCTAGAAGTCGAGGTGACATGTTCTCCATGTTGAATTGCCTTTAAAGCCTGTAGTAAACGCTGAGGTAAGTCAGTAGGCCTTCGCCCAGAGAAAGATAACCCTATAATGTTGAAAAAAGGAAAGTTCAGAAAAAGTGAGTTTTTTAATTATTGTCAACAAAGCATCCATGAGCCCAATGGTTGCCATGGCATGGTTTACCGGGTTCTCCACATTCCGTTGTCTTTAACAAGTACCTAATGTAGTTAGGCTAGACTCGAGGGCCTTTCTAGAGCGGCTGTTCATTTAAAGACGGGGGGAAGTACGTGTCAAAGCAAGAGTGTTTGAAGGATGGGGTTTTTTATTGCTACACACAAAGACAACACGTGACACGTGTCGGGAAAGGAAGGGGTGGCAATTCATGCTTGCTATATTTAATGAATTATTTATCTTACATAATTTAAGTTCTCCACGGGTGTACCATTCTGTTGTAATAAAATATAAAATGTGTTGTTTTTTTTTTGTAATAGGGAAATTGAAAAACACAAATAGATACAAATAGAAAATAGAAATAGAAAAACACTAATTATGTTATGACTTTAATCGTATACTAACAGTCCGTTGTAATGCATAAGCCTGCACAGTGTAATAGTCATGACATTATTTTAGACCAGACCTGAGGTAATACAACCCCGTTGCCTCGTTCACAGCATCATATTCTCAATATAGGTAACAGGTTTTCTTCACTTGCAGGTACACGTTTGTGGATATATTGCGGGCCATTCTCCTGTCTCTGGAGTCCATGATAGAGGACCCTGAGCTGCAGGTGAATGGATTTGTGTTGATAATTGACTGGAGCAACTTCACCTTTAAACAAGCTTCGAAACTAACGCCAAGCATGCTGCGACTTGCCATAGAAGGCCTTCAGGTAACACACTCAATCTTGCTTAACAGACCTCTTCTTCTTCTTCTTCTTCTTCTGCTTCGTCTTCTTCTTCTTCCTGTTCTGCTTCTTCTTCTTCTTCTGCTTCTTCTTCTTCTGCTTTGTCTTCTTCTTCTTCTTCTACTTCTTCTTCTTCTTCTTCTTATTCCTGTGCATGTATTTGACATATTAATCATATTAAGCAGCCAATTATTGTAGCCATATCTCCTACTAGCTGCGTATCAAACATTCCTCAGCACACCTTGCCCATGTGTGAAGGGGTGGGTCCAGGAGTCTCTGACAGATTCTGTTATTCCCTATGAGAATTCTCTTATGGGAATTAGCACATGAAGCAGGGATGCTACAGCTTTTGCTTGTCTATGTGTTACTTTAAACTACAAGAGATATTCATGTAGTTTAATATTGACATATTTAAACATTTCAATTGACTTTGATATTCTCTAAAACATAATGCATTTATATTTTAATGTAACCATTTGACTTGGTAATCTATGCCTGGCATGGTATATGTTTGATATGACGTACAAAGATCTGACAAATGCATATTTTGAAAGTAATTACATATTTTATTTGCATATTGTTGTATAATTTGAATTATTTTCATTTTAAATTATGTTAGGCTGTTATGGCAGGATACTGTGATCTGAATACCAGATCAGGAGGGTGATAGGCATATTCATAATAATTAAAGACAATGATTAATATGTTATTAACCGATAATGTTCTTGCAGGTAATTATTTCATTATCTCATGATTGGGTGATAGGGCCTGGGACACACACACACACACACACAAACATGCGTGCATTCTCTCTCTCCCTCTCTCTCTCTCTTTTTCTCCTTCTCTCCCACACACACACACACACACACACACACACAAACATGTGTGCATTCTCTTTCTCTTTCTTTCTTTCTCTCTCCCACACACACACACACACACACGCGCACATTAATTAATAATCATCATAATATGGCTTCCATTTTAGTTAACAAAATATAACAAAGGACTCTAATTAGAAATATAGCATTTTCATATTTATCTAATATTTCTTGGTTGTTGGTTTTTAACTGATGTCTTTTTAGAATTAATTACAATACTGGTCATCTGTGCATTACTGGTTCTCTATAATGCATTTACATAGCTAGACTTTACATGCGCAATTTAAATAAAACATTTTCCTCATGACCAATGTCCTTCCCAGGATTCAAACCCATAACCACGTGGTCCTAAGTCTACGCTCCAATCCATGGGGTGTACAGATACCCCACCTCAAATTTTTTTTATACGATGAGGGGATTGTAACCTTCTCAACTATCATGAAAATCACATTTTGAAAGTATGTTTTAACATGTATTCTCAAATAATTAATATGGTTTTCTGTGGCATCACATTTGAAAATTAGAAAAAAATCAAGCGCAAACAACAAAAACAGCAATAACTTTGTGACTGTGCTCTGGCAAAACTGCGTCATAATCACAATCGAAAGCATAATACAACTTTATTTATCTCCTTAGGGTAATTAGATACCAACAAAATGTGTAAAACTTGGGCAGAGTGAGCAGAAATAGCACCTGGTGGTTGATGACTCAGGAACGACGACTCCTGCCACCTCCTGCTTAGTATTCGCCACACATTAAAGAGATGGGTGAGGTAATGGCGACAGTGACAGACTATGTCCTGCTCTGCGATTCTATGACAAGCTGTTCCATGCCACAGCGATGGAGATAAGCTCAGACTGTATTATTAGTCATCCAGGCCTGACTTCCATTAGCTCTGACCTCACCAGCCATCCAAGCGTGGCTTCTGGCTTCTATCACTCTGTTACGTACTCCGTTTAAATGATTCCGCTCTATGTGTACCCGTATCATGCGCTACGAATAGCACACTTCTTGACATAACCAGCCATGACAACATATTGCAGCTCATGGTGTGATATTATTGTAATAATGTATTCAGCAAATGTATACAGCAGAAGTAAAAATAACTGTTAAAAATGATCACCGTATACATTATGACAGTGTAAAAAACATCTATCACATGATAATAAGTAATAAGCTGTAGGTTTTATGGCATATGCTGTCTTTCAAGAAAAGTGTCACTGATGTCTCAAGGTACCTACCAGGTGTTTAGACATGTTAACAGGTTTTTTCAATGGAAGCTCACTTAAAGGAAGAGCAAGCCTTGGCCTTTCCTCAGTTTTTAAATGTTCATTTTTGCGTTCTCCTTTAAGAGTGGCTCAATGGAATTGACCCATCCGTACGGCTTTTAATAAAGCGTTTCCTCTTCAGACAGGCTCCAACAATGTGGGAGTCAGCTCCCTCTCTGCTTATTGTATAACGCACATTATCTAAAAAGAGTTTTAAGAATGTGCCAGAAAACCACTAATCACAGAGGGAAAGTAAGATTTAAAGATTTTAGTCAAAACATTTGACGCATACACTGCAGTAGAAAGAAATACAAGGGCTTCAGCTATTTTAGCCATGATGTTTTAGTATCTGAACACTGCCATTGTACAGAATATACATGCACAAATCAAGATGATAGTCTTGTTGAGAAAATGCTTCACTATAATATTGTGTACAGGGAATTGTTTCTTGACGTTTGCTGTTTCAGACCACTGTGTTTTTTTCTCTCATTGTCCTGGACATGCCTTTTGTCTCATTTAGTCTTGAGAAATACCCCACGCTCAGCAGCCAATCGCAGCGCACTGTTCTTTCCCATCCCACCCCACGCTGAGTTTCCCTAGCAACCTGTTCAACTGCCATGCTATGCATTTTCCAGATGGGCTGTATGAGCACAGGGAAACACAAGCCTGTCACTCTGTGCGTGTGTGTGTGTGTGTGTGAGTGTGTGCGCAGGCGTGAGTGCGTGCGGGCGTGTGTGTGTGTCTGTGTATGTCAGAGAGGGAGAGAGAATGAAAGAGAGAATGTGTGTGTGTGTGTTCTTACGGCATACGCCATCCATGTTGTTGCACTGCAATACTGCAAGATAAATACACTGTTGTATTTCCATTTTCTTCGTTGTCCTGAAAAAATTTATAAACTGGGAGATTTCATAGATTAAATTTTTTTAACTTTACAATCCATCAGGAGAAGATAATCAGACAAGGCTTTAATGATAGGCCTACACGAGTTCAATACATAATTAAAATGCTCTTGTGCAGCAAGAATTAATATGACTAAAACCTCATGCGCATTCATAATGTGTGCAATTTTGTGTCATTAGAAGGAATTGCAGAAGAATAAGTACATTCACAGAGCTGTCTTTTGAACTCTGTTTGCAATTAAGAATAACCCTGCTTCTCATTAGTGATGCTACTCACATGTATATTTTTAAAGTATACCCTGTTAAAGTAAGTCCTTATCTGTGCTTTGCTTTGGACGAGATCTAGTCAATTACAATCATGCAGGAAATAACACTATAGCATTGCTATGATGGAAACTAGTAGCTAAGTGATCAAATGCACTAATGTAGGCAGGTTTCAGTGCTAGTAACAATAAAAAATATGTATAATGCAGTTGGAATGATTCATTGGAACATAATGTAATAATCTCTTTGAGGACTGGGATATGGGATATCAAACTGCAAATAATGGGCAGGTCCGTTTTTAAATGCTGCAGATGGTTGTCGTAGTATTTTATGGCTTTTCATTATGTTTCTTTGCTTTGAATAAGCCGGGGTTTTTTGGGTTGGCTTGCTGTGCCCTTTGGGCACGATTGTATCGATTCAGGGCTGTGATCTCTGTCTGTGTCCGTCACGCTCATTGTCTGTTTTCTGAATCCGTTAAGCCGCGCGCGTCGTTCAGCTGTCCACATAGAAATCTCCTCGAAAACGAGAATCCGTCTGTTGAGCTTGCGTAAATCATCGAGACGTATCTACGGGGGATGTGTTTTTCTTTCCCTGAAATCCGCCGAAATCTTAGCTCATAAGAAGAAATTAGATTGCCATGCTCACCCCTTTGAGTATCTGCATAAAACAATAAGAAGCAGTTGCACAATGGTTTCTAATGGAGAAATACGTTTTGCATTAATGTTTTTTGTCACCTGCTTTTAGAAATTTTCCATCTTCAAACGCAAACGGATGCTTTTGTGCTATTTAAAAATCAAGGAACGGTTGTGTGTGTGACGTGCATATGATTAGTAACATTAGCCTGATAAGTCCATGCCTTCTGAGGTTTTCATTTATAGCTGTAACTCCAGGATATACCTAATTTTGGGCAGGTGTTACCAAGCCACTGGCCTGTTTCTTTCCACTCTTCTAGTATACGATGTTTTGTCATGAAATCTTGCTGATAGGTTAGAGGAAGAATTATTCCAAGACCAACGGAGAATAGGCTCATATTCCCTTTATTACAACCTCTACGTTTTCCTCGATGATCATCACTCATTATCATCCTTCATCTTCCATGACTTTCCTTATATAGCTGCTCGCTACACGATCAGAGGAAAGCTGATTCATGATCTACAGTTATTGATTATAAGTGTGCCTCCTGTGGCTTCTTGGTGATATTGCACCTTTCTATTCCGATGACTCACACTGATGTCTCCCACTCTTGTAAGACTCTGGATAAGAGCGTGTGCAAAATTATCGTAATGTGTAATATAACCGTGACTTGAGAATTAAAGTTTTATAAGTGACATTTTTGTCAAACATTAGTTATATACAAATACATGCTCTATTTATCATTATTCACATGTGTATGGTGTTAGAAATGTTAAAAGTTTAAAATCTGGCTGTAATTCCAGTTTTTAGTAAGTGATAAAGCCAATGAACTGACAAGACCTTTAAAGCTTGATGTCTGTAAATGGCAGGTAGAGCCATGCAATTCTCAGGTCTTGTAATGTAATTGCATTGTCCAAATTAGAACATGAATGGTAGAAAACGTATACACCCTCTTATTGTATGGAAACCTAAAATATATTAAGAAGGACAAATATTAATATTTTTTTCTGAGTATTTTTTCTGACTAGGGGTCACGGGGTCACCGATCCCCTGCTATAATAGTACTAACTGCACTACAAAGAAATGTCGCTCATTCTCCGATAGCATTGTGCAGAAAATGTTGACATTACACTCATTCTCCGATAGCATTGTGCAGAAAATGTTGACATTATCTTTTGAGAGATTACCTGTCTCTGAAATCTGACCATTTTTGAGCAGGTATATTTCAAAATATTCACTGTATGTTTCTCGTATTTTTTGTAGAAATGCCTAGGAGAGGAAAATACAAAGCAGAAGGCTGTGCAAGTTTGATAAATATGTAGTTTGTAAAACTGTTTATTGTAATATCAAGGACAATTGTTTGTTGGCTAGATGGACGCCACGTGTGTCACATAACTCCAAGGAAATTGTGCTTCAATACTCAATATGTGAGTTATTTTCAACATATGTTTTACCAGAAAATATTGCCAATTGTTTAGACCACAGCACTATTCTTTTAAAATATTTTCACGAAGTAATGTTGCTATGTATATTCAGATCACCTGTGCTGCTACCTGCGGGGTATTTAAGTTCCTCACGTCCGCTTCTACGGTGCTTCTTTGTCATTCATTTGTACATTTAAGCGACCTCGTGATATTAACTTGTTTATGTTCACGAGGGACTTGCTTATAGCTTTTTTCAGGTATAGGATTGTGTTCCTCCTGTTAGCGTTCTGCGCTATTATTTTCCGTGCTGTTATCTATGTTTTTTTTTTTTTTTTTTTTTTTTTTTTTTTTTTTTTTTTTTTTTTTTATTTGTTTTGTTGTGTTGTGTGTATGTGTTGTGTTTATGTTTTTTTTTTTTTCCCTGTTCTGGGCTCTAAAGTATTGAATTCGGGATTTTTATTTTTTGTTTTTTTTTCTTTTTCATTTCGAGTTTTCCCTTATTTTCCTTTTAATTTTTTTATTTATTTTTAGCTGCTGTCTGTTTAGTTCTCCTTTTCTTTTTTTGTTATTATATTTATTTTATTGGTCCCCACTGTGTGGGTGACTTTTCTCTGATCTCCTCTCATCTGCGTTTGATTCACCGCGCTAAAACCCCCCACAGAAAAAATAGGGGCCATTTTGTATAAAACCTGCATGTTATCATGACACAAAACACACGCACGCACACGCACGCACACGCACACGCACACACACACACACACACACACACACACATGGGCACATTAAGAACACAGTGTAACATATATATTATATTTGGAATTTGGAATACAAAGGCCAACCCAAAGAAATCAAAGCCATTGAATGAAGAAGTATGCAGTAAGCACAGTTTGTGTGACGATTTGTCATTTTTCCGTCCGGCTGCTCGATTTTCCAATCTGGATGTTCAGGTTGAATATGTCCAATCCCGGAACAAAGGGCTGTCCTACCAGTTAAACCAAAGAGACTGCAGCAGACATATCTGGGTCCCATGGCCAGAATTAGACTAATTGTTTGTCCGCTAGAGGACTTGGCAGAGCAGATTTAGCTCTGCTCCAATGAGAGCGGCAATGCTGGGTCTGCAGCAGGCAGCCAGTGGAACCGCGTCCCTGGCCGGCTGTCGAGTGCCACTCTGATCACTGGGCTGAATCCAGCGGGCGGAGATCTCCTCCTATGGTACGCACTGTATTGACATGACCTTGCCTTTGTGTCAGATATACGGTACATTTCATATTAAATATGCGATTTAAAAAATAGCGAGGGCATCATTCTGTTTAAATGAGACGAAGAGAACAAAGTTATTCTCGTGTCTTCCTTTCACTATATCTCTTTCTGCATGTCTGTCCGTCTATCTGTGTCTGTCCCTGTGTCTGTCCAAGTCAGTGCTTTTCATTGGTTTGATTTTCTTAATGCGTGTGCTGTTTTTTTTTTAACGTATCAATTTGTGATGGGAAAAAAAAAGTTAATTAAGTAGATTAAACCGCAGCAACGGACTTAGCCGCTGACCTTAAATGCCCCCGTAGGTGGCCTGGAGAATTCCGCTGCCTTCCTTTTCTTTCGGTGCGGCTCGAAGGACGTTGAGTGCAGACGAGCGTTGTGTATTAGTCCAAGGACAGGGAAGCTTCATTCATGTGTGGAACAATAGAAAAGTACTCCATTTCCCCCATGGCAATGGTTTTAAAAAAGGACCCTTCATTTTTGTTTGTTCACTCATCATTCACCAGTGACCTTTGACATTAAGCGAGCAAAATAGAGAGTTTTTCAAGTGTATTCAGATGTACCTCAGGTGATGAGCATGTCTCCACACAATCGAGAGCAGCTTCACTCTTGCATTAGAGGACCTGTCTCATAGAATGTCTGGTAGACGACGGTTTGTGCTGAAGGCCGTTCAAAGACAACTTAAAGAGGGTTATTTCAGCGCGTCACCGCGTTGTATTATTGAGATAGATTTGAAAACACTGCGCAGTACTTGATGCCATCGCTTTGTCAGAGTGTGTATGGCGAATTAGTTTTCTTCAAAAGGTTCAACAATCATTAAAACAAACCCACAAATTGTGAAAACGCACAAGTCAGCGCACTCTAAGCGATTCAAAATGAAGGATAAGCGTTGATTGAACCCAGGCCCTTGCAGGACCCTTGTTTCAGTGCATTTGGTTAACTGTGTTTTAGGAGTGGCACTGGATGTGGGTCTTTCCCCCATTGCTGTCCATCAGAGGTGCTGGAAAACCAGGTCAAAAGTCAAGGTTCCTGAAGTTTTTTTCCGCAGCCATTTATCCTCAGAACTGGACGGGAGGAACTGTGTTTGTTCAATAAAGTCAGTGATTATGTGCATCGGGTTGTTAAGCCCTTGGCTGAGTGAAAGCCTGCAGCTGCTGTAGCCCACTAGGCCCAGGCTTATGCTAGGCTGCTATATAGTGTTTGCTTATAAGATCAACAGATCAGCATCCATACATTGTCATCGGCTTGACCAACCTGCTAACCAAAAATCACCGATCCGATGCAAAATGGCAACAGAAAAAAAAGAGCTGTCGATACCAGTTCAGTTTTTAAATTACAGTCATTAGTAGCGGTCCAACGTCTGATTGATTATTGGCTTGCGTTACTTTTTTTTCCGGAACATAAAAGGATCCGGCCAATCCAAAGGCACCCCAGAAGTGTGTTTATTATAAATGAGTCTAAGACTGAGTTCTTTGTTTTGATAAGATATAAACAATTACACTTCTTTTGGGAGCAAACAAAGTGCTGCATGCTGCTAATAGGTTTTTGATGACTTTTTTTCAATTTAGAACCTGTAATCATTTGTTTCTCACGTTCTTGTATTTCTTGTTAGAAAAACGGTGCTCATTTACCAGACGTTAGATTTATTGATCATTCCGTTTAAGTCGCTCTCTGTTTTAAGTGCGTTTATGGGTTTGGCGTGTACAGTGGCTGTGTGTTTTAAGTGCGTTTATGGGTTTGGCGTGTACAGTGGCTGTGGGTTATTCAAAGCGACATCCATTGTTGCATGATGCCAGGATGTGAAACAATTCCCTTGAAGTCTTTTTCACCCTGCATCGTCGACAGGACTTAGACTCCCTGTCACCGTGACACGGCGACGGCATTGTGCCTTTTTATTTTACAACCAGTAGGGCAAGTGGGAGGAGTGGGGACATCGCCTTCATCACGGGAGACCCGCTGTGATAGATATTCATTTATTAAAAGATGCGGCCCTAATTGAGCCGATGCATCATTTCTAATCATCTTGCGGTGAAAGTAAACGCGGCCTTGCAAAATGTCACGGGCGGAGCTCCGTCTGTCCAGACCCTAAGAATGGGGCTTTTATTGATTTTGTGATGTCATCCACTTTTATGGATGTGCACTGAATCAACTTGCGTCCACCAAACTCATCAGCAGTCAGGAGCCTTTACAACCAGTGAGGAGCTATTTCCTGTATGAAATATGACATAGACATAGATCAAATCAAGTGAACAATGAGTGGAAACCGTAGTGTGTTATTTTGTCCAATGTCCAATTCGGCCAGGATCTGCATCCAAGTGACACCAGTTCACACATCGGGCATCAGGCAGTCCAGCCTGTTTCAGAATCCCAGAAAGACTGGTCCTGCCCGGCATCAGCTGTGTTCGTTAGCCTGCCATGTGCCATGCCCCTCGAGGGGCTTGTCCAGGGCCAATTGCTGGCAGGTGGAAAGTTCCGGTTCAGAAAGTAAAATTCCTCCCAAGTATTTTGTTCCAATCACCTGGATTTGCTATTCCTCAGCCATGAGGTATAGAGCTAATTAGTGAAATCAGCTGGCTGAGTTCATGGGTGGAAGAAAAACATGGCAGGACTTTTACTTTCTGACCCCTGAAAGTTTCACTTCTGGTTGCTGGGCTGGTGTTCTCTGTTCCCATACAACTCTGTTCCCAGCATCTGCAGCTAGTGAGCATTGCCACGGAAACTCCACGAATAAGCCCACCCTACAGGATACTTCTGTCTGCTCATTGGGCGAGGGAGCCCGGACAGACGTGCTCCTATTCAGCCACTTTTAGCCTCTGTGCATGACCACGGCAACAGTGTAACAGTCATTATTCTGTGGTCATGCCAGACTGTTAACGGACAGCACTGTCTGGAGTGAGCGGACATTTTGAGCATCATAGGTGGACAGATTTAAAGCACTTCAAGTGAAATGTTATTTTCTTGCTTGTTTGAGGGTGGACTGTGGGGAACGTCTGACTGAGTTTGATTTTCAAACACGTTGATATTTTCAGTCCCACACAGTAAATGTAATAACTTTGTCAGGGTACTGTATTCCGTTTCATTATGCCAGGATTGTGAAAATGTGTCCAACAAATCAGTCTCCTACTTTTTCAAGAACAGTCGTTTTTTTAATAATATACTTTACCGTTGAGATGTTTTTACACTTTTTGACACCAGAATTTGCTGAAACTGACTGTGCCAATTGAATGCAGTGCAATCCACAATGTGGATGACTGCTACCTTTTACACATTTGCATAATTTACACCATACTGTTAGCTCATCTGTCAGTGAACCGAACGCATTAATTAAAAAAATCTTGATTGAACCTTCATTTGAATTTGTTGCTTGAAGTTAAGAATTAGGTATAACACAATTAGATGGAGCAGGGGCCAGTGCTTCTCTGATTCAACACAGTATTTCATAGCAGTGTGTCTTACTGTGGTTTACAAATTGATGTGTCTTGGGAACCGTCATTGCTCGCTTTGACGGCTGATAACGATAATGAAGAAATCCCAACAAGGGCCTCTGTGTGGCCGGAACCTGTAATGAGAGCTACGTCTGCGATCTGCGACGACGGGTTTCCGTGAATATCGATTAAAAATCCTGACAGATTTTAACGGAGGTGACAAAAGAGAGACACGTTAGCGGGTCCAATTCTCGCGTGAGCCAGGACTGTTGCAGTCGGTTCTCAGTTAAATTTTGTGCCCGTCTACAGATTCAGTGGCGCTGACTGAAACTAGCAATTTCCCTGCCTCTGCTCTCAGAGAGTCATTGGGTTCAACTCCAAAACCGCTACAGTACTTTTCATTTAAAGGCACAATTGTTACAACAGGCTAAATGGGTCACAGAGACAATAAGGTGTATGCTGGGATGTGCCACAAGGTCCAAGTGGTGCACAGTACCCATTTAAATGAAGGGTTCAGGCTTTGTCTTTATGAAATGAGTCTTAGTTTAGCTCATTGTATTATTATTATTATTTTTTAACCAATTTAATGTTTTCCGGTTTATTTGTTGTGTAAATTCTGTGTTTTGTATCTCTTAAGGCCAATGGTTAGCGTAATTGTTCAAAATGACTGTTTTTGCTGGTTTAATCAATACTTGCTTTACCTGCTGTGTCAGTATTTACAAAACCTTGGTTGAACATGGAGACAAAATTACTTCTCTATTTTGGTTACAAAGAAATGTTTTCTGTCTATGTAATTAAAGGCAACAATGAGATAAGCCCTAAGAAAACAATGCAAGAAGTGTAAGCTATGGTCTTTATGATTTCTGCCTTTTCTTCTGACAGGATAGCTTCCCAGCCAGGTTTGGAGGCATCCATTTTGTCAACCAGCCATGGTACATCCACGCTCTATACACGGTCATAAGGCCCTTTCTGAAGGACAAGACAAGAAAACGGGTAACAGGAATATCTTCTGCACACAGGTGTAATAGTTCCATGCATGTGTATGCTTTTCATATTTGGAAACTGTAAGGACACATAATTAAACCACATTCTATAAAAGTGTTGACAAAGATAAGATACATTATTACGTTTGTTATTGTCTACCAGTCAATGATGAATTGTAATGTAGTCCAGGACAGTGTTTTAGTTTAGATAAATACTACATATTCGTACATAATAATATCAGCTTTAATTTCTGTGACATGTTCATTGTTCATAGTTGTATTTACATTGGTTATTTATGTTATGCTCATGTTTGTTTTCATTATGTATTCAATCTGCAGATTTTCATGCATGGTAACAATCTGAACAGCCTGCACCAGCTAATTCACCCAGAGATCCTGCCCTCTGAGCTGGGCGGGATGCTACCCCCCTACGACATGGGCACCTGGGCACGCGCCCTGCTGGACCACGCCTATGACGAGGAACCCGAGTACAGCCCTGAGTCGTACACTCTCTCCGTGAAGGACCTGGAGAAGGACCTGTCCCCCAAAACCATGAAAAGGTCAGTCACAGCGCTTCCGTTCCCTGGTAGCGCCGATGAAGAAACGTTCCTTTCAGTTGCAATATGTGTTCAGGCTAGCACGTATTGGCCTCTGTGACTTCCTGATAGATCTTAGGAACATGGCTCAAATGCTAACGTGGCTCGATAGAACTGTGGTCAAAGTTGGGCATTAGGGGTGATAGATTAAATTTGTCTGAATGGATCAATGGCAGATCTATTGTAATTCCAAGTACTTTTAACTTGGGAAAAAAAACACAATTATCCTTAATCTGAGATAAATATGTACACACGTTTCAACCGATTCAACCTTGTTAGTGTCTTGGCACTTGGCCGTTTTAATCTGTCAGTGGAATAAATCTGATCTTGCAGTGCTATAAATGTTTTGTGCTATAGCTAAGCCTATCCAGTTTACATGAAGAGATCATTATGCTCTGTTTACTAATGAAGACCAGGTTAAAATAAATACCTACTGAACTTTAAGGATCAGCACACTCCATAAGTACGATACGTTGTCTCATTGACTCCCATATGGGGGATGAATACCGTTAGGGATCGTAGACATAGTCCACTTAAATGAGAGATAATCTCCCTTCTCAGTTTCACTACTGTTGGTTGGTATCTAGTGGATATGTGAGCAGTGACACTGAATTGTTGTTCTTATGACTGTTTTGCAGTCCTGGCATTATACTATCGTTATTAGTGTTCTTGTATATATGTATTCCTCTGCTATGCTCGTGAGCAAGCCAAACCAAGTCAATACGATATATGATACCAGCAACGTTTATCTCAAGATATGAGGATTTGGAGGATTTTTTGCTCGTTTGTAAGATAAGGGTGAATTCAAGGGACATTTTCATCTGTCCTGTCCATGACCATCCAGCCTATTTTTTTCTGTATGAATAAAGCAGCCATTTGATCCATAAATTAGCCTTTCATCGTTGCACCTTCCCTAGCATGAACTGAAGGGAAGTAACCGTGGCGATCATTTTCCCTCCTTCTTCGATAGAACGGTATGATTAATCTGCACAAGCACCAGGCATGCCACTTCATTACAGTAATCATACTGCTGTGTGACTACTGTAATTAATCAAACCCTTATCATTTAGCTTTGTTATTTTTTTAAGTAACTGATGCCTATGGGTTTCAGCCGGTTAATGCCATTAAACAGGGTGGTTGCTGACATGTTTACATACGTACATAATGGGTTCTGTACACCCTATAAACGGATGAGAATGAAAGGTATGGGCACTGCTATTGCTAACATGCTATGTGTTTGTATTATATGTTGCTGTTTAACTCTCTAGTGGGGGCTGCATTGCTTTACATGTATATATTTCTTGCGTATCAGGACACGCCTTTGGCTTGCTCTTGTAGGGGTTTAAGGCCAGAGTTTGAAGTGTATTGTAACAATTGTTCATGAAATGCGTTATATAAATACATTTTGATTTGATTTGAAGTCACCGTATGTTTGCAGAAATCCAAGCCATATATCATATGTGATGAAAAGGTTGTGTTTTATTCAGTCCACACCACAAGCATTCACACATCTCCATTTGTCTGCTTTTGGAAAAATAATTTCTGGCATTGACACATACATGTATATCATGCAATTAATAAACTGAAATAGAAACAGAAAATTTGTTTTATAGAGACAGTCTACCATAATTATGGTTACCGTTTTCATTCCTTTCCTGCAGAACACTGCCTACAAAATAGGTATTAGCAGATTGTGTTCCTGGCAGTGATGCTATATCAATGTTCACAGGTCCCATAATTACAGAGATTTTTCCCTCGGTTGACAAGGCTTTATGAACTTGTTATTGTGGATGTTAAGCTCACCAGGGCATAGATAATTGCGTTGAGCAATTTCAAAGTGCTTTCCCGTTCTTGTAAGCTGTGATTTTATATTTCATGTTTTTTTGTTTTTTTTCTCCCTGCATACATTCCTTTGTAGTTTATGTGCATCAATATGCAGTGTGTTTCCCCATAGGTAAAACAGGACAATTTGTAGTCTTTTGTTTAATCATTTAAAGTCACCGGAACGAGCTGTTTGACTGCATCCGTCTAAGCTCCTGAGAGCAGAATGGCCTACCCTCATGGATGATGAATGGTGGTTCCCCAGTCCCAGAGCTGCTTATTCACCTAATAGAGAAATAAATCAAAATAGCCCAATATGCTGTCTGAGTTTGACATTTTGTTATGAAGTGAACCATTGTGGCCCCAATACCAAACGTTACATTTGCCTTGAATCTTAAACACTGAGCAGGGTTTAATGAAAAGTAAAGCTGTTTGTGTGTGTGTGTGTGTGTGTGTGTGTGTGTGTGTGTGTGTGTGCGCACATGTGTGTGCGTGTGTGTGCATGTCTGTCTGTCTGTGCATTTCTGCAAAACAAATTAAACTTTCTTGTAGCATTTACAAAAACCAGAGTCTTTATTTTATGATTTATATACTGTTCTTTTCCTCATTTGCCATCATACTGAGAACAGAACATTTTCTCTGCAATAACAGTCCACTGAACACAAAGTCCTCTGATGTGAGCCATATTTTATTTAACAGGTCCCAGTCGGTGGTGGAGCCCGGAGTGCTTAAACGGCCAGAAAAAGTCAAGAGCGAGGAAGAGAACCTGCAGCCACTGCTTTCACTGGACTAAATGAAATATCGCCCCCTACCAGTGAGGAGGCTGAATGCGCCGCGTTCCCCTAATTCATGTACAGTACAAAAAATAAAAACAAGACACAGGGTGGATGAAAGGGAACATGAGAAGGATATGTCTTGTATGCAGAAGATGTCAAAAGCAGCGATTTATCTGAATATTGACAATGGGAACAGGAAGTGACGGAAGTGTTTCACGTGTTATTGCTAAGTGCCAATACAAATATCTGTAAATACACCTCAGTACACTTTGGATTCGGAAGTTATCGTGACGGCAACGGCCCATGTACAGACTGATGTGAACATTCCATACGTTTTTGTCGTGAAGTGCCCTGTGACGATCTGTAGGTTGTTGGGGGGAAGACACCCAGAAAGACTGGAGATGTGGGGGTTCACGTGGTGTTGGGGTATCCAAACAGACGAGAAGGCAGGTGCAGCTCAGGGTCTGAATTATAGAAAAGGCAAATGAGGCTGGACTGTGATGACTGTGAAATCCCCCAAAAAAGAGATCTATCTGGAATTGTATAACTCAGTGGCGACAGTATACAGTAATCTGGATGTAGTTCATGTCGATTCCCAAACTGGTTTGTGCTAATGGATTTCTGTTGAGTTCCGCTTGTTTTTTTTTCCGTCACAATAAAAGAGAAATTCAGGTTTTACGCATCTTTAGAGCAAATAGCCCTTTACACAGGGAGGTGCAAGGAAACTATTGTATGCTGGAGGACATAATTACTGTTCTTTCTAAAAATATATAAAAATGGAATGCTCAGTTTTCCTAGTCTACATTGTAAAATAAGAAGTGTCTTTCCTATAAATTATTAAGGGAGTTTCCGACAATAAGACACTTGACAGCGGTTTTAGGAGTGCTAACTTTAACTTTATGCTAATTTAATTCTATGGAAGTATTCTTGTTTGTTAAATTATGCAATTCAGTCTAATGTCAAAAAATGTATACTCTAGTACATAATTTATTTGAACGTCAATGAACCTGATGTCGAGTTTGCAATTGTTTTCAGTGAAGGGCATGTTATTATTAGCATAGCAGGTGTTACAGTGACGCGCTACCTGTCCTAGGCTATTTAGGATGAAGACCTGTCCAATAGAAATGAATTCCGAATGGAAGCAGACATGTTTGACAGTCTTTCTCTACTTTGTGTGGCTTGTGCTGGTATCAGAAGAACAGACGTATTGGGCAGCGCACTACCAAGTGTATGTTACTTGAAAAATCATTTAAATATATAGATATATAAATATTATTTTTCTCACGTACTATTTTCTGACGTTTAACTTGTACAGTGATGCACACTCGTGCAGTATGTGACGGACCTGTTTTGGTATGGTTTGTAGGGCGGCTGAATTCAATACCATGGCGCCCTGTTAGAAGTGAGTGAGTTTTAATTTTTCACTACTTTTTTTTGCTTTTGCACGTTACTGAAGTCCCAGGCAGAGCTGAGAAGGGCGGACATCCCTGCATCGGCAGAGCGAAGCCTGTCGTGTCACAAACACTGACTCCAATGTATGCGTAGCTGTCTCAATGCAGGCCAGGAAGGCCCCACCGCCCAAAAACATTTAAAAAGCCGTACAGAAAATCTCAGTCCGGCTGACTGCGAGTTTGAAATAAAGCCATGGCGCCTTCTCCGTACCAGTAAGCAAAGGTGGCTACATTTGGTCGTGTCAGTAGTGAGCAGCCTTTCTTTATTATTTAAAGACAGGGTTTAAAGATGTGTCAAAATAGGGAGGAAAAGCAGATGTTATGTACAAACTGAACCAGGGCAGTATTATTGATGGTAAAAAAAAACAATGGCATGGATGAGATCAATTCAGAAACTCGATAATATTTGTTTGACCTTTTTTTCTGAAATCGAATGTTTTAAGGCATTGAAGGCTTCTGCAATGATTCTTTACTGCCTTGTATTAAAATAACATTTGAGTTTAGTTGAAAAACAAACAAATAAACAAACAAACAGCCAAATAATATTATTTAATAAGGCTCCCAAAAACAAAACATATCATTATGCGTTAAATAAAACATTAAGATTATTTCAAAGCCTTTCATACGCTGTTCCGCTGTGTAGAATTGTTTGGTCTACAGAGGTTTTTTTTTTTTTTAAACCAAGGCCTCACAAGCTATGAAGAAGAAATAAAAAAATGTTTTGCTTTAATCTTGGGCTAACTTATAATTGCAATTATTATGAAAGTGTTTACATGTTTTAGTTTAAACTTTACATGTCCCTCACTGTATATAAGGAAGGAAAGATAGCAAAACCCATCTTTAACATCTGTTATGTTTAGGACTACAAGTACGGTGCGTGTGGAGGGACACTTTGTGATTTTGGAGGCTTTCATTAAGTATTCCACTGTTTGGCTACTGCCTGTGATTCACAGTGAGAGTGTCGGTGGATGTTATGTGTGTAAATGTCATTAAGGGGACATGCTGAAATTATTTACGTAACTGAAACAAGCAGACACAAAGTAAAGAACAATAAATAAATATCGACACTTGTTTGAAATTTCAGTTGACTCTGTTTCATTAACATTTTATTTCTTGATTTGTTTCGTGTTGAATGTTTCCCGGGACAAGCAAACCTCTAGTAATTTGCTCCTTTGACGGCACAGGAAGCTCTTCCTGAATGCTGAAAGTGCCTTAATTGACAGAAAATTAAATTAATGCATAATTTCATTTAAAAAAATTTAACTTCTACTGAACTCTCCAAAAAATGAGACTGCCCCTTTAAGAATTCCTGAGGGAATCACTGTTGTATCTGTGTTTGGGGACGTGTGCATTTGTGTGTGTGAGTAGAGTGTTTTGTTTTCACACATACTTAATGCACTGAGAAAATCTATTCGTAGGGCAGCGGCATGATTTGCAAGTACTGAACTGAATTACTTTGCATTGTGTGACCACTCAGCCATTTAGTAAACATTTTAGCTGCAGACAAGGGACCGCACGCAAAACACATCTCAGTTGCAGATGCCTGGGAAAAATTCACTGGAGATATGACAGATGTGCTTGGTGACGAGGCTGAGTGTCACTAAGCCTGGTACACGGTCTGCTGATTGCATATCTAGAGCAGGGGTCCTCAATCTTACCCAAAGGGCCGGTGTGGGTGCAGGCTTTTGTTCCAACCAAGCAGTTACACACCTGCTTCTACTAATCAACCACTAGAATCTTTGCTAAGGATCTTGATTAGTAGAATCAGGTGTGTAACTGCTTGGTTGGAACAAAAGCCTCCCACACCGGCCCTTTCTGGATAAGATTGAGGACCCCTGCTCTAGAGGATGACTTGGAAATACCTTCATCTCTCACTGCCAGAGGGGGAAAAAAGCAAGACAGAAAAATAGAAGTGCCTGGGCCTGTGGCCATGTGGTGAGCTGATGTGAAAAGTCATTAGCACAAGCTTTCTACTTGCTCTAGTATAGAAGTTGCTGCTTACTCTAGTACTCTAGTCTAGCCTCTCCCGCCTACGTACTGTGCAGATATGGGAGTGAAAAGCTTTGACTGAGGGCAGTAAGTAGGTAGTTGTTGATTGGAGGGGGGTGATGAACACTAGGCTCCTGGAAGCCTTTTGCCTGGCAGTCTGTCAAAGGGCACCTCGGAGTGTCCAATAAAAGTCTGCTTGCCTCGACATTTAACTTCTATATTTAGCTGGAGCATGCGATTGATTTTTAAGAATAATTAAAAAAAGAACTCACTTGTGTATCCTGTCAAGTCGCTTTCTCTTGGTTTTATTTCTATAAAAAAAAACCAGGCAGGCATTTTTAATTTGGCGTGTGCTGTGTCTACAGCCATGGTTAGATTCCTAAAATGGTGCTTTCACATAGCTTAGATGCATCAAAAGGAGCATGTGACCTCCACCTAGTTCAGGCTGGTTGGCTGGTTGGAGAGAGGGGGATTATGGGACCTGATTTAGCGCAGCATATTCTCCTCTGGGCTTTCCTGTACTGGGACTGTAGTGGCCAGAACTAAAGAAATGAAGTGATAATCTGAAACCTGCAGCTTCCGTGTTTCTGGGCTCTGAATTTCAGGGCGCCTGCAGGGGTCTTCTCACCTCTGTGCTTCAAAAAAACTACTCTGTGTTGTGAGTTATGATTGTGCTGATGGATGTAGATGAGGTGCTTTGTGCATAAAAAAGAATATATAAATACATAATGAAATTAATGAATTAAATCTCTGTGAATTTAAGTCCTCTGTGCTGCCACGCCCCTGCTCCCGTTCCCATCATCGCTGTTTCGCCCCCTTCCCAACTCTCCTCACCCTGCCAATCACCAGCCCTGCCCTGTCCTGCCCTAATCCCCCCCCCAACCTCTTTAGACCCACAGACACTATATGCACTATGAATGTTAGGCTGCCATTTTAAGCATGATATAGAGAGTATAGCACACATAGTGCCATTCAGCTCTCGGGCTGACCCAGTTATGCAGTACCCAGATGTACGTGCTTGTCAGCTGATGCTCCGGAGCTCACTGGTGACTGGAGATAGAGACCAGAGACCCACAGCTCTTTTCCCTGAGATTACCATATTTATTTCTGCCGAGATCCATTGAGAATTAGGCTTAAAATACTTCAGCCATTTTGTGCTGCAGATTATAAATGTGGGTTAAAGGAAACATAGACAGAATTAAACAGCGTTCACCCGATGAACAGATTTGCCTTTAACCCTCACATTATGGTGACATTTTATGACGCCTTTTATGTTTGGGGTCAAATTGACCCAAAAAGTTTGAACTGACTGACAACTATCTTAATAGAACAAATCTTACACTTTCTGTGTCACCTTTTGTGTGTCTCCCAATTGACTAGCCTTTGATCCATAAATATAAAACATCTGTGATGAAATATCTAATTATAGAGTCTGAGGTAAGTGAAAGTTTGTGAAGTTTAGGGAAAGTGCCACCAGAATCACCCACACAAAATGATAAAAAATATAAAAGGTCTTATAAAAAATATACTATTTTCTTGCGACTATCCCACAAATGTTGCCACTCGCGCAGCTTGTCTGGCGAATCTGAAGTGAAATGAATTTGGACTTTAAAGAACGTCTGAATTGATTTGAGCTGACCCGGTGCTTCTGCCACATGCGCTGTGCATCACTGTGCCTCAAAGAAATTATACTTTGCTCTACAAAGGCGGCCTTGGTCTGAGCATTTTACCGATTTCAGGCGGCGTAACTTTATTCTGGGTCATTCCCTTTCACAGAGAATTCAGTCGTGCCAGTCGGAACAACCGTAACAATAAAAATGCAAGACGTCAGAATGAACTTTTTCAATTTCATTTTAATCTGAAATGTATGACAAAAAAGCGTGAGTTGAAAAAGTCAATGATAAAGTAACCGTTGTTATGTATTATTAATATAAATTAAGTGCCAGTATGTGGTATTAATTCAACATTTATCCTTAACTTCAACTCAAAATTAAATGCAGTTTTTACTTATTTTTTCTTCCAGTTTAGTGAATTCAGATATCATGCAAATGAACTCATCGGATGTGTTTTTAAGTTTGATGTGTTTGTAAGCTAATAACTTAAGTCACTTGCTTGCATTTGTGTGTATATAAGTCATGCACAAATGTTAACTGAATCCAGACCAGTCTTTGTGTTTAGACAGAATTTCTTCTTTAGTGGGTGTATAAAAATAATCTAAAATATAAAATGAAAGGTCCCGTGTCCCCTGTAAAATATTTAAAATATGTTGTTCTTTATTATGTAAGCATTGCATTGTGATTTATCTATTTATTCAAACTTAATACATTTAAATCAACAAAACCAATTATTATTTTACTCATGTTGTATTCACAAATAGCAGTTCTTGCATCATTTAAAAGTGTATTTTTCACAAAAGAAATTAAAAGATGAACCTTGCCAGGTCCATAACGTAAACAGTTTGGACATATGCAGACCTCATGCTTTTCAGACAAATGTATTGTATACTGTACAAGATGTAACATGTCATTGAGAATTTTTGACTTGTTTCATTCATTGACAAAATAAGCATAGCACAAAATACAGTGACACTTTCTATGAATGGGCCTCCATAGGTGAAACATA
The DNA here is from genome assembly GCA_022702515.1 of Ilyophis sp. 1 JC-2022. Classification (NCBI taxonomy): domain Eukaryota; kingdom Metazoa; phylum Chordata; class Actinopteri; order Anguilliformes; family Synaphobranchidae; genus Ilyophis; species Ilyophis sp. 1 JC-2022. The sequence continues at coordinate 84,951,140 of CM040395.1, forward strand.
GCACCATCATAAGCAGTATATAAGCATTCACGAATGCTTATGTCACTAACCGCAAAAAGGCATGGCATATTGTGTCACCCCTGACTCCCCCCATTTGCCTATTTTCGGTTATTGCCATAAGTGTTTATGAATGTCTATGTAATGCGCATGAAGGAGTTATACTATATCTCTTATGAAAAACAATTTATAGAAAGCATTACCCTAAAATACCAAACAATGTAGCCCCTGTAAATTCTTAATTTATGTCTTTATGGTATCCTACAGGGTTGGATAGGCCTTGCTTATACAAGTGTTACCTTTTTCAATGCGACCATTTTTTACTTATGAATTTTGCAAATTGTAAAGAAAAAAGAAAGCTTGTATTAATTGTGACTCAGCAGTCAGCATGCCATCAACAGACCTAATGGGAATGCATTGGCCCTGTTTTAAGACATGGTCAGCCCACATGAAGCCTAGCTACCACGTATACGGGCGGCAGTGTAGTATAATGGTTAAGGAACTGGGTTTGTAATCGAAAGGTTGCAGGTTCGATTCCCAGGTAGGACACTGCCTTTGTACCCTTGAGCAAGGTACTTCACCTGCATTGCTTCAGTATATATCCAGCTGTATCAATGGATACTATGTATAAATGCAAAATGCTGTGTAAGTCGCTCTGGATAAGAGCGTCCGCTAAATGCCTGTAATGTAATGTAATGTATAATTCAACAATCTTCCATACATCTACATAATGGAAGTGTGACATTTGCTATTAAAAAAACACCATTATGTGCAACTCCCATTGTAAAGCAAACTAGGAGTATTTATCTGTCCATAACAGTCCAAACGCATGAGATAAATCATATTAAATCATTATCTCTTAACATCTTTCAATAAACAAGTCAGAAAGAAAACGGCACAGACAACACAGGCAAATTAGTTCAATTGTGTGTATGTCCATATATTGACAAACAGGTATATTTGACCATTGCCTGTTTTTTAGCTAACAAGAAAACTATTCTGCACACTGGATGAAATGCATCGTTCAAATTAAAAAGCAGAATTTGCTAATTCAATCAAAAGTATCATGCATGTGAAATGGACGCAATCGTATAATTTAGAAGAAAAAAAGCAACAACTCACTGTGATTAATTTTGTATGAATTTCCACTCATTGACATTCTAGCAGCTCTTTTTACCAGCACTATTAACGTAGGCATCGGCTGTAAAATAGTTATCTCAACATATCATTCAAGTTCAATAAAGGCAATGGGCTGAATCTCAGCGATCAGTCAACTTTGGTAAAAATATGTCTTTCCCCTCCATCATTTCATTATTCTGTTCTTGTACTCCTTTGTGGAAAGATATGATGGTGATGTGAAACAACGAGAAGGTGGACTATCAGTCTCGGCGACCTCGTGCTACACTGCACACTTTGGCCTTTCCTCTTACTATAGCTTGTTCCTAAACCCCAGGGCTCTGCTCAAACTGACCGCTAACTGCGATTTAAATTTGACATAAACAAAAAACTGAATCTTTCTGATTCTTAAGCAACATATCCACTATGTAGATGTCACGAGAAACCACTTTTGTTGCTATTCTAAAAATATTGTTGCTCGGCTTAAATTAAGTTCCATCACAATTGTCAGATTGAATAGAGTATTAATTTCCAGACAAAGCTGAGCAGTAGCATTCACCATTATGCTAATAATTATGAAAGAAACTGTAAACATTATAATAATTATGAAAATGATGAGCACGTATTATTCTTATAACTGCTCAAGTCAGTCATTGACATTCGAACTCCTGCAAATGAGCTATTCTACACAGAGAGCCTCAGCACAGTTTACATTCCCTCTCACTGTGTTGGAGCAGGACAGAGCATGCTCGAACGTCAAAGTGAGATTATTCCTGTGGCCTACTTTTCCTCAGATCGTCAAGCTGTCGCATCCCTTTCTGTGTCCTCCAGACAAATGCAACAAACCAACAAGCACACAGATATGGCAATAAAAAATATACATGGCACTTAATTACAGCCATAATTAAGTCCTAATTATGTCAGGCTTACACTGCAAAACATTTTTTACAGGGGTATCAGCGTAATTTACTGGATTTTCCTGTTTTAATCATTGACCATCTGCTTGTTATGAAATATAATAAATAATACTCCTCCACGTTTTACAATCGTTTTTCATAGTCCCGTTCAGTGATCAATTACTGAAGAATTTCAGTGCAGCAGGTAGTTTATAATGCAAATTCTCCACATCAACCTCATTTTGAATACATAGAATATGTTTGGAAGCATGGAAACAGCACCATTATGAAAATGAGGAGCACGTAGAAAAGGCTGTGCGTCAAAATGTTGTCAGAAGTTACCGGGGAACGGTGGAAATACCACCACCACCAGTTATACAACATCTACAGGACACACAGTCTTGTAAGAATCATTGTTGGTCATTAAGAGTGTGTAAGCACACTTTGGCTCCGCCCACCTCTACACACCACTGAAAGAGGTAGCTAGCTCTTCCTCGTCACTGGCGGGAGACCTCATGGATAAGCAATGTCCCCACATCTTTACCCTCATTCCTTTACACACACACACACACACACACACACACACACACACACAGATACACACAAACACAAAGCACCTTCTGTGGACTGTAAGGTGGATTTACTTGTGCAAAACTCTGGAACAAAAAAAAGGTCAGTAACATTCATTTGCTGGACATAAAGGGAAATGGTTATGTTTTCATTTGCAATGCTTAATACTGTGTACTATTTGTTCAAGTTATGGTAGATCTGCCTTAAATCCAATCAGAAAGATAATTGAGATACCAGAAAATGCAGAGGCATCACCGTTCAAGCAGACAATCGATGTATTCCTATGGAATTAGAAAATGAATCATACTTTCTATGACCTAAATATCAAACCCAGAAATAAACTGGGGTACCCTAAAGAAATACGTGTAGGTCAATAGCTCATGTATTTTGTTTTCTAAATGCCAAAATCCTAAATGATTTTTACACCATGCCATCATCTGTAGATGAAAATTGTTTTTTAAATGTAACTTTTCCAGTAAAAACATTCCACTGGGGCGTGCGTTATTGTCCAGTAAACTAACAATATTTTTGGAAAAACTTGCAAAAATATGTTTTGGGATTGTAAAAAAAAATTGATTTGGAGGTGAATAATTATAGATAATGAAGGTACGCAGACAATTAACATAATATACAGCCACAAAAGCAGACAAAACAAAAACACACATACATTTCCTATAATCAAAACAAAGAGACAGGCCAAAATCAATCTATTTTTGGTGCCTTTCCCTCTTCGTCGCATATAACTGACACTCCGCAGACATTTTATCTTTTAGAATTTACATTGACAAATAAATAAATGTGTAACTATACATATATTGCGTAAGTAAAAATGTTTACTGTTGTCTTGGCAAGAGTGATAAAAAGGTGTTATCACAAGTTAGAGGAAACTTGATATTGCACATATAAAGTACAAATAGAAATGGCTATGTTGAATGTACTATGATTGTAGATTATTAAAATGTAATTTAACAGATTTGTATATATTTTGACAGGCTTTCATAGAATAATTTAAATCAGTTAAAACAGATGTTGTCTGTTAACACATACTGCATCTATTGCATGTTCTTGTACAGGGCTTCATTAGATATGTGAAATTTTCTAACTCCCCGTAATGGCTGTTAAAATGGTTATTATTAAAACAACACTGAAACCTTAGCGTAGAGCTTGACAACACCAAACGCGTCACAAAAAAACATGTGCAAAGGAATGGGATTTACAGACTCTGAAATCCACGGTAGCTCAACCTGTCCAGGAAAATGTACAAAAATAAATAAATAAAATCTGTCGTTCTTTTTTTCCTTCAGTCCCTGATTGACCTTGGTTTGCGGTGAAGGCCTTGTGATATTCCAGCATTCCAGGCCTTGTGATATTCCAGCATTCCAGGCCTTGTGATATTCCAGCATTCCAGGCCTTGTGATATTCCAGCATTCCAGGCCTTGTGATATTCCAGCATTCCAGGCCTTGTGATATTCCAGCATTCCAGGCCTTGTGATATTCCAGCATTCCTTAGTTGCAGACAAGGGACCGCACGCAAAACACATCTCAGTTGCAGATGCCTGGGAAAAATTCACTGGAGATATGACAGATGTGCTTGGTGACAAGGCTGAGTGTCACTAAGCCTGGTACACGGTCTGCTGATTGCATATCTAGAGCAGGGGTCCTCAATCTTACCCAAAGGGCCGGTGTGGGTGCAGGCTTTTGTTCCAACCAAGCAGTTACACACATACTTGCCAACCCTCCCGATTTTCCCGGGAGACTCCCGATTTTCAATGTCCTCTCCCGATAATCTCCCGGAGTCAACAATCTCCCGCAGTTCTCCCGATTTCGGACAATATGGTGTTTTAAAAATATATATATATTTTTTTTTTTTTTTTTTTTTTAAATCTGACGCGTGTATCTACGTGGATGGTTAACGGGGAACGGGGATTTACTTTTAACGCAGACGCACACCCGCGGTACATACGTTAAATAAACCGTTAAATAGAGTGTCTTAAAAAAAATAAAAAAAAAGATGATTGCAACCCCCCCCCCCCCCCCAACAATTACAATCGAGGTCCGCGAAAATTCTTGATAGCGCCCCAACCCCCCCCGTCAACAATTACAATCGAGGTCCGCGAAAATTCTTGATAGCACCCCCCATTCCCCCGTCACAATTTTAAAAAAAATCTCCCTATTTCTGAGGGCTCAAGGTTGGCAAGTATGGTTACACACCTGATTCTACTAATCAACCACTAGAATCTTTGCTAAGGATCTTGATTAGTAGAATCAGGTGTGTAACTGGTTGGTTGGAACAAAAGCCTCCCACACCGGCCCTTACTGGATAAGATTCAGGACCCCTGCTCTAGAGGATGACTTGGAAATACCTTCATCTCTCACTGCCAGAGGGGGAAAAAAGCAAGACAGAAAAATAGAAAATAGAAGAATTATAATAAATTCTTAATTGATGTCTTTATGGTATCCTACAGGGTTGGATAGGCCTTGCTTATACAAGTGTTACCTTTTTCAATGCGACCATTTTTTACTTATGAATTTTGGTGATCGATGAACTTTGCAAATTGTAAAGAAAAAAGAAAGCTTGTATTAATTGTGACTCAGCAGTCAGCATGCCATCAACAGACCTAATGGGAATGCATTGGCCCTGTTTTAAGACATGGTCAGCCCACATGAAGCCTAGCTACCACGTATACGGGCGGCAGTGTAGTATAATGGTTAAGGAACTGGGTTTGTAATCGAAAGGTTGCAGGTTCGATTCCCAGGTAGGACACTGCCTTTGTACCCTTGAGCAAGGTACTTAACCTGAATTGCTTCAGTATATATCCAGCTGTATCAATGGATACTATGTATAAATGCAAAATGCTGTGTAAGTCGCTCTGGATAAGAGCGTCCGCTAAATGCCTGTAATGTAATGTAATGCATAATTCAACAATCTTCCATACATCTACATAATGGAAGTGTGACATTTGCTATTAAAAAAACACCATTATGTGCAACTCCCATTGTAAAGCAAACTAGGAGTATTTATCTGTCCATAACAGTCCAAAGCGCGTGAGATAGATCATATTAAATCATTATCTCTTAACATCTTTCAATAAATAAGTCAGAAAGAAAAGGGCACAGACATCACAGGCAAATTAGTTCAATTGTGTGTATGTCCATATATTGACAAACAGGTATATTTGACCATTGCCTGTTTTTTAGCTAACAAGAAAACTATTCTGCACACTGGATGAAATGCATCGTTCAAATTAAAAAGCAGAATTTGCTAATTCAATCAAAAGTATCATGCATGTGAAATGGACGCAATCGTATAATTTAGAAGAAAAAAAGCAACAACTCACTGTGATTAATTTTGTATGAATTTCCACTCATTGACATTCTAGCAGCTCTTTTTACCAGCACTATTAACGTAGGCATCAGCTGTAAAATAGTTATCTCAACATATCATTCAAGTTCAATAAAGGCAATGGGCTGAATCTCAGCGATCAGTCAACTATGGTAAAGATACGTCTTTCCCCTCCAACATTTCATCCTTCTGTTCTTGTACTCCTTTGTGGAAAGATATGATGGTGATGTGAAACAACGAGAAGGTGGACTATCAGTCTCAGCGACCTCGTGCTACACTGCACACTTTGGCCTTTCCTCTTACTATAGCTTGTTCCTAAACCCCAGAGCTCTGCTCAAACTGACCGCTAACTGCGATTTAAATTTGACATAAACAAAAAACGGAATCTTTCTGATTCTTAAGCAACATTTCCACTATGTAGATGTCACGAGAAACCACTTTTGTTGCTATTCTAAAAATATTGTTGCTAGTTACATCACAATTGTCAGATTGAATAGAGTATTAATTTCCAGACAAAGCTGAGCAGTAGCATTCACCATTATGCTAATAATTATGAAAGAAACTGTAAACATTATAATAATTATGAAAATGATGAGCACGTATTATTCTTATAACTGCTCAAGTCAGTCATTGACATTCTAACTCCTGCAAATGAGCTATTCTACACAGAGAGCCTCAGCACAGTTTTCCCTCTCACTGTGTTGGAGCAGGACAGAGCATGCTCGAACGTCAAAGTGAGATTATTCCTGTGGCCTACTTTTCTTCAGATCGTCAAGCTGTCGCATCCCTTTCTGTGTCCTCCAGACAAATGCAACAAACCAACAAGCACACAGATATGGCAATAAAAAATATACATGGCACTTAATTACAGCCATAATTAAGTCCTAATTATGTCAGGCTTACACTGGAAAACATTTTTTACAGGGGTATCAGCGTCATTTACTGGATTTTCCTGTTTTAATCATTGACCATCTGCTTGTTATGAAATATAATAAATAATACTCCTCCACGTTTTACAATCGTTTTTCATAGTCCCGTTCAGTGATCAATTACTGAAGAATTTCAGTGCAGCAGGTAGTTTATAATGCAAATTCTCCACATCAACCTCATTTTGAATACATAGAATATGTTTGGAAGCATGGAAACAGCACCATTATGAAAATGAGGAGCACGTAGAAAAGGCTGTGCGTCGAAATGTTGTCAGAAGTTACCGGGGAACGGTGGAAATACCACCACCACCACCAGTTATACAACATCTACAGGACACACAGTCTTGTAAGAATCATTGTTGGTCATTAAGAGTGTGTAAGCACACTTTGGCTCCGCCCACCTCTACACACCACTGAAAGAGGTAGCTAGCTCTTCCTCGTCACTGGCGGGAGACCTCATGGATAAGCAATGTCCCCACATCTTTACCCTCATTCCTTTACACACACACACACACACACACACACACACAAACACAAAGCACCTTCTGTGGACTGTAAGGTGGATTTACTTGTGCAAAACTCTGGAACAAAAAAAAGGTCAGTAACATTCATTAGCTGGACATAAAGGGAAATGGTTATGTTTTCATTTGCAATGCTTAATACTGTGTACTATTTGTTCAAGTTATGGTAGATCTGCCTTAAATCCAATCAGAAAGATAATTGAGATACCAGAAAATGCAGAGGCATCACCGTTCAAGCAGACAATCGATGTATTCCTATGGAATTAGAAAATTAATCATACTTTCTATGACCTAAATATCAAACCCAGAAATAAACTGGGGTACCCTAAAGAAATACGTGTAGGTCAATAGCTCATGTATTTTGTTTTCTAAATGCCAAAATCCTAAATGATTTTTACACCATGCCATCATCTGTAGATGAAAATAGTTTTTTAAATGTAACTTTTCCAGTAAAAACATTCCACTGGGGCGTGCGTTATTGTCCAGTAACAGTGTCGTAGCCTGTCTGAAACTAACAATATTTTTGGAAAATATGTTTTGGGATTGTAAAAAAAAATTGATTTGGAGGTGAATAATTATAGATAATGAAGGTACGCAGACAATTAACATAATATACAGCCACAAAAGCAGACAAAACAAAAACACACATACATTTCCTATAATCAAAACAAAGAGACAGGCCAAAATCAATCTATTTTTGGTGCCTTTCCCTCTTCGTCGCATATAACTGACACTCCGCAGACATTTTATCTTTTAGAATTTACATTGACAAATAAATAAATGTGTAACTATACATATATTGCGTAAGTAAAAATGTTTACTGTTGTCTTGGCAAGAGAGATAAAAAGGTGTTATCACAAGTTAGAGGAAACTTGATATTGCACATATAAAGTACAAATAGAAATGGCTATGTTGAATGTACTATGATTGTAGATTATTAAAATGTAATTTAACAGATTTGTATATATTTTGACAGGCTTTCATAGAATAATTTAAATCAGTTAAAACAGATGTTGTCTGTTAACACATATTGCATCTATTGCATGTTCTTGTACAGGGCTTCATTAGATATGTGAAATTTTCTAACTCCCCGTAATGGCTGTTAAAATGGTTATTATTAAAACAACACTGAAACCTTAGCGTAGAGCTTGACAACACCAAACGCGTCACAAAAAAACATGTGCAAAGGAATGGGATTTACAGACTCTGAAATCCACGGTAGCTCAACCTGTCCAGGAAAATGTACAAAAATAAATAAATAAAATCTGTCGTTCTTTTTTTCCTTCAGTCCCTGATTGACCTTGGTTTGCGGTGAAGGCCTTGTGATATTTCAGCATTCCAGGCCTTGTGATATTCCAGCATTCCTGCTAAGCCACAGCAGCGGATACTGCTGCTGAGGCCTACAGAGTAAGAAAATCAACCGACAGTGGTCGCCATCCTGTTGAACTAGTTCCCTGGGGTTCTGGGTCTGGAGTCCATCATCGGGGGTCTTTCTCCCGGACTCACGGGGGGCGCAGGAGAGAAGGGGTTCACGGGGAACTGGCCTCGTTTCCCGCGCACGAGCACACACTGCATGTACGGCATCTTTTTCCCTGTCAAACGCAAGACGTGACACAGATCCTGAACGCGGGAGTGCGAACGCTGTGTTTTTGAGTGTGTGTGTGTGTGTGTGTGTGTGTGTGTGTGTGTGTGTGCGCGAGCATGTGAACCTTGTGTGTGTGGGTGCGTGTATTGCTCTGTGTGCTCCTTGGCGTCTCCACGTCTACACGCTGCAAAGTGTGTTCCCGTGTGCTGAAGCGGCGAGAGAATATTCAGTGAACCCTACCAGGCCCTTTCTTTTCCGCATCCACCTTTTCAGTCACGTTGTCTTGTGTCGATGATAAAGGAAGAAAGGGAGAGAAAAAAGAGAGAGAGAGAAAAGAAAACAATAAATAAAGAGCATTTTTAAGGCAAAGAGATTAATTCTCCTGATCTCATTTAAGCTGAATAATGTCTTCACTATTTTTAAAAATCATTTCTAATATCTCTCTAGAGTGGATCCCGCTGTGACAGAAATAATGCATCCTTTCATTTAGAGACAGACCCCGCTGAACTCGCCCGGAGGGAGCAGGATATGTGTACAGCATGCAAGAGAGAAGCAATCAGTCTCCTGTGTTACACTGCATATCAGCTATAAGAGTGTGGATTTCATCTCCAGGGAACGACGGGACTGGAACTTTTAATAAGCAAAATACATGGAAAAAAAACTATGTATTACCATTTATGAGTAATATGATGATCTTACTATTTTAGTTACAAAGACAAAGCTAATCAAACTTAACGATTTAGAAAACAAATCTAGTAGAGAGACTCCATCAAAGATTAAGCACTGTAGAGAAACATACTTATTAGAAGTTTGCATGATCAGACTGTATTTTCGCTATAAGATAAATATATTGAAACAGATTAATAAAATAACCTATTTTCACACTGCAGAAGCTGTCAGTGAGGAGTGATTTTTTAGAAGGTTATTGACTAAGGCAGTGAATGCAATAAGATTGAGAATATAACAGGGAATGGAAATACATGGTGACAGAACCTCAATTTGACTGAAGGTCTTTACGGTCTCATTGGAATTGTGAGTGACTCATACAAGAATGCATTGTACCAGTAAGCATAAGAAGTAAAGAACATGATCAGTAGACTTCAAGGTTACAGTTAAAACCAAAAAAGCGAAAAGGTTTGCTCTATGTGCATGCGTATGATTGGGTCTCCTCCACCCCCACTCTGTGACTGCGCGGCTTCTGGCTGAGGTGCGAAAAGAAGCGGCTGGTTGGAACCAAATAAAAAAAAAAATAATAATAATACTGTGATATTTAGTAGTGCTTAAAATTCTGAAAAAGATACTGTTGTTTAAGGTACGAGGCAATCATATATGCCCCGTTTAATGGGACTCCAGCCCTCAAAATCCTCTTCCTTTGTAGAAATACAGTCTGGCCTTTGTATGGACATTTTTCTGTATAAATGCACTTCGGTTGGCAACCCCCTGCTGTCTGACACGATGAGGGTTTGTGGCGCTGAACTGCCAGGCCGCCAGCGCCAAGCGCTCACATTACAGAGAATTTACTTTAACCGCCAACTGCATCCTGCTGAGACACCGTCCTGTCGCGCTGACATTTGCACAGGAAGTGATGACGTTTCACACGCGGTTGAACTTTAAGTCACTGGGTTATTCATGCCTGATCTCTCTCTCTCTCTGGCCTCAATGGGATAAGAGAAGGACAAGAACTAGTTTTGACACTGACCTTGTGCTGTCTCACAGTTTACAACAAGGCTCATTCAACCGTCCTCGATACAACACATTGGGCCGTAATAAAATGACATAAATGCCGAATGGGTTTTGCGAGTGTGTATACATATTTTGAAGACACCTAAGATGGAGTATTTATGATTGTTCATGACCTTGTGTATGCATATTTTCTTGTGGCAGAATAGCTGCATTACAAGAAATATGGTATTTTTTGGATAGAGGTTCCAGAGAGGTATTCCAAAGTAAATACTGTAAAAATGTATCCTGATACTTCCTAGCTAAGATGAAGATGATGGGAAGATCATGGGAAGAATGTGCTTTCTTATCTGTTCTGTAGTTACTTCGATGACCTTTCTATATGCACTTACTATACGTCGCTTTGGATAAAAGCGTCTGCTAAACGACTGTAATGTAATCAACACCTAAAATGCTTTTATTAATACATGTATTTGTTTCTACTTAACATGTGATTAATCATAAGTGAGATTGACCTACAAACATTCCAGACAACCAAATGTACGCAAAAGCATACAATAAAAATACCTATTAACCCAGCTCAGCTAAATCCTGCAATACACCTGGTGATGAAGATCAAAATTTCCTGTGATACAAACCACACAGGAAGTGAAGAGTGATTGGTAGGAAGCAGGCAAGGGGTTGGGCTACAATACTGAGCCTCCACTGGTTTGGTCATCTAAATTTACATCCAAAATGCATCATTTCGCATTTGTCTCTACTGTTGCTACTTTGATGGTGAAATGTTTAAGAAATAAAATACGTCTATTATCTCGTTCAGTAACTGAAACGTGTTTGCTCAGTGCTAATTAATTGCCAAGGTGCGGACAATACAAACATTTATTAATATTCTACATTGCCTGTAACACATTCTGGGATTTGGCCCAGTAAATTGAGTTAAGCAGTGGAGGAGCCTGGGTATCTCAGGCCTGAATGGTGTTAAAGGTCTTTCCTGTTTCTGTGCTCAGGCCTTTCACATTTTCTACAAGCAAGGGTCACTAAGGTGGCAAGGCAATACAATCACTTTTCTGTTACTTTTCAGTCTGCAACTGCTGCTTTTCCTCCCACATAAACAATGACACGTTTAAGAACTGAAGCAGACCGCAAACCAACAGACCTCGCAATCATTTAGTAGTGGATCTGTCTAGCCGTGCGCTAAATGCATCGCTAACAGGCTGCGCGGCATCGTCAGTGCTGTGAGTTGGCTGAGCAGAGCACCACCATGTGGCATTTTATAGACTTGAAATGTTCATTATCAGCCTGCCGTCTGCTGATCAGAGCCGTGACAGGCTAAACTACTGTCCTAATCCGCGGATAACAGGAGATTACTCACTTCCTGGCGTCGGGGGCTTCAGGTCATTTTCTAGAAACAGAAAAGAGAGAAATCGTTAAAGAGCCATTCCAGGGATGCCGCTGGGTTTAAAGTTAAAAGCTTCTGGGGCAGCTGACCTTGTGTGTCATTGTCAGGTGACTTGACAGCCTCCGCAGGCTTACCTGTGAATCACAAAGAATTATAAACTGCGCTGGGACACTTCACATCTGCTTGGATGCACTTTCGAGTTAACAGGATCTGACATCACCGTAATTGCAGTTTTATCTTGCGTTCAAGACTCAGCCTATGAAATTAAAAATGAGTGATTTAATAGTTGACGTGTTGCCAGTAAGTGGTCGGAGGTGCATAAAACCACTCTAATGAAACAGGGTGCCAGAGAAATGCTTGTGTGAAACAAATATGCACTGTCAGACATAAAGCAACTGTTTCTGACCCTAGCTTGACGGCTCCAATCTCTCCACGCCAGTAGACATTTTGTCTTTAACAGAGGAGAATCTATTATTTACAATCCAGCAAACCGATCGAAATATGAAAGGCACAATGACGTCACATTTTATAAGCCCCTATAAACAAAAAAGAAAAACCGAAATATACATTGTATGTTTTGTGCAACTTTTTAAATTTTTACAAATATTTTCAAAAAGGTAATTGTTTTATTTGACACCGCTCAAGGTCTTATTCTGTAATCAATTCCTCTGTATTTTTTGGTCACAGATGTCTTTTATTTAGAACGGAACATTAAAAGGCGTGAACTACCTGCTTCCGCTGTAGTTTTGGGTTCTTGGAGAACGCATAAAAAGGAGAAACAAATTGATTGGTAACATCCAAATACTATTGATGACCACACTGTGATGACCAACAAAATTTATACTGCCTAGCTTAAGTTTTAACCCCCTGATTCTTAGATCCTTAATTAATCACTGCATATGAACTCAACAACAACAATAATGGATGATAAAAAAGAATGCATATTATTTATGATCACATAATTAGCTATTAATAGCTGAAAGCACTATGGCCAACATATGATGTAAGAAGTGCACGCAGCCTCACAATGTGTGAGAAAATGCAGGGAAATGTGAACCACTCTGATCCGTTAAAAGCACGTGTGAGGCTTAGGGTGCGGCATGCATAGGCACTCTCCGTTATGATTGAATATGCACAAATGCAATATGAATTAGGCTAAAAGTGAATGAATGCATTTAGTAAACAATGTTACAAAAATAAAAAATTGACAGTAGCTAGAGGAAGAAATCAATCACATACTACATCCTGGTACCATCTGGTGTGTATCCTGGTACCTGGATCTGTAACTTCTTAAGCCTTTATTGCTTTGTGGTCTACATAATATTAAGCATATCTATGAACTGAGCGCACAAAGTTTGAGTATAGAAAGAAGAAGGACAAGTACACGAGAGGTAATGTATAAATAGATATTTACCCATAATGTACATTTGACACCCTTCACTTACTTGCTCTGTGAGATATAGCATGCTGTGATATCTTTGTCGCACGGACAATTTTCGGTTTGCCTGGAACAGCAGAATAATGTCAATGACAATTACAGTTACATTCAGACATCAAGCCAAAGGGGTAAAGAGGGGCTTGAAGAAAGCTGATTTGCCCAAATCAAATAAAACCACATAAATACAGTCTTCAATTCAACAGTAAAATCATGCCTTTAAAAATAGACGGGATTAAACAATCGTCATTTTGGTCGATGTATAATTTTGTTTCATAACGCTGGAGCATATTTCTTGCTACCTACAGCAGTACCATATAAGGTATCCATCCTATGCTTAGTATTGTGTAATTGGCCAGGTGCAGGAAAGAGGAAATGATGAGTATAAAGGTCATGGGTACATTCTCTTGATGCTCGTGCATTCATTGATTTAATCTATAAGATTGGGGATAATGCAGAAAAAAAGCATGGAGGCTGCCGGGCAATCTATTGATCGCTTACTACTGCTGGCTTTGGATCATTAATTAAATTGATCCATTTGTTTCAGCAATATTGATTAAAAGTTTTTTTTTTTCCCCTTCACGCACTGGTTCCTCGTCAAGCTGTCAATATTAAATTGGCAAGGTTTCCCTGTTGTTCATTATCTAAAAGCTACTTACTGGACCTCGGGCAGAGCCCTGGGCGACTGTGGCCCACCACCGTAAAGAAGGGCTTTGCTCAGAAATACCTTTCTTTAATATCTCATCAATAAAGACTGAATAAACAATTAAGATTGTATATCATGCATATTTGTAAGATGTATGTGGAATCTTTGTGGAGTTATAGTCAATATATATACAGATATGAGACAGCCATACAAAAAGATATGTAGCAAAGCATTTGATAGATAGCTATAATAACTGTGGAATTGCGATGAACACATTGTTATTCATAAATGCATTGTTGTTTATTTACATAAGCAGTTGCGGTTGTTCTTAGTTTAGGGTTAAAATGAAGGCTAAAGAGAGAGCGGGATCTAAGGTTAAGGTTATACGTTATGAATAAGCCCAAGGGTTTATACAAAATCAATGTGCGGTGGTCATAATGAAAACATTGATTATTATTTTTATTTCACTGTACCCTTTATTTTAAAAATAAAATATGCATAGAGGTCATACTCACCATCCACTGAAGGGGGTTTAACCTCATTTACTTTGTCTTCTTTACATGTAAAAAAAACGGATAGAAATGAAAATAATTGCATGGAAAATGACCTTGCCTTAATGACTGCATTCTACATCACTTTGCTTGACAATCCATTGACAGAACCAGCACCCTGCAGAGACACATAGCATGGAAACAGGCCTACTATAGTAATATTGTGCTCCATGGTCAGTAACCAAATCTGTTCAGTGTGAAAACTGATGTGTTAATCTTGTCTGTAGGTAGAATGCATATGTGTATTCACATCAAACCTGCAGCGAAAAGTACTAATTAAATATACCGAACCATGTACTCGGACCCTCTCTGAAAGAACATAACTATCTCCGCAAACAAAACTCACGTCTCCACCTTCCGTCTTTCCTTTATACCCCCATCTACCTGGCTGTTGCCTAATGGTTGAAGCTAAGCAGATATGGATTAACGAGTAATTCTAGTATGGGAGACCTCCTAAGGAAACTGAGACGTTACTGGAAGTGGTGTTGGTGGGCCAGTAGGGGGTGATCTTCCCTCTGGTCAAATTAGCCACAATGCCCCAGTGGAGTGATGGGGACACTGTGCTGTAGGAGATAACCATCTTTCAGTAAACCAAGGTTCTGGCTCACTGTGGTCATTAAAGATCCCATGGCACTCATTGCAAAAAGTAGGGGTTTCCCCGGTGTCCCGAGTAAATTCCCAATCTCGCTCTCTCAACCGGCCACCTAGTCATCCCCTGATTTAATTGGCTAAATTGTTCTCTCCCTTTCCACCTCAGCAAAATGGCTGCCGTGCGTCACCCAGGTGGGTGCTACACATTGTCGGTGGTTGAGGTGAGTTTCCTTCTCATCACTGCAAAGTGCTTTGAGTGTGAGATAAGCACTATATAAATGTAAAGAATTATTATTTATAAAAACAGTATCAATAAACAGAATGCATTTATGACTGAATGTGACTCGATGTGTTCTCGAGGCTGGCCTCCGTCCCCACGCCCACAGCCCGTGTAGTCGGTACTCAAACTTCTGCAGTTGATATAAAAGAGAAATAAATGAGGGAAACCAGCCTGTACAGATGGCTGACTGCGGCCTATCAGAATTTAAGAAAAACAACCTCTGATTACATTTTATGTCCAATTTTGAGTGCAAATCACATACTGATGCAATTTTGACAAATGACCTGGAAAACTACGCTTTGGCTTTGAAGCTTGGTCCCGGAGAGAGTGTTTCTTGCATTCCAGACAGCTTCTTTTTTTATACATTTCAGCATTTATGAGACATTCTTATCCAGAGTGATTGCAGATTACATTTTTACATAAAATCTATTTAGATCGCTGAATATTTTTACTTAAACAGTTCAGGTTAAGTACCTTGCTTGAGGGAACTGTGCAATGGCAGCTCCCCAGCTGGAAACCGAACCCACAAGCTTCCTGTTACAAGCCCATTCCTCACTGTACTATAATTGTTAAAGTTGAATGTACAATGTTAAAATACGTATATATACTGTATATATTAAAAAATAAAGTTTAAAATACAGTAGTATTTACTTAGTTCATTTTGTATTTATTTAAATTTTTGCTTTCCACACTGAAGAAAAAGAAGAAGTCATGTAAATAATTAAATTACAGATACGCTGCAAAAAATGTCTGTCTTAGCAAGTGTTTTAGTCTTGTAATGAGAGAGAATTTGTGGAAAATATTAGCTAAAATATTAGCTAGAATATTAGCTTGTTTTAAGTTACTTTTTGCTTGACAGGTGAAATGATCTTACCCTACTGGCAAATAAATAGTTTGTCTTATTTAGCTAAAAAAAAGTAACAGAAATAAGATTGTAAAGTGTAAATATGAGATTAAAATGCTTGTTAAGTTTTTTTTGCAGTGTAATGACTTACACATGTTTGTTTTGGATTTCTGTGGCCAAAACCTTTGTGGTAAATGAAATCACAACATGTGAGTACACTAACAACATCAATTTGTACAGCTTTCATACCAAGCTTGTGTTTGGACAAAATACACTGTTACTGGGCCCAACGTGGCAACACAAAGTACAGTGAATATTTTCTACCTGTGTAATTTAGCCAAGCGGTGAACAATTTTCCACCATAAATATGTACACAATATAACTTTGCATACAGGTCATGCAGAGGAATCTGGAGTCACTGTTTTGCTCTTTAAATCTGTATTACAATTTACCATGCAGACAAACTACAAGGAACTACACAGAGAGATGACTTGAGAAAAATGGAAATGGAAATCTGCTGAGATGGGGATGAGACCTAATACGTTCCAAAACACACACACTCACGCACGCACGCACACACAAATACACACACGCACATACGTACACGTGCACGCACAAACGCACGCATACACACACACGCACTCTCACATACACACATGCATGCACACATGACACGTACATGCCCACATACACACACATGCATGCCACACACACACACACATGCACACATGCACGCACAAACACACACATATACACACACTCACACGACACGCACACATGCACGTATACACATACACACACACACACACAGTTTACTGGTGTGTACTCTAGTGTATGTCCCCCCATCTTACCTATGCAAGTACACAGATGGATACACACACACTATGCATACACATACATAAACACATATACACACACACGCACACGCACACACAAACATACACACACACAAACACATGCACAGGCACGTACACAAACTGTAATTTACGGAGGGATTTGTGCGAGGCGAGATGGTAGGATGGTTATCTCCACAACCTGTCAATGACATGCAGTATTGACTTGGCCCGACGATGGTGTGAATCACTCAAGCGTTTATGACATGACAGACAGTGATTTATGTTTGTGTGCATATACAAGCAGACATAAATTAGTATTTATAGCTTTGAAAAAACGAGTGGAATCCTCTGATTATAAGAGCCGTCCCGGGGTCTGTGGACTTCTGTGAGGTTGCTATGGAAACACTGCTTTTGAAAATTGTGAATCATATAGCAGTTATGAGCAAAAACAGGACACAAAAAGTCTGACATTGTTAAAATAAAATGTTTTATATTTTATCAATGTTGTTTGACGTGGTCAGCACATATTTTAGAATTTTCTTTAGAATTTTTTATGTTTTCATCAACTGCATTTTTCAATGATTAATTAATTCTGAAAATATATTCTTCTACTTGTAAACATTTGTATTATTAGTTGTTACTATGAGTATTATTAAAGAAAATAAATAGCAATACTACTTCCACGTTTCATGGTAAAACCTCTATTTGTTCTAAAAAATAAATAATTGTAAAATATACAAACATAAGAATGTACACTTTGAGGTCTGATTATACACTATTAATTTGTAGCTCGGGGCACATTTCACACTTGTCCTACTTAATGCATAATGTATTGATCTGCTTTTTAATACTAATAGATGCTCGAAATTGTTTTTTCACATTTCACACAAGTGTACAATATGTACTGCTTCTATAATGTGTATTCCCATGAATGCACATTGTAACATTGTGGACAATTTGTATCATCTTAGTAATCTTTGTCCCCTCCTTAAGAATACAGTTCCTGTGAAGACAAATGAGAAAAGCACAAAGAATATTTTTGACGTCTGATAAATGACTGTCCAGAAAAACTGAAGGTTCTTAATATACCGTTTATTGACGTTAGATTGACTAGCTTTGGATTTTCAAACATGCCTATCTCTGATTGCTGATGCCACTTCATTGGCTTGAATGATATACAGGACGTACACATCAAAATAGATTTCGGAGGTTTATTAGGTGGGAACTGACAGCTCTAATGGACGGTAAATCAAAAATTGCCTTGGGGAAAATGACACAATGTCCCATATGGTGAGTGTTATTAGGTTATGAATCTTAATTTTTTCCTGATGGCCATCTATAGTACACACTTAATAACCTCCAGTGCTTTAAGACGGCTGAACCGTAGGTCATCTCATGCTGGCTGTATTCATTGTGGCATTATTATTATTATCTTTTATGATAACCCAGAGCATCATTATTAATCTTGGATCCAACGTGTTTACTTACGATTCAATAATGGGCCGATATATCGGATTAGAAATGCTTGAGAGCCATATGTGGTCCTATTGAACACTACAGCAGTACTCATTGTTTACCATATATAGCATCTATATCAAATATTATCTTGGCCAAACATTTAAACAAAACATTACTCTGTTCATGTATTGCCAAAGCAGTGTATTATCCGTAATTGTGTCTCTGAATTTTTCTCCCAACCTCAATGATTTGCTTTTTTGATGAAATTCTGAATTATAATTTTTAAAATTATTCTTTTTTTAAAGAATTATCTTTTACGTTGAGTCTTGCAGTGGTAATTGTTTATCTATGAAACAGTCATTATCATTTTCCTACCTTTTTTCTCCACAGTTCCTTGTTCTGTTGGCAACAAAAATAATAACTCAAGTTATTATATATATATCAAGTATTTTACTAAAATAAAGCATAAAGACTTATTGCTGTTGTGTTTAACCATACTGTACAAAGCCTACCTCTTGCCAGTGTCCATTAATTCAATTTAATTACATACTTAAATTGTATTTAAAATATAAAACGTGCAAGAACATGTGTGGTATTTGAATGGCAGGTTACATTAAACAAGGTACTAAAAGACGAACAACTCATCTGAACATTCTGTTGTGTCCTATATTTTAATCTCGCATAGTAAACTCTCCGTTTAAAATCGAGCCAAACATTTCTCAGTATGCTGAAAGTGTCCATACAATGGAACTAAAGACAGCTGTTCAATTATTGCTTAATTAATTCCCTGCCTAAGAGGGACCAGGTGGGCTTTTCTCTGTGATATATGCCCCTAATTCTCTGAGCACTGAAAAAGAAAGCAGGCCTATATCTAGTGTTTACATATTATGAATTGTATGAGAAAGATTGGCTTAATAGAAACCGAATAGATCAGGTAAGTGGAGCAGTCGGGAGTCAGTCACTGCCTGTACTTTTCTGAGAAATGTTTGGCTTGGCCTTCTCTTCCATAGCTTTTGACTCTCTTGCAAAATAGCAATCGATACGGCGCGCTATATACTTCCAACACAATTACGACGAAGACGCAACAAGATGTCAGTACACAATTCACACCTCTCGTCTTCACTGGAGTTTCCTTGGTTTTCTCTTTTGAAGCCTCGGGCCCTGAATGAATCGAGGCATAAAAATTAGGACACAAAATGTTTCTAATGGGCACAATGCGCAGTGTGCTAACTGCTCATTTAAAGCCATCAAAGTGATCGTTATATAATTTCCTTTCTTTGTAGCGTTTGGAAGCACAGGCCCCGCGAGCACCGTGGAATTTACCCAAGAGCAAGAATAGTCTCCAAAAGAACATGCCGGTAAACAAGAGCCCAGATTTATAAAGGATGCTATTTCATGCAGTGCTCGCATTATATGAATTTTAATGCATCTAGGCAATATGAGCACAGTTATTACCTTTCTTTATCGCTGCTGGCTTGGTTTTCTCTCCGGAAGCCTCTGGCTCTGGAAAAGACATAAGGAAGAAACATACAATGTGGTACAGTGTGCCGTTACCGTCCATATTTTAAAGCTAATATACTGTTACAGCTGCAGCACACCTTTTTTTACTGGGTCTGGCTTGACCTGCTTGGCAACCTCGGGCTCTGGAATAAAAAGAGAAACCAGATTCAAATTGTATAAATTTTACTGTAAAATGCTCATTCACTAACTTGCAGGCTTGAAGGCAGTTACTGCATTTTTATCACCTTTCTTTATGGGAGCCGGCTTGAGTTTCTCTTTGGGAGCCTCCAGCACAGGAACTGATCAGAAATGAGATGTCAGAAAAGGACACAATGCAATGAATTTCATACAAATGTAATTATTATGCTGTTGCCAGATATTACTGCCCAGTTATTACCTTTCTGTACAGGTGTTTGCTTGTTCTTCTCTTTAGTAACTTCAGCCTCTGAAACAAACAGAAAAAAACCCCACAAAATATGACACTTTTCTCACTGAAATATTCTAAATGAATTGTGTGAGACTGAAAAACAACGACAATTAACTTAAAAATTATGTTAAATCCACCAACATGTCAAAAGAATAAACTATACTACAGACAACATTTGAGTTTACAACCTCATGGTTTTTTTCCCTTCAAGAAAAATGTTGTGTGCAGCTGTTCCTTGTGTTAACAGTTCTGCATATCGCAATGATGAAACAGTGCTTGCTGCTACTGTCTTCCTTGAAATAAGACACCCTGTCAAGGCTAATGCAGCTTATTGGTTATAATTAGGGTTTCCCGTTTGTTTCCGCCATGTGATCTAATATGCGGAGAGTCCGAGGAAAGAAAGTGAACATGGATGAAAAAACTGCTACGAGAATCGTGTCTTTGAGTGAAGCAGTATCTGCCTGGTACGCGGCATACCGACGGATTGAATTCATTTTTCACATCTTTAACAATAAATGACACAAAAAAAAAACAATAGTGTGATGTTTAAAAACTACGAGACATCATAGAACAGACTGTGAAACAACTGGCCATTATTAAATACTGTATGCTCACAGAGAAATACTGCAGCATGTCCACAATAGCAAGTAATCAAACAAAATTTAACACACGAGTGTTGCTGGTAAACATCACTCTCCCTCGTTGTCTTTGCTTAATATGTGGCAGTTACTTTACAAACTTAGATGATTGAGGCGGTGCGAATGGAATAATTGTTTGAGAAGCGGTTTGACAAAGAGGCTATGGTGGCGCAGGACTGAAGCACCATGCGAGAAAACAAGGGGAAACAAACTGGTGGCCTTTGTTACAATGAAAGGAAATCAACAAGATGCATTAGCCTTGGCATCTGAGGCTGAAAGGCAGAACTTCAGACTCAGCAATACATAGAGACAAATATAAAAGCTGCAGTGTGAGGTTTGGAGTCTAGTAGATTCATTATCTGTATCACTGCTATAATATTGTTTTAAAAGAGAAACTAATGGTCAATAGCCTACAATTGTATGCTGCAAAACCTCACTGCCAATCTTACTAACTGGACTGAGTAGTCTTAAAATTAAAAAAGGAATGTCATTATAACTCTTTAAGTTAAACTAAAAAAACTACAGCCAGAGAATACTTGGACAGACTAAGAGGCCGAACTCAAATGGTTCAGGTCAACGGGTTTCCTCAGACCCTTCGAGTAAACTGAACTTGTGGTTTTTCAGCGCACCTTTCTGTGGAGTGATCACTTTATCCTTCTGTTTTGGTGCCTTGGGTTCTTAAAAAAACAGAACAAACAGCGCGTTGAAGACAAAAGCAAATCATGATCAATCAATTAACCCATGAATGCACACACTTCCACGTCGTTAGATTGGAAATAGAATTGAATGCTCTATAACGTTATTTATAATTATTAATCGATAGCAAAAATGGCAAATAATATGAACGCATAGTAAAGTATAAAATACATGCAATGACAATATTAAAAATAACCCTGATAAGCACTGTTACTACAACTGTCTTACAACCACTACTACCACCACAACAACTACTACTACAAATATCACTACGGAAACTGTTGCTACCACTACCAGAAGACTGACTTGTGTCTCTATCGGTACCACTAGCACTATGATGAGAATTTGGGTGAGGGTGAGGTTCAGTGTGTGTGTGGTTCAAATGTATTGATTGATTATCTTTGACACATGAACAGCATCAAAAAAACATATTCAGTACCTTGCTTTGGAGGGGCTGGCTGAGTTGTTACTATGGGAACTTCCAGACCTGAAAATCACAGAAGGGACAGTTCAATCTCCCCCTTAACTAGAATTAGGTGCTTTATTAGAAGTTACTCCTTGAGTAAAGGCTTCACTGCAGTTCATTCCTTTGAGTGTATGCCTGCTGCAGTGCTAAGGTAGCAACACCAAGGGTAGATCAGTTTATTATTGATGATGGCCAAGCATAGTGCAAGCAGTCTGCTACTTAAAGCGGCATTGAACAATCGTTTCAACTCAATAAACAACAGCCACCGATAATAATTACAATACTGGGTATTACCTTTGTCCATAATGTACACTAATTTATGTAATCAAGACACCTGACAAAGAAAAGGGGGTATATGTAGCATAATAAATAAGTACCTTATTACCTATAAGATATTTGCTGATCTTTCTTAGCTATAACAAGATAACTTTTCATTGCGCAGAAACACAAAGTTAAGATACGCCACTGATTGACCACTGATAAGAAAACAGCAAAAGTTAATGCTTTCAAGCTTGCTAGCTAGCAAAGGTAACTCAAATACTGAACTGCTCGGTATACGGAAAATGTTATTTCTGTCTGAATTACAAGACAAAACAAACATAATAACTCACGTCAGAGACCGTGAAGCAGACTTTTTCTCGTGGTAAACATATAACACAATGAGGCAACATTATTTTTGAGGCATCATATTTTTCAAGCAGAATAACCTTCAAACTGGGTGTAAGTCAGTGACCATAGCAGTGCTACATGTCAGAGGTTACATGGGATTCGCTAACCTTGTCAACAGTTAACAATTATTTACAGCAACAGAGTAGATGCATGTGTGCCATTCTCAGTATGTACATTTTGAATATTTCATAAATGAGGGAAGCATTCGGTGTAATTCACAAAAGTCTTTGCCAACGAGGAGTCATAACAGAACCAAATTTTAAAAGCTAATGCAATGGGAAGAAATGCCCTCTATCGCATACAATATTGTAGGTGTGGTAGGTACAAAATAAGCATCTCCCCCGCGGGAAAAAAAGAGTATCTTGTGCCTTGAACCAAAATAACTAATTTCCCGCCTTATTTCTAAAATGCAACAGCAACCTCAATGCGTGTATTGTCAGCTTTCTGTGAGGTTTGCTTCCGGCGTCTGGTGAGTAATATCGGCAAGTGGATTGCACAGAAGTTGGTAATCAATTTTTGTAACTTATTTTCAATGCTACCTGTACATTACATCCACAGAAATCCTGCTGATACATGCAAAGCATTAAGCAGTTCTGGTAGGGTGCCTTGGCTTGCAGTGATATGGCTTAAGCCATGCTTGAGGATTGAATAGTGGGGTTCACTCAGACCTGAAGTTAGACAGGCATCCAGATTCTTTAGACTGAAGCGCACTTGCCCCAAAAATAAATAAATACATTTTCTGCTTTCAACCTGAAACACCATTTCAAGCCACAACCTTTCCTGTCAACTGGATTTTCAGTCCTTATGAGCATTGAGGTGATCATTATGCAAATAAGGTTAGTTTGACTCAATTTTGAATTGCATCTGCCCCTGAAATGGCTAAGCACATTTTATTGATTCTAGGGGTATGTGCATTTGCTCATATTTCACACATAATCTTGAGAAAGATGGAACAAACCGGCTAACATGCTTGCAAGTTTTAAAGCGGACTTTTTAATCATTGCTTTAATGCCACAACAAAGTTATAAAAACGTTATGGGTTAGGTAAGAAATCCCTCTAGTGGACTGCACAGGCATTGCAACCACATTATAATACAGTACACAACAAATGCTTGCCATTTCTGACCATAACAATCACATAAAATACCTGGCATAATAGGAGGTGGCAAGGGATTGTCTGTAACAATGTGGTGCACTGGAAAATAAAAATGTTTATGCTCAAAAATATATAAAACATATCAATGAATACTAGAGTCAAATTGCAACAAATAACTAGGTAATTGGCTGTTTTTAAGAATTGACTAATTAGATAAAGACAAACTAATGGGCTTTATGCAAATGATCATGTGTGAACGGACAACATAATTCTACCAATAAAACTGAAGGCTTCAATTTGACATTACATTACAGGCATTTATCCAGAGCGACTAACACAACTTCTTACATTTATCCATTCATACAGCGGGATATATACTGAAGCAAGTCAGGTTAAATACCTTGCTCAAGAGTACAACGGCAGTGTCCTACCTGGGAACTGAACCTACAACTTTTCGGTTACAAGTCCAGTTTCTTAACCATTATACTACACTGCCGCCCAATTTCTGACGCAAAGTCCAGTAGAAGTAACATATACACATGTTATGATAATGCTTCTTGATTTTGGTGGAATTTACCATTTTGTAGTAGACAGGTCAATTATATAAATAACCACTGAGAAGCTGACTTGACTTAAACTGCACAGCAATTTAGGGAGTGATTTTACTACACAACAATATTCATTGGAAGATACTGGAAAAGAGAATGACCAACTATACACACATATAGCTAATGCAGGATGGTATTAAAATATAGCATTCAAATTCTAAAAGGTGGACTGCATTAACATATACTTACCTAGACTACAGTATCTGTATGGTAAATTAATGTGACAGTGGGCATTAATTACAAGTTAGGTAGCACAATTAAAGTGATAACAAAAGTTGCATTTCTAAATAAATAAATATGAGACCACTCAGACCACTCTGTGATTCAACAAGCAATGTCATATAATCAGCAATGATTAAACACATACTCAAATTGATTCTAGTATGGTAATGGAATGGTTGATAATGATTGGTCAAATGTATTGCCATCTTGCCACTAGAGGACTGAAAAGGCTATAATGCCAGATTACCATGGACACAGGGGTTGTGTCCAAATAAGAGCCCTATCTACTGCGTCCTTCATACTGTATTCTGGCATACTTTATACTGCCTACTGCATACTGTTTAGTGACATGCAGTATGCTAAAAATATCTTACATACTATTATCAGAAAAATCCCGGAAATAAGTATATGATTCAGGAATTTTAAGTGCTCTTCATTTGGAAAACATTTTACTTAACACCATTCAAATCCAGTGTACTCAATCACCATACTCAATAGTATAGAGGTATCCATACCATTCTATACTATTGAGTATGCTTGTTGAGTAGACTGGACGAGAAAGTAGTTAAGTAAGCAAAATCTTCTCTAAATTTAGTATACTTAAAACCCCCGGATGATATACTTATTTCTGGGTTTTCACTGAGTATATTCAGGAGCATACTTTTCAAGAAGTACGCAAACATTTTGGTCATAAACATTTGGGTCGCAAACATAAATATGACGTGCAGTTTTCTTTCAATAACAACAAAAACAACACTTAACATGGCTGCACAAGTGTGGGACATCTTATGACACTTCCACCATACAGTTGGAAAATAGTATAGAGGATATTTTTTGTGTACTGCACGTCGCATACCAAACAGTAGACATTAAACAGTACACGGCTACCAGTAAACAGTACACAAGATGTAGTAAAGCTTGTGTACCAAGCTCTGAATTGGTCACGGCCAGGGTCTCAGGTAAGGCTAAATAATATAATTTAAAAACTGCAGTACTTACCATACCAGCCAGGGGGGGCTGGACAGTACACTGGCACAGGTTTACATGGGGCAGCTGTAACACAAATAACATTATAACATTTGTGAACAATATGTAATGTAAAAATATTGAATGTTAAAGTTTTTTATTTTCAATTTTTATTTTGTTTTTTACAGTTACCTTCAGGCTCCTTTTCAACATGTGCTATATCAGAAAAAGATCAAATTGGAAAAAGTCTGTTATTGGATCTATATTAATTGCAATGAAATGTTATTTTCTATTTTCATTTGAAATTCATGACTCTTTTAATTTTGATTAGAGATCCATGGCACACTACAAACTTTAAGCTTGTTTAACATGAACATGTGCCATCTGTTCTAACTTATTTCTACATTTACCATTCCATAAAATACATTCATTTGGATTGGGAATTTTATAAACAATATTTTACATTTATACCATTTAATTTATTTAAACTGCTGTATGTTTTTGAATACAATATGCAGTTATGCAATTTTAAAAAAAGGTTTTGTACTGCGTACGATAGATGCAGCAATATTATGACATAATAGAAATACCTTCTTTTTTCACTGGTTCTGTCTTCGTTTTTTTGGGAACCTCTGGTTCTAAAAAATTTTTAAAATATCATATTCATGCTTCAGCATTCAATAATGCACACACGATCACAACAGTTTTAAATTGTTCAGTTTTCCTTTCTTTCTTTTTTTGCTTCAGTCAATGGGATGTCTAAAGAGCACCTTTCTTTGTAGGGTATAATTGAAAGGATAGAGACAGCCAGTAATTAGCGAGAGTCGCTCGTCGTTATCGCAGAGCCTCCACAATGCATTCTGTTTTCTGAGGGAAGCATGACAGTTTTTCAGAATGCTTAACTAAACTAAAGTTCCTTTTTAACACTTTTTGTACACCAGTGACTGACAAGCACATTATTTTACATAACAAATTAAGTCTATTCGTTAAAATTCAGGGCAAGACACAAAGAATGGTGCAGACCATTGAAATAAAAAAAAAAGCTTTAGTTTCCTGAATACATGACCATGTGTCACGCATGAAAATGAGCCGATTTACCTTTCTTCTTTAGTGAGTCCACAGGAGCTTTTTTAACAGCTTCTGGTGCTGAAAATGTACGATCATTACAGAAACACTTTTTAATGAAATGTTTAATGATAGGCAGACATATTCCCAATATATATATATATTTTTAAATTCTTTAAAAATTTTTTTTGATCCTGCAGTCATTTAAAATTATGTTTTCAGTTACCAAAAGAGTAGAACGTAAAGCCATTGGAATCATAAAAAATAGTTCAGAGGCTTCAGATTAGCATATTTCTTTCCCCCAGATATGTAAGCATATATCTTTACTATACTGAAAATGTCCTTGATATAAATGACAAGATGCATCCATTACAAGCTGGTTAATATAATTCATTCCCAAGCAAACCTACCTCCAAAGATACATTTTACATTCAAGTTTTTTTATTATGGCAAATAAATAATGAATTAAAATAATCACTGAACTGGAACAATCAAATTAAATGAACCATTCAAGTAAATAATTTTTTAAAAGTATACCTTTCTTTTTAGGCAGTTCTACTCGCTCCCTTTTTTTAACTTCAGGTTCTGTAAATGAATCAAATGAGAAACCCCCCCTGATGAAACAGACCATCCAGTACCCATGCAGCATTGAGCATTGAATATGAACAAACTATTTCTATTGTGTATGTGTGTGCATACTTCCACGGATATGTTCGATGAAAATGATGGGAAAAATGACTAATTATGTTTCTGTATGACAGATTTTATGAGGAAACGCCTTGCTTCCTTGCAAATCTGTTCGCCAGTCGATAAAAACAAAAGGAGGTGGGGCTTGTGGCAGTCAGTTAACTGGGACCTGACTGTATATCTATGCCTTTTGAGATCCTGATTTGAACAATTTTACAATGCAATCACACGTATAAATGAAAGGGGCTAAGCATCTTTACAGGGTGTAGTATGTAGTATGTAGTATGTGCTTGTATAAAAATATACATGTTATTTCATGAGGAATGCAGCTTCACCTCATGTGACCTTCTCAGGGAATGTCTTTAAACACACACTACCTTTTTTCTTGGGTTTCTCTTCAACAGCCACCTTTTTATAAGCTTCTGGTTCTAAGATGGGAACAAAATCCAAGGTGACAAGACAGCAGAAGCATTTTAATTAAATCTAAAGTTCAAAACAGGTGGCCTTACATTCATAATGGAGAAAAGCACAGACACTTCAAGCGGGACAAGCTTGAGAAGCTAATTCTTATTATTGTCGAATGCTTTGCTTTGCTTAGATCGACTGATCTACAGGTTAATGCTTTATAAATATTTAGCTTGTGTTCAGAATTGTATAAATGTTTTTTTTAAACCAACGCTTGCTCAAAAGCCACTGAAGCACTTTGATCTGTGAGTCTTGTTCAAAACTATTACCTAGAACTACCTCTTAAATTAATAATGCATAGGTAGATATACTAGATGTCCCATAATATATATATAGTCATACTTATAAGTTGTTTAAAGTGAGCAGAGTGATATCTTCTCAGTGAAGACCTCTGGATATAAAAGGCAAAGTGTCAGTTGCACTTTGGGCAAAATGATACTAATATTGGAGATCTCTGAAACGGAATTGCTTGATCTTAATATGATGTAAAACAACTAAGTAAACTGACTGATAAATGAAACATTCAATGCACATAAGCACACGCACATATACCTTTCTTTTTGAGTAAAAGATGGACCTTTTTTGTGATTTCTTCACGTGGTTTCTTTGAAACGTCTGTCTCTAAACATAAATGAACATCAAATAAATCACAAAAGCCTTCCCCAAATAACAAACGGAAACCTCTAGAAGTTATCTTATAGAGAAATATATCAGCAGCACTGCTATTTGCTGATAAACAGCTGGTAGGTTGAAAACAGCCATGGGAATCATTACTAACACAGACAATGTAACAGTCAGTTACAGTCATGAACTTTCACGTTGTTTACGTTACCATATAACATAAGGCTGTTGATGAGTTTGGTCACTAACATTGTGAAAGTCAAGCGCACTAAATAATTACGCCATCAATTCTGCAACAATGCATTTAGCAATTAGCAAAGCCATGAAATCAATGCAGACTACTCCAGAATGACTTTTTTCATTACTTTTTTTGTTTTTAGAAGAGGCTCAACCGAAAATACTGAAAATTTTAATCAAGAAAACTCTGAAGGCAGTTACTTTCAGGCACCATATTTTTCACACTAAATAAAATGGAAAATGACCCATAGCTTATGACAACAATACAATTAACGTGCCATAAATCAGTTACTGTTATGGGCTTATCGTATAAAGTCTTTATATCTGGGTTTATAATAATGTTATCGTTCAGGCCTTGCTAATATCAAAGCAGCAATTTGGAGGAATGTTTAGTGAAGCATTTAAATAGCTGCAGCTGTGAGCTCTGCATGTTTAATTCTGCTCAGACTAATCTGCCAGACCAGCCTTATGACACATACTTTCACTTTTAGCAACTTTTCTTTTGGCTGTAGAGTGAGACGACAACAAAGAAAGAGAGACAATAGGTTGGACACAAAGTCCTTACATTTTTCAGAATACAATACAATTCCAGTGGTGCCCATTTCTAATAGAGACACACAAATAGGGGCATAATGTACTCACTGAGAATAAATTTGTGCTCTTTGAGTTTACTTAACACTGAATGATGGACACGTTGAGTTGGACATTGCAATGTGATTCTCTCTCTCTCTTTCTCTCTCTCTCTCTCTCTCTCTCCCTTTCTGTGTGTGTGTGGGTATATATATATATATATATATATATATATATATACTGTATACATATGTGCGTGTGTGTGCGTGTGTGTGTGTGTGTGTGTGTGTGTAGAGAGAGAGCGAGAGAAGAGAAAGATAAGTATCTGTTTATTAGACATCACACAAAACTACAAGTGTAGTAATGCTGTTATAGAATGTCCCACATCACTATCAGAATGACAGACAACGTTAGAAGATGCGTGTCTAAAATTAAATAGATGATGGATTAATTGCCTCCCAGGCTACTCTTTGCAGCCGTCAATGACATTTGAAGTTGACTTTTTTTTTCATTGTTGGACACAAAAAACATCAAAAATTGACAGACATTTTAAAATTGCTACTTCAACTTTTCAATTCTTGATCAGGGTAAATAGGAATTATCTCATGTGACCCAAAATAAAGTAACATTTCTTGACCTTTCTGATGTTACGCTGATTTTTTCAAGAGTATTCTATAGGTGGCAGTACCTTTTGTTTTTGCAGTCACAGGTTTTTCTGAAAGAAACAATTAGACAACATTTAGAAATGTTATTTTAGAGTAAGTATGTATTGCCTAGTCAGCACTCATAAACTGTATCAAATGTATGACATGAGTGGCCATGGGATAATTGCCACATTGCAATGATGTGAACCATTTATGGGGTTTCCTTGACAGTAGATCTTTCCTTGAAAAAAATTTTTTCCCCACATTTCATCAACATTAACTGCCATTTTTTTTGCTCCAAATCCATATCCTTGTTAACATTTATGTAAGTGCATGGGCAAACAAAATAACACCATATGTATATACATATGAGGCCAAAAATAATGGCGTATTTATTAGCATTACTATGCAGTTGCATAGAAGGAGGACCTCCATCTCTTCCGGTAATAGAGTTGGATATTTACTGTAGTAACTCAAGTGGCTTGTGCAACGCTGCAACAACAATTACACCACCGTGGCACTCATTGAGTAGATGAGCGGGTAGTATATATCCTTACCCTTGGTTTTCACAGCAGCAGCCCGAGCTATGAATTCAGAACAAAAGCTATGTCAGCTCAAAAGCATTCATAATACTCAAGGTGTTCACTGTTGTTATTAACATTTAAAAAAATAATTTATGGATGTCAACAGAAAAACCCCAGACCTGCTTACATGTCAGGTTCAATGTGCCATTATATGTATATTTATTATAAAATGACTATAAAGTCAGGTTTGTTTGTTTTAAAATCTATTTTTATGCATATGTAGCCACTTGGTTGTGTTCAATAAAAAGAAAAACTTGAATTACATAGTTAAATTAATTCAATGCACTCAATAATGCAAAAGATTTCATCAACATAAAACATTTAGAAAACATCATATTTCATCCCATTACATCAGCCAGAGCAGCTTAAAAGCTTTAAGATGACGGATCGGTTTGCGGTTTGAGAAATTTGTTACAAAGAGTATGCAGTAATACATTAATTGGCACATAAAATTTGGTCTGCATTTATTATAATCACATTTATTAACCGCCTGCCATTTCCCCCAAACAACTCCAGTATTCAAAAATCTTGAAAATCCAGTACTTAAATATCCAGTGCCCTGACTGAAAAAAAATTGCTTGATTTGATTTAATTCCTGCGCGATCTACACCAATCCGACAGCAGGGGGCAGTGTTGCAAGACACTATTTGATCCGAGACAACAGGAAAGGAAGAAGGCTTTTGTTCGGCTCTCTGCTTTCCATTGCATAATTATGGTCATGATTGCTCAATTTTGGACACGCATTTGAGCACAGGAAATGCATAAATTGCTCTGCACATATTTGAAAAAAATTTTTTTTTAACCAAAAAGCAGTTTCTGATAGCTGGAATAAATACTACAGACACGTCAGAGTAATTAAATCACCAGGGATCTGATTGGTGCTGATGCCACCTGGGAATCCATGACCTATTTATTTATTTATTTATTTATTTGAGTCTGAAAGGAATGTAAAAAAGGATGCAATGGTTGAATGGTACTGAGGACATGAGATTGAAGGATGCTCCTATATGAATAATATCCCCAAATATATCTAAAGAAGTCTTTAATGCTTTAGACAATAATATTCTCTGAATATCCATTAGCATTCAAATAAAACCTTTATAATATTTAGTCATTGTAATATATTTTTATCATGTCATGTTATTTTTTTAATCTGAGCCATTTTGGGAAGTGAGGACTATTATCTATGTGCTGTTCCTGGCTACATGTAATTAAATCACTAAACTAGTTATTCAGTCTCTTGATAAACAGAGTGAGACAAAGCAACATTGACGACTGTGTTTATTACTCTGTGAATAACCTTTGCTTTGTGTAAAAATACTCCTTACGGATTAACTTCTTAGAGGGTGTACCGCCATTAAACTCAAACATATAATTAAAAATCACATTAAACTTTATAAATGTAAAGGCCAAATACGTATTTATTTTCAAGCTAAAGAAAGATAAATGTCCACACTGAGCAAGTGTACATAATGGGACGTTTTCATATTTTCAACTGTCAGAAATGAATTATTACTGGTTCTACCAAGACATCCAATAATGGCTGAGACGTGACCTTCCCCAGATTCAGTTAAAGCCTTGGCTGGAGTTATCTTAGCGTTCACGCTAGCGTGTGATCATCACAGAACATATCTAAGCAATGATTTTTTATCTGTCAATGTGTTTAAGGTTCCGACTGTTTTAAGCAAAATGACGAAGGCACAAATGAAAGAGTTACAGAGATGATGTGGATATTAATTTACATATGAATCACTAAAACAAATGACCAATGTGTAAGCAACAACAATAAGCAATAATAATAAAATGAATACTGTGCTATTTTAACTTTTAGTGTAATTTTGTTATTACATAACAGCCACTGAATGAAGGTGCATACTGATGATGATGATTTTAAAAAATCACATTGATTCATTCAGAAAACTGTTTTCATCATTTGGTCTGGACCATAGTTTTATCTGAAGCTGTGCAGTGGGTGAATAGGTCTCATCTGGACCAGGCATGAGAATCTACAGTGCAGAAATTAACTCCAGAGCCTCAGGTGTGCGTGCCTCTAACAATGGCAATGGTGAACAGCACTATTGAAATTACAAATCAAGGGCATTTTAAATGCGTCCTTGGCGATAAGAAAAAACATTGGAAACAACAGGGTTTCATTTGAGGTGGTGGATTTAAGAAGGATGCTTTATCATTCTTTAATTTCCTTTTTGTTCATTTCAGGGAACACTAAATTATAGATACTTGAGTTTTTTAAAAATGTGGCACTTGCTTTGGTTTAAGACAAAGCACCTTGTGTTTAAACAATAGAAGAAAGTTACAAACAGCCTCAATAAAGTAATGCTATTAATGCTGAGTCATACATACCTTCTTTTACTTCGGCCTTTTTCAAAGGTTTCACTGTAATACACGCAAACTTAATGCAGGCGATGTAAGTGCTTAATTATGTATTTAATATCAAACCCACACTAAACATCACGTAGCACTTCTGTGTTCCATGCAATATTAATTCCATACCTTCCTTTTCTTTCTTCAAAACTTTTTCTTTGATTTTAACTGGAATAAAAAGATACATAGAGGTAACGAGATTAACCAGGCTTGTTTAAAATAAATCTCTCAAATGAAAGAGTGCTGAATGATGATCAAAGCCTATAGTAATTTCAAAAAGTAGATTCAAATGCAATTATCATAGATTAAAATGTACTTGATTAAGATCGTACCTTCCTTCTTCCCTTCTAATACTTTCTTGCCTGCAAGGAAGAATTTACATTTCATTAAAATACTCTGATGAAGAACTAAGCATCAGATATCAAATAATGGATGCTCTAATGCTTGTTAGCATACATTATTATAATTGCATACTGTACAATTCACATTGAGATATTTGTGATGGGCAAAAAGGTTTGCTATGATTACATTATAGTTATTTAGCAGACGCTGCATTATAATGCAATGTAATTATAACTACAGTATTTGTTCATATTAAGTAGTATCTGTGTATGTGGATAGTTACCTTCTTTCTTCTCCATTTTGTCAGGTTTAACTGCAATAAAATCAAGCTGTTAGTGAATATCAACAGTATATATAGAAAAGACACATCATTTAAAGATCGTTGAACACTTTTCTCTGCTCTATGTGTGCTGTGATCAACACTCAAACAGTACAGTGTTTTATAAAGATTTAAGGGCTTTCTAGACCAGGTTTTTGTTACTTGAAAAAACATTATGTTATATTTTAAGTACCACGATAGATTTTGTTTAAGATTTGTTAGGTTTCGATCTGATGTAAACCAAAAGAACCCTCAATAAAATCAACTTTCTGCAAATGTAAAAAAAAGAAAAGAATAGTTGAAATATGTTTGATAGCTGTCTAACGGTCTGATGTGCTCAATTTCATGCACGCACTTTCTTATATGCTGCATGGAGGCAGAAAATATGTATGGCCCTGTTAAATCTAATCAGTTTTTACTCTGTGACGTGACGATAGCTATCAATCAAATCTCTCATCATGAACTTCTGTTACATAAAAAAAAATGTTACCGCAACAGTCTATTCATGAACCTGTCACACATCAATAACCTGTTATAGCTTCCTTCTCATTGTGGATTCCTGGCTTCTCAGTGGCC
This sequence comes from Ilyophis sp. 1 JC-2022, assembly GCA_022702515.1. Taxonomy (NCBI): domain Eukaryota; kingdom Metazoa; phylum Chordata; class Actinopteri; order Anguilliformes; family Synaphobranchidae; genus Ilyophis; species Ilyophis sp. 1 JC-2022. The sequence continues at coordinate 84,985,597 of CM040395.1, forward strand.
TGTTATAGCAATATTCTCACCACAGATTCCACACTCCTCAGTAACCTGCTATAGTAACATTCTCACCACAAACTTCTCACACATCCGTAACTGATATCACCTGATTTGCACATTATGACCAGGTAAGAAATGATTGAAATAATTAATATCTGCAGATTGCCTGGGGCAGCCATTTTCTGTGGCTAAGTTACAGTAACATATTAAATCACAGATAGGTAAAAAAGCACCTGTTTCTTTGAGCTTTGATTCCTTCAGGATCTTCACTGCTGCAAAGAAATCATACAATTGATCAAATACAATATATACAGTGTCCACCAGAATTATTGGCAACATGAGAAAAATGTGCAGGATAAAAATCAGTAAATTATTCATCAAATGTCTTTTATGCTTAGAAAAATGAAAACATTATATAGTTTAATTGTGATATCATTGATCAGAGAAAAACCTAATATTTCATGCAAAATATTTTTTTTGTTGAAAAACACAAGTCACAATAATTGACATTCCCTGTATTTAATACTTTGTGCACCTTCCATTTGCCAAGATAACAGCACTAAGTCTTCTCCTGTAATGTTTTATGAGGCTGGAAAACACATAGCTAGGGATTTGAGACCATTCCTTGGTCACTTGTTGCCTCTCCTCTTCAGCTCACCCCACAAGTTTTCAATGGGGTTCAGCTCAGAAGACTGGGATGGCCATTGCAAATCCTTGATTGAAGATAGCACCCGGTTCCATTGTAAATTACGGTGCCATTTAACTCCAGGGCAGGGCACTTACATTATGTGTTATGTTTACAGCAAAGGCTTTCTTCTGGCACGCTTGTAGGCATAGGGGTGGCGTCGAACGAGATTTGGTGACCCCAGGATGCAACCAACAATTCTCCAACTGTGATTATTGGAAAAAGTTTTATCTCTCAAACCATCCTCCTTACTGTGCCTGGGGGAAAACTACACTTGTGTCCTCTTCCAGGCAGGTTCATCAAAGCTTCAGGTGATGTAACGATGGAAAGAGGTATTTTTCTGTAGCCATTGCTTGATTTATGAAGGTTACTAACCTTTTGTCCCATTGTGTTTGTCTGTTCTTTGATATTCCCCATGTTGATGGATGACAAAGCGGTGCCGGACTGTGTGTCACCTCATATTTATACCCCAGTGAAACAAGAAGTACAAGATAGTTCCTAAAGACGCAGGTGTGCGTAAAAAGTAAAATATGAATGGAAATATACGTCAATTAGGTTTTGTTAAAAAATAACTACTTCCAGTGTTGCCAATAATTATGACACATGTTTTTTTGAGAATAATAAAAACATTTTTTTATAATTTCGCCTATATTAAAGATGGGATTTCTCATATATAGAGTGTAAGGTCATCAATGTACTTTTTTATAGATGGTATATACGCATGGCAAAAATATCGTGTAACTATTTGGTTAAATGTGAATTATGATACAACATCTCATAAAAACTAAAGTCAACATTAGATCAATTTTATGAATTTAATTTCATAAATTATTATTGTGCCATAGTCATTAGGAAAGCACCTTGAATTTTTATGTCTATATTCTATTATTTACAGAGAATATATCCCAAGGTATTGTCTAATAATGTGTGTTTGCACTAAAAGGGTAAGCAAGTTTTCATATTACACATTGATACATCAAAAGGTTATTACTGGAATTAATTTTAAATGTGGTGCCTGTAAGTCACGGGATATGAATATGACAGCTTTATTAGAAACTTGGATTGCTTGAATTTGTCAAAATTAATGAGACACTTTTCTATTAAACGGCAACCTTTCGAGAAGATAAAATATATCTAATACAGCGCCCGAACAGCTCTCTATATGCCTGTTGAGGGGTAGCAGAGTAGTATAATAGTTAGGGGACTGGGCTTTAATTGAGAGGGTGTTTTATTTCTGTTTGGATATTGTAGGTGTACTCCTGGGAATGGTGCTTAACCTGAATGACTATACTTCAGTAAGGAAAATCACTGTGGAAATGGCTCTGGATGTGGCTATCTACAAAGCGTGACCTATATCTTTCTTTTGCCTTTTTGTGATGCGTTTAAATCATCTTCATTTGAAATATCAAGTGTGGAGCATCTCTTCAAGTGCTTTGCGGGAAACTGTGAACAATTTTATTAGACCATGCAGCATTTCAAAAAATGTTTTATTGTACCCTCCAGCAATGAACATAATCTGTGTTATAAAAACAACCTTCTCATTTTTGTTTGTTTGTTGTCATAAACCTTGCTTGATGTAAACTGAGCTGAGCTGAAATGCTAATCACAGCGTTTTAGCTCAGTTCAGATCATAACATATGTATACATTACCAGTGATAGTGCACGTATTATGAACGTGTGGATTAAATGTTTTTGGCACCAATCTGACAAATAAATCATTCCTGACAGACAATGATATTCTTCAGTGACTTTATCTATTGCATAAGCAACACCATCCAATTTATCAGAGGGGAGGTTTCGTACCGGTAATGAGGTAATTTAACCTACTGACTGTCAAGCCTGATTAAAATCAAGAATTAAAAAATCAAGAAATGCACATGAAGAGGACAACACAACCAATTATATGTTGGATGCAGAGCAAAGTGAACACATTGTCCTTCAGTGGGGTTATCTGAGGTGACCACTGCCAGAATGGTCCACCCTGGCACAAGGTTACAGCCAAGCACAGTCAATGGCAGGCCTCCATTTTGGAACAACGAATCGCAACATCTTCAAATCTCATGTCTGCATACTGTGTGATGGGCTGGTTGTACCAGTTGGGTGTTTACAAATTTGGTCATAAGTGCCAAGTTCCTCCATCTGGATTTGTGATGGGAAATAAGCCTGGTCGTAGGTCAGGTGCTTGTGATGTGTGTGATCTTCTATCTAAACTTCTATGTTCACTAGCATCAAACCAATCTGTTAACGTCCAGGATTTAGAATTAAGAAAGCTAGATAGCATTTGTTAATATAGTTGTCTAGCTAATGAGCAAACACAAGCGCACACTGACTGTGATAGTTGGCAGGCTATACATACGCTTGTGGTCCCGCTGTATGCTTCTGCACTTTGTACAATTTGCATGAAACCTTTTGAAATTAATGGATCCGAATGTGGGTGGCCTGGCACTAGAATGGCCAAGTATTCTGGCATAGAATCTGTACCCAGGTCTAACAGAAAATGCAGTCTCTGCCCAAAGTGTAAATGTACCAAGTTCGAAACTCAGTCCCCGCATTGAAAGTTGAGCAAAGGCAGGCATACTCTCAGCTGGTGTAACCGGCCCCTGGTTGCGACGACATAAACAACGAACCTTAACCTGTCAGGAGTTGACAGCGCGGTCATTATTTTCATGCTAACCCTCTACACAAAGGAACCAGGGCAAGGCTAGGCTAACCCGGCATGCTGTAGGTGTAGGACCATGTCTACAGCACAAGGTTTGCAGCAGGTTACAAAATGCTGTCATCTGAATTTTCGTCCTATTGGTCTTCTGGAGTCTGAACAGGGGCTGTTCACTAGACTCTGTGCCCTAGATTCCCATATAACCCCAGCTCATCTCATTAATATATAATGGGGCAAAAAGTGTCCATCTAACTAAAGTAATCAAGGCCACGTGACCATACAAAAGTGTTAATAATAAGTATAAAAATGACCAGAAAAATTATTTATACTTCATTATTGTGAGCGCAGCATCTATGTCATAACTGTCACATTTTCATATTTTGGGAAAGCCATTGTTATATGAGCAGCATCAAGATGTGTGTGCGGCTCTTCTGGAACGCTGTCACGTCAGGCAGAGCCTGCGGAAGGGGCAATAAGGCCCCAAGATTTTAATGCAGCTCTGCGCTGTCAGGGAGCCATCAATCATTACAGGAGGGGTTCTGTAGTGACGCGAAGCTCGATATATTGTGACCGCCGCTGTCATATGATCTCTCGAATGGTAACAGGGCTGGAATCTATCACAAATGGGAAAAAATTTATTTTCTCCTCACCAGGTCACAGACACAGCTTGGCAGAATCGTAGCAATTACGAAATGTGGGAAAGCGTTTAGGTAAATTAGCCGGTTCTTTTGTGTCTATATGGAAAATAGTGATTATTTACATAATAAACGATAAATTACACGATGTGTATTTCCTCAGCTGAATGCTATCTTGATTATAATGAAACAGCTGCTTCCGTGTTACTGGAGCTCTGAAATTCAATATTTTTACGTTTACATGCATTTGCTTCTTTCCTTCACATTTTGCCGTGTTTGTAAGTGTGTAGGCATGTGTGAATGCCTGTGTGTGCATGTAAACGTGTGGCTGCCTGGTCCTGTGTGCGTGTGCGTGCGTGTGTGTCCATATCCATTCATACCTGTTTTTTGCAGAGGGAACTGAGCTATCTTCTTCTTTTTGGCTGGTTCAGGCTCAATTTTCCTCTTCACCTCTTTGGCTGACCTTGGTTTGGCTTCTTCTAAATATTAAGAGACACACAGCAATGTTATGAATAAATGCAATGAACACGAATGAAGACATTGATCTGTTATTTAACTGACATTGTATTTGTATGGTTATATGGTGGTAAATGCTGCAGCACCCCTGATTCAGAAGTATTTTGCATTGCTAAGCTACAAGCATGAGTATTGCCAATTTCATTAAATATCTAACCTAAAACACATTTTGGGATGATTTATGGTGCTTAAGAACGTACAAAGGTTCAATAACTGCAGTTAATCGTATACAAAATGAAAAAAAAATGGAAAATTGAAAAATGATAATAATTGAAACTAATATGGAGAGGTATGCAGGCAAAAAAATAAAAAAACATTCAACAGATAACATTTACTTCCACAAATGCAATTTAAATCTCACGTGGCTCCATCGCAGACAAGCAACAATATCATTCAGTTAATACCCTGAGAAAGGTAATTAAAAACAGCTCTAGTCACATTTATGTAGAGCCCAAACTTCCAGTGATACAGATAACAAAATGAAAACGCCGTCGTTTGAAAAAATGCTACTGCGTGAATATTGCTTTAGCTGTGGCCGGGGACGTTTTTCTGTGTGCGGACGTCTCTTCAAAGGGAGGAAGCCAATCAGTGGCTTTCTTTTTAATGACTGCTGTTTCCATTGGAAAGGTCTCAGAATCGCTCACGCTGCAGACGGTGGGTGGGGTGTGGACTGAAGCCATTTATTCCACAGGGTAGCCTGTTAGCGGGGCAGAGCCCATCAGTCACTGAGGAAGCACAGAGACACTGCCAGCTGTCTCCTCACACCGGCCGCGCCCTTTGCCGCTATCTTTATTGTCTCATGCCGCTCGCAATAGCTCTGTCTAAAACGACAGGAAGACTTAGCAGCCCGAAGGTGTGCGTGTCTGTGTGTCTCTGTGTGTGTGTGTGTCTGTATTTGCTTGTGTGAGACCCTGTTGTCGATCAGTAATACAGTGCATCTAAACACATGGGAGCCATTAAATCATCAGTCTGTTTTTTTTTAATTTACAGTATTTCACTTTTTTGAGTGACAGCAAGGCTTGAGACTTGAACTGTATATTTGTATACTGGACAGTGAGTCCATCCTTTTAATTTTCTTACGACATGTCTTGCAATGCCAAAGTACTACAGAGCACTTGATAGATCAAGTGTTCGGATTCCATTGCGCCTTTGTAAGCAATAAAATCGGGTGCAATAAAATCAGTTCTCGGTGTGCTCTTCGACTGTTTTTTTGTTTTTTTGTACAAATCCCGGGTGGAAGGAATCATTTCGGAGACAGTCAACAATGTATGAAATCAGTACGCTTTGGGAGGTAACCTCTGCTTCAAAATGAAAATATATCAATATAAATGAGAAACATCTTACAGAAGCTAACATGGTCACACAGGGCATTTGACTTTGATAGAATAAAGTTAACTTGTAGAGTTGTGCTTTATCCTACAGACCTTTGCGGCAAACAAGGTGAACAGTAAATCCATATACGCTTCATGATGTTATGTGGAGCTTTTGCTGGTAAGAGCAAATGGATATTGTCTGTCGCAAGCCGTGCTCTGGACCGTTTGCTCTTGGCCAACTTAAAGTCTGTGCCTAGGCGAAAAAAAGGAAAACTTGTTGCGCAATCATCTCTTACATCCCAAATATGTGGGATTACTTTATACGTAAAAATGGCTGGAGATATTTGTGTTGGGACTTCTATATTTAATATATATAAAATGTGATTCAAACTAAATGGGCAGACAATTTGTGAATTTTATGCCACTAAATGTAAGGTTATACTGTACATATGTATATATAAAAAAGAGTTAAGCTACTTAATCCTTTCCTGCCATTTCACTCTAATAAGAAGTGTTATTAACACTAGCTGCATAAGGAGCCTCTCTCTAAGTGACAGAGTGAGTGACATCAGCTGCACATGATGGCCGCCTCCTCTATTCACACATAGAAAGAGTGAAAAGAGCAAAAGAGGTTTACTTGTGCATACAATGAGAATAATATTATAAATATAGATACTATAGAAAATATTAATAATATACTAATGCACTCTGCTGAATTTGAGTGTCAGTCAAAGGTTTTATTGAAACTGAGCAACGTCTCTGCAAGACCAGGTTTAGAATGCCTTCCTTCACTTACTTCATAGCTTTTTGGTTCACAAAGATGTTATACAAAGATGGAGAAGGGAAAAGTATAAGAAAGATCAACAAGCCTTACTATACAGTATGTCTTCAAGAGGTCATTTATTTAGGGGCTGCATATAGTCACTCTTTAAAATGTAAAGGGAAGTAGTAAAATGGCCCACAGAGGCTGACAATCCAAATATCTAAAACAAAGAAATTTATTGAAAAAGCATTTCAAATCTGAGCTATAAGTGCAACACCCTGGAATGGTAGTTCAGTCAGGCTCTGTGCGATCCGTCCAGGCCGCACTTGATACAGACTAAAGATAAAAGGCAATTGAAAAGCTAAGATGAGTTATAGAGTATCACATGTCTACTCTTGCCATTACAGTACCGGTACAGTACCTGTGTCTATGATATTATATTATCACATGCAGCTGTATTTCACATAGGGGGGGGGGGGGGGGGGAGAGATAAAAAGAAGCAGGTCTATAAGATATTGATCAAAAGTCCAGAGCCACTGCTTATTTTATTCTTCTCTGAGGAATGTGCCTCTGAAAGGTCAATGGGGCCTCTCACATACAAGGTTTGGGTGCAGAAAATGTCTCCTTCTTCATTTATCAGTATAATGTGCATGAAGAAAAATCCATTCACACATGGCAAAATTTTCAGTGCAAAACATTTCCTCCGATAGAGCACTTTAAACTGTAATAGAGTATATATAGTCCCTATAGGGCTCATATGAATGCTGTTAGATTTGATTTATTTAACACTGTTAGAGTTCATTTAACACAAATTTTACATCGGCAAAATGCTAATTGAAAGTTCATACACATAAGGGGAAAAATATGAGGTTACCTGAAAGGCCAGCATAGCTAGCAAGGGGGTGCAGCCAATGTTATCTACAACTGGTATCACGGCAAAGGATGTTTGCCTTGGTGCTCTGCAGTAAGGACGTTCGCAAACAAAAGCTGTGGTGACCAGCAAAGGACATACTACTAGGTGATGCAAGTTCAGCCATGCCTTTGAAGAAATGCGCACACACACACACACACACACACACCCACGCCTCTTACTTTATATTGTCACTAGCCACCAGAGACCACCTACCCACTATGTCATGAAAGGAGCCATTGAGAGACTAAGAAAAGCTATATTGCATTAGCTTCTATATTCCACTTCTGACTTTTACCTCCCATTGTGAACAGGTTGAGTGGTTTTGTATTGCATGTTATATAGAAGGTTATGTACAAAAACTATATTCAAATACAGAAATCCACCATTTATACGTTAACATTATGGGCCTGATTTACTAAGACCGTTAACATGCGCAAAACCTTTTAACACACGCAAAACTAATAACACAACCGATGATTGGTGCAAAACGAACACCAGGATCAGTCATTGGTCGTGTTATTGGTTTGTGCTTACGCTAAAAGGTTTTGCGCACGCATAAAGGTCTTATTGAATGCTGCTGCATGGGGCGTTCTGCCTTTGATTCTGCTCTGTGCGAGTTCGGCGTTCGCCTCGGGAGAGACAGCTGTCTGAGCCACGTGTTTCGAAGGAGAACCGTGGGTTTGCACTGAGGTAAGACACCCGTGTGTCCGAGGCAGCGCGGTTGGGGGGGACAATTTGCCACTCCAAATTAGGGTGGGAATTGGACATATACAGCCTCGCGTTGGGCGCTAAATTATAAAAAAATGTAATTAAAAAAAGGAATAAATTAAATAAATAAAGAAAGGTGTTTTGGGTGTAGTCTGCCAGTGCTTGATGTACAAGAAGTGTATGGATATGGTAGAAGCCACATGTACACATTGTACAGGACCGAATCTTATGTGGAGTCCAGTTGTACTTCAGTTGTTGAAAATGTTCCTAATGTGAATTGCTTCAAAAAATATCCAGTTTTATTAATAGTAATAATTTAATATGCAAGCCAATGAATGCTTGCCTGGATAAAGGTGTTTATAAATGTAACCCACTAAAAATAGTGCATTTTATAGATTATAAAGGTTTAGTGTGCTTTAGAGCCTAGACATGAACATGATTTGAAGATAGAAGACAAACACTTGAATTCCCCCCCCCACCACCCAAATTTAATGCAACAACAATGGTTAAATCAAATAAAAAGTCAAACTACATCAAATCATGTTCATGACCAAACTTTATTTGTGGATTACAGTTGACAGAACAACAAGAATGTGAAATTGAATTTCATACAGAAATAAATTAAACTAAACTAAAAACGAAACGCAGTCAGACTCCCGCTGCTCAATTCAGCTCTCACACAAAACGTGCAGTACAGTATTTTAGAAACTGAAAACATTTGAACAATTCTTTGTATAACCATGGGTTGTAACAAAAAGACCACAAATCTGAGAGATTGACGTGTATCCAGTTGACGCGTAGACAATAGCAGAAATGATAGGAGCCTGACCCACTATATACTCACAAATTCAATCTAGCTGAAGAAGCCATTCCTATAAAAGGCCGGGAATGTCTTTAAGTCGGTATTGCTTTCTGGTATAAACACTGGGGTTAGGCTCATTCAACCCAAGAGCAAATCTGATTTTATCCACTGCCTCACCCTTACCAACCAGCATGATATTATGAATTTATAACATCTCCTATGACTCCACAATAGATAAATATCGATGGGAAACTTTCAATCAAAAACACTATTGTTTTCCAAATCTGACAAACAGAACTTGAATCCTGAGCTTGAGAAAAACCAAACTGTAATTTTTGAGCATAACTCTCACAACGGGAACATATACACTTGTATGTTCTTTATTAACAATTCAATGGGGAAACGGCCCATAACCTATTTGCAAACAGATCAAATGTATCGAATGCACATGACACTGACAGCACACATATAACACTAGAAATCCTCTCTTTGCAATTTTCAATGAGAGAGATTTGAGCTGACAGTAAATGGAAAAAAATAGCTTTTGTTTTTTATGCAATTATTCTTAGAACCAAAATGATATCACCAGATATTCCACATACAATTGACAGTTACATTCATTCAAAACAAATGAAAGCTAACAAATGATACCAATAAGAGTTTCTTTACATGGTATTTATTTTTTTATATATTGTCAACACACTTCAAAATGATATCAAGGGCACAAGCAAACAGATGAGTGCAGAGCAATTATCACTTTCCATTTCATTACAATTTTGATGACATTTTTGAAAGTAATTCTAATTCATGATTTGGGTTTAAATTTATAAATTAACTTATTTAAAAGCAGAAATTATATACTTGAATGAATTCAAAATGTTGTTTATTATTCAAAGACAGCACATATTTTTCATAACAATGTAAAAAGCCAGCTAGAAATAAAGACCTATAGCTCAGACCTGAAAAGAAATTATAAAAGAATAAAATGTTATGACCTACTTTTCTATAAAAAAATAGTTCACACGGATTTTAAAGCAGGAAGTTTTTTGAAGCTGTCTCTTATATGTGTCGTCTGGCTACAGGAAATGCTTGCAGTGCTCAATGTTTTTTTCAGGTGAATTTTTCGCAACATAACGGCACTATTAAAAAAATGTATGAAACTTTGAGCAATTAAAAGTTTATAACTGGTTTCACAATAAAAAATGTGTCAACATTGCAATGTTGTGCTAATCCAGTCCATGGTTTATATTGGACTTTTGTTATAATGGTAAGACTCCAGTTCCGGGTTTTAGTTGGGAACACTGGACTGGGCACAACGGATGTGATGGGGTGGCTAGATACATGCATTCATACTATATCGTCAAGCTTCGATATCCGGCTATCATTATTCTTGCAGCATGGCCTGTATTTGAACTTTACAGACATTTTGACCTATCGCTCAGCAGTGAGATAAAGATAGATATGCTAGATATGTGCAAATCAAAGAGATTTATGTTCTGTGAAAGAGGAATGGAAATTTTGGAAGTAAAATTATTGAAATATAACAATTTTTTAACCCCTGTAAAATAGTTAAAATGCTGAATGTCAATTTGAACTAACAAAATTAGATTAAATAAGACAGCTTGACCAAGTATGATGGAAATAAGATTGCATTCATAAACCAAGAGGAATTAATAAATTGAAACAAAAATCTGCTATGAGTTACTAATAAAATTAATATAATAAATACAATTAAACTGAAAAACATTACACAACAAACTCTAAGTACAAAACTCTAAGCACACATATTGTTTTTGTAGCCAAAAAAAGAATACTAATTCTGATAAAAATTAATTAGTTAAATTCACTCCCTAAATATTAATTTGTCAAGAATACAATAGATAATGAAGGAATATGGATCCAGAACTGTGGCCGATATTCAATCTAAAAAGCCATAGACTTAGATTTTGCCTTAGATTTTAATTTTGTAATTAGTTTTGTATTTTAGTAAATATATGTTTGGTTCTGACACCTATGATACATATTGAATAAGGCACACTTAATAGAGCACTTGCCTATTCTCGTTAATCATATAAAGGACAGTACAATTAAAGCCAAATGTTCAACCATAATACAAGCCGATCCTCCATATTGATGCCACCAGAGAAATAATAGACTGATCAAGTGATTCAGGTCTGCTGCTAATACACTGCAGTATTTATATTCTTATGAGAAGGTCTGCCTTATGAAGAGTTTATTCTACAGGAAGGCTTACTGTCACAGTGACACGGAAGTCATCTGTTACCATGGAGTTGCCAGTAAGTACATAGTATAAGACACTATCAGCAATACATCAGTTATCAAAAAGAGCAAACTTATGGAAATATAATTGTGCCACAATACCAGATATGAGCATGGGGTTGTGTAGCTATCATATATTACTCAAATAGTGAATCCATTGCAGTTATAGATAAACTAATAAACATCAACATAATTAACTATTTTCACTATTTTACATTCCACAGTCTATTGTCTGACAAAAAAAATGGTGTCTCAATATAGCAAGTGAAAAGTCAAAATTTATGAGGTAAAAAAGGTTGTTCAAATCTCTACAAATGAAATATTATGGATTTTTTCATGTGTAACAAACATGGCCACATAACCCCACTTCATTCTAAGGCGATATAAAAAAGCAGAATATATTTCAGATGAGTGCCTCAGACTGATCTGATGAAGGCAATGTGCAATAATATTTTGATGTGCTGCCTCATAAAGGTATTCAGGTGTACCAAGAGGTTTTTACGTCTAGCACTCAAAGCGCTAACCTGGTTAATACACAACTAGCAGGAGTGTGAGTCTTGACTGAGTAGACGGACATTAAAGCATCGCGCAGCTGCTACTCTACGGCAGCACAAAGCATTCTGAGATAACTGCGAGCCATTTTTATGTGAACACATGTCAAACCTTACGGCAGCATAACTCAAACTCATCCACTGGAGCAAATAAGAAAAAGGGAAAATAAATGAGAGATCAAAGCCCAAAGCCTCGCTCCCCCTCTCTCTCTCACTCTTTTCTCCTCTCTACTTCTATCGCTCCTAATCCGACCTCAATTCCAAACCTGCGCGCGGCATTCTGTTCTGCAAAGAGTGCACTCACACGATGAAGACACTCCTATCTATCTAAACACACAAAAAGCAGCAATAACATTGACATTCTGTCTGAAATCCACAATCCTGATTTTATATACAGCATATGGCAGAATGCTTCGGGAACTGGGTTTGTAACTGAAGTTGCGGGCCTAATTCCTATGTGGGGGTACTGCCATTGTACCCTCGAACAAGGCATTTCATCTTGATTGTTTCGGGATATATCCTGCTGTTTAAATGGATATGTGTATGTGCAGCCACTACTCACTGTGGCACAATGAAGCACACGCAGTACTGACTCACTTCTAAGGGCACTCATTTGTGAGCCAGTAGCTACGTTCCCATTAGGGTGCTGCAGTTAATTTACCTTGAAGCACTAAAAACAATCGATTTTACTCGCGCTCAAAACAGCCACTGCCGAAAACAAGTGGTTTCAAATTGCTTTTTTGTTAGGAAATGTGGTATCACATGATGGTCGGAATTTCTCGTCCGGACGTGAGAGCGGTTGAGTTTTTTTTTTTTTTACGCCGCCAAGGCGTGAGGTAATTCTTCTGGATGTGATAATGCACATTCGAACTAGTTATCTTTAATAAACTGCCGACGGAGAAATAAAGTGAAGGTATTAGTAGTCGGTTTATGTGGTCAGATTGTCAGAATGTTTGTTTCCACGAGGAAAGTCGGGATAAAAGTGACAAGGCAGAAAATACGGGATGAGAGCAATTGCATTCTCAAGAAACATAAAAGTGTCACTTGAGAATGGAACGAATGAGTATCTCTCACGGACAACAGCCTCCTAACAAACAGCCTGTGGACAACTGGCATGTCATTAGTATTAGGTAATGCATTGGCAACCGGATGGACCTTGTTCAACTTGAACCCTTTCTATCGCTAGTGGGAGGAAGCCAGTTGTGTCTTGTCTCATCAAAGTCACGGTCATAGTTAATGGCAATGACAGAGCAATAGGCTCAAACCAGCCTGCGCATGCAGAGAATACATTTACTGACTAAGCCACTCAAGGGCCCAGCATGATCCCTATTTCTATGTTTTTTCAAATCTTTTTTATTTAACGCATTTGAAGGAGCATTTATATAGTGGCTACTTTTTTATTTTTTTTTATTTTTTAAATCGGATGTTTCAGGGATAGACCATTTTTGCGAAAATATCAAGAAAGGAATATTATCGCTTACAGTACAGTCTTAATGAACAGGTCGAAAATGCTTAAAGCGACGTGTGTTAGGCCTCGGGCAGTATTGTTCAATGTTTTTCCCCTATTACATCAGAATACCGCAGACTAAAGCACACTGCAGACTTGCGCACTCAAAAGCGCAGTTCGAGTGTTACTCTCCGCACATACAAATGTCAGCGCTGCAGTGACTGCAAGACGGCCGCGGACACCTCGGAATCTAAATGAAGCCGCCCGGTTGACGCCTCTTCGTTTGATCTCCTTTATAAGACATTCTCCTCTCTCGTTTTCCCGGGAATTTGTGAGGTTTCTTATCTCTCTGCGCGTCGCCTCTTTGTCTCACGAGCCTGCGAGGGCTGGAGTCGCCGCCATCTCTCCCGTCGTCTTTACCTTTGATTCCTGCCTTTGCCCGCGTCGCCGCTCTGGGCTTAGCTCTGGGCTTTGCTTTTTCCTCGAGCTTCACTTCCTTCTTCGCCTTCTCCATTTTCTTTTCAGGTTTTGCCAACCTCTTCTCCTTTTCTTCTTTCACAGGTTTAGATTTCTTTATCGCTGCAAATGCGAACAAACCAATGCTAATAAATACCGCCGCCTAAATGTACAAGAGTTTCTCAGTCTCTGAGCTGAATTTCAGAACTGAATCTTATATATTAGTACACAGATGTCAAACTCCAGTCCTGGAGGGCCACGATGTCTGCTGATTTTTGGGGTGTTCTCAGCACCATTGGCTCACTTAAGTCAATGATTGCCTAAAGAATCCACACACCTTGTTCTCAAGGCCTTAATTGGCAGCTGACTGAAAGAAAACTACAAAAACCTACAGACACTGCGGCCCCCTGGGAATTCAGTTTGACAACCCTGTATTAGTGTGTGTGTAAAAGTTAAAAAACAAAATATATTTGGTGATTGACAACAGTACATTATAATCAACACGTACCTCTTTCAGGTTCTTTCTTCATACCCCTTGCCTTTCTTTCTGGTTTGTCTTCTTTGGAAGGTTTCATGTCTGTAATAGAAGGCAGGCAAAAGCAGTCAAAGCCACTGGGAATCATATTGTGGAGTATGTCGAAAATGTACAAATCCGGCACACTCCAGCAGGATATAGATAGTCACATTATTATTCAACTACATCAAACATATAACTAGATATATCTAACGCTGTAACTGCCGATTTCACGTTGCATCACCCAGGTGGGTGCTACACATTGGTGGTGGTAGAGGCGAGCTTCACCCTCATTATTGTGAAGCGCTTTTGAGTCGCCGGCGAGAAAGGCGCTATATAAATGCAAGGCATTATTACTATTGTGTAATGATATTTAACATTTTTGATGTATTGCAGTGCAATTTTCAATTTTAAGATTTTTATGAATATAAAACTTTCAAGGAAGTTAAAGAGGAAAAAAGTCACAAACATAAAATATATTTGGTGAGTCACAGTAGCACATTATAATGTAGTGATAACTTCAGCATTTACCTTTTTTAGGCTCTATCTTTATACCCCTCACTCTTCTCTCTGGCTTGTCTTTGGAAGGTTTAGTGTCTGTAATAGAAGGAAGACAGAAGTCAGAGCCATATCTGGCAGCAGAGTGATGGTTTGAGGCTCGTTTGACCCTTGATGACTTACAGCCATTTAGACAACCATGTGTCCCATACTATTCCCGTGTAATTTACAGCTTAATCTAGTCCCACCCCCCCCCCCAATTTTCATAGAAATCCATTCAAATGCAGAGAGGTTGTAGTATCGCTTGTAAGAGTCCCTGAAAATAAGATATCAAGAGTATTTTGATGTTGTTGGGTCACAGACATCAGGAAGTCATGGCATTGAAGCTGAATTAAAGCTGAAAGTCTGCACTTTAACGTCATTGTCACTGTTCCATTTCAAATCCGACAGAAATTTGATTTCAAATCAAGTCCAATGTGCTGGAGTACAGAGCCTAAACAGCAAGTCCTAACACGTTTGGAGTGCACTGCATATATAAACACTGTATCACGTAAAGATCTTCTTCACAAATATAAAAATCTAAGCGAAACGAGAAAAAAAAAGTCAAACACAGAATGCATTTGGTAATACACAATGATATATTATATTGTATGAATAATTCAAAAAAAGGGACCTTTTTCAGGTTTTTTATCTTCATCTCTTGCTTTCCTCGCTGGTTTTTCCTCAGCGGGTATAACGACTGTAATAGAGGGAGGAGAGTCAAAGCCGCTGGAAAACCTATTGCACAATACCATGCAGCATCAGCATGCATGGCATATTAAACACATCTATCAAAATAATGGCATTTTTAAGAGCGTTTTCTTTCATAAGGACATGCAGTGTTTCCGCAGGTCTCTGGACTGGACATGCTCGTCCAGTATATCTATAGGTTGATATGTGAATAGTATGGTCATGGTGTACACAAAAATACATTTGTCATTAAGAACTTGACAACGTTTCATTCTTCTTTGAACTGTATACAATAAATGTCCATTTAGATATCATACAATAAATACAATAAATGTTAATATGCTTACCTATTTGTTCTGTGGGAAGAGAAATAAAGAAATGATCATTAGAATCTATTTGAGTCTTTGAAGCTAATACTATTTATTTAAAATGACGTTTATACAATAGTATTTATCTTTACTGAGCGAAGCTAACAACCTGCAGATCATTATAAACATGTTTAAACTAACCTGATCTAAGGCAGGTGGACATTAACTTCAAATATGATTGAGATTAGAATATCAGTTACAAAATATCAACATAATTATGTTAAGATATTCATAAAAACAGGCTTGAAAGTATTTACAAAATCCATAAGCTATGGAAAGTCATTGCTCAACTAATTGGAACAATTTCATAAAATATAAAACTCATAACAATAACCCACAATAAACTACAATATGGAACAATTCCCTAAAATACAAAACTCATAACAATAATGTGTAATAGAAAAAATATACGAACCCATAAAAACTAATAAGTAACCTCTACAATATTAATATCTTCTGCTGACTGAAAAAAAGGCATGTACATATTGACTGAGGAAATACAATTTACAATGTTTTGTTTAGCAATTTGATTAGTGAGCTAACTACAAACTAGCATTATCCGTTAGTACTACACAAACCATTAGTAAAAGCAACTATCAGGAATAACAGAATGTGTAAAGTAATGATAACAGAATGTGTAAAGGTAATGATAACAGAATGTGTAAAGGTAATGATAACAGAATGTGTAAAGTAATGATAACAGAATGTGTAAAGGTAATGAAAACAGAATGTGTAAAGTAATGATAACAGAATGTGTAAAGGTAATGATAACAGAATGTGTAAAGTAATGATAACAGAATGTGTAAAGGTAATGATAACAGAATGTGTAAAGTAATGATAACAGAATGTGTAAAGTAATGATAACAGAATGTGTAAAGGTAATGAAAACAGAATGTGTAAAGTAATGAT
Source organism: Ilyophis sp. 1 JC-2022 (assembly GCA_022702515.1). NCBI lineage: Eukaryota > Metazoa > Chordata > Actinopteri > Anguilliformes > Synaphobranchidae > Ilyophis > Ilyophis sp. 1 JC-2022. The sequence goes on from CM040395.1 coordinate 85,002,334, forward strand.
AACAGAATGTGTAAAGGTAATGATAACAGAATGTGTAAAGTAATGATAACAGAATGTGTAAAGGTAATGAAAACAGAATGTGTAAAGTAATGATAACAGAATGTGTAAAGGTAATGATAACAGAATGTGTAAAGGTAATGATAACAGAATGTGTAAAGGTAATGATAACAGAATGTGTAAAGTAATGATAACAGAATGTGTAAAGGTAATGATAACAGAATGTGTAAAGGTAATGATAACAGAATGTGTAAAGGTAATGAAAACAGAATGTGTAAAGTAATGATAACAGAATGTGTAAAGGTAATGATAACAGAATGTGTAAAGGTAATGAAAACAGAATGTGTAAAGTAATGATAACAGAATGTGTAAAGGTAATGATAACAGAATGTGTAAAGGTAATGAAAACATAATGTGTAAAGGTAATGATAACAGAATGTGTAAAGTAATAATAACAGAATGTGTAAAGTAATGAAAACAGAATGTGTAAAGGTAATGATAACATAATGTGTAAAGGTAATGATAACAGAATGTGTAAAAGTAATGATAACAGAATGATAATAACTGGAACAAGAAGAAAGGATATGAACGTGAAAACAAATGTAAAAAAATAACTTTCAGTGTACACAATTTAACATAAAAATGTGAATCACTTTCAAACAGAGGGTATTTATACCATACACATTATATAAAAAAAGATGATAAAATTTTTTTTTTTAAAGAATATGTGCATATAAAGAATATAATAATGGATAAAACTGGATAAAAATAATTCAACTGCCTCGAACAAAATAACTTAGAAACAAAGACAAAAATACAACAATATAAAAACATATGTGTGTGCGTATACTTATATGTTATGTTATCCAGTATATATATATATATATATAGTACACAGTAATTATAAACAGTTTATACACACTATCCTTGGTTGACCCATGTGGAGTCTTGCCCAGTCACTGCACACATGGCAGCTGACTCTGCAGCTTCCTTGAAAAAAAGGTACCCCACAACTTACCTTGCTCGACCTGGCTGCCTGACAGTGCTATAATGAAAGATTTGGACTGGGAAGAAGTACCCATGTGCAGTTACCCAGCCATGGCCTTATTCCACCAATATTGATTCCCTAGACTGCTTCATTTCATCCTCTAATAGTAAAAAACCTCGTACATGCAGGAACCCTAGATGTTTCCAGAACTGGCATCCATAACCCCTATGTTCACTGTAATTCACAGTTAATTCATACTGAAGAAGGTTAAACCACTACGTAATTGTGGGCATATAACACTGCTTGTTTTGACTAATATAAACTGTCAAATGTAAGAGGGTACAGTGATATGTGGTTGGTCATCCATAACACACACTAAATGTGATTTCTATTGTACAGATTAGTGTAGACTTCACTGCAGTACTAAATTGATGTAATGCTCAGATAAGTACATCTCATCGTATCACCCAAGATAAAAGGTGTCATTTAATTGAAAAACTAAAGAGACACATATCACAGTAGATTATGATTTGTCTGTGTGAGAGTGACATATTGTTAATACAGTTTTTAGATGAATAAACTCATGGGCCATATACAGCCACTACTTCTGTACAAAATGTAATTTTGTTACTCTGGCAACCATAATTTCAATTATTCTTATTCATAGATATCATGCTCTTATTCATAGATATATACAGGTTAAGAAAGTTTCTATACAGATCATCAAAACGAAGGGTGGTCTATGTTTCTGCGTATAGTGTATCAATGCAGTCTTGTCCTTATAATTTACATCTAAAGTGTCTTCAAGGCAAAAATATAATTTTCATTTAAAAACACAAATGTCCAAATGAACAGATGTGCAATGGAGATATTAAAACGATACAGTTGCATGGCTGTCATGAGTCATGACTCTATATAGTTAATTAAAGTTGTTTCATTTGATTTCAAATTCTAGATTTCATTCCACATTTTCCTGATTGAGACTATAGTCTTCCATGCCATAATATAAAAGTAATTGTTGATCAGCCATACACCAAATGTGCCTGCTAAACCAGACTAATTTAATTTCATGCTAAATCATAAATGTTAACAGACGTATTAAAGACATCTGTTACTGGTATGTTCTACTGATTTACTTATACTAGACACTACTCTCGTGGCAGAAGTCAGTTTTACAACTCACTTGCAGAATCACTCATGTGATGGAATTAAAATAAGAATAACTAATACTTCACATAATCACCCATTTCAGTACATTTCACAGTTGACTACTTGCAAAATATATAATTATACTCTGTTAGCATGACAGCCTGGAATCTGTAATATAACATAATTTTCATAATTGAAATTATGTAACTTACTAGATGAAACCATTTAAAATAAAATAAAAATACTTCCCAATACCTTTCAGTTGTTCTTGTAGAACGGCGTCTTTTTGTTGCGTGACTGCCTCCATGGTGTGAACCATAACATGGCATGTGCACACTGGACTGGCTTCAGCTTTGATGCTCTCTTCTTTGATTAAATCAGCTTTTGCATCTTGTTCCTGTTCCTTGACTTTATCGTCATCATCAATCGTGTCTTCAGACTTGTCGTCCACTTTACTGTCTAGATCTTTTTCATCTGTTTCAAGTGTTTCTGACACTGGGCTTTGTTCCTGCACCTGTCCCACAGGTTTTTCCTCATCCTCCCTCAGCACATCTTCCTCCTTATCACCCTCGGTGATGTCAAAAGATTTTAAATCGCCCAGAGCATCCATTTGGTCATCCTTCTCAACCTCACCTTCCTCCTTCTTCTCAACATGAGTTTTGACGAGTAGGATTTTTTCTTCTGGCTCCTGTTCGGCTTCCTTCTTTCCCTCTCCGTCCTCGTCACCATCACCTTCCTCTTGAGTCACAATAGTAATGCTCTCCTTTGCGATGTCACCATCACCTCCATCGATGGCTTTGGCGGTTTCGACGGCTGAGGTTTCACGTTGTTCTACCTCGACTGCCTTCGCTGCTACTTCAACCTCATCTTTAACCACCTCCTGACTCATAGTGGTTATGTCATCAGTAGTGTCCTCGTCATCCTTGTCATCAACGCTATCCATGACGTCTACACCACTGTCATCACTTATTATACCGTCGTCATCTTTATCACTGTCTTCATCGTCTGTTCTACTGTCAACTTCATCACCTGTGCTTTTAGCGTCATCATCACTAATATCAACAACAGTGTCAAATTCGCCATCCTTAATGTTCTCCACAAGATCCGTATCAGCTCCGTCATCTTTCTCATGAGTTCTTTCTTCATGATCATCACCACCATCTTTGACAGTGTCATCGGTTTCTATCACAACCTCTTTGTGATCTTTTGTGTCAATATCTTTTTCCTTATCATCTGTTTGGTCGAAATCTTTTTTTTCCATGGCGTCAGTAGCATCTTCATCATCATCCCGAGCGTCATCTTTATCAGCGGCATCATCAGTGACATCGTCGGCTTTGTCATCATCCTGAACATCGTGTTTATCGTCAACGTCATCGCCGCCAGTGCCAGCTTTGTCTTTGTCGTCTGCGCTGACGTCATGGTCATCTCCATCAGCGGCATCATCAGTGACATCGTCGGCTTTGTCATCATCCTGAACATCGTGTTTATCGTCAACGTCATCGCCGCCAGTGCCAGCTTTGTCTTTGTCGTCTGCGCTGACGTCATGGTCATCTCCATCAGCGGCATCATCAGTGACATCATCGGCTTTGTCATCATCCTGAACATCGTGTTTATCGTCAACGTCATCGCCGCCAGTGCCAGCTTTGTCTTTGTCGTCTGCGCTGACGTCATGGTCATCTCCATCAGCGGCATCATCAGTGACATCATCGGCTTTGTCGTCATCCCGAACATCGTGTTTATCGTCTACGTCATCGCCGCCAGTGCCAGCTTTGTCTTTGTCGTCTGCGCTGACGTCATGGTCATCTCCATCTTCAGCATCAGTATCAGGTTTTTCGACGTCTTTGTCGTCATCGCCCTCATCCGAAGCCTGAGCTTCGCCGGCGGCATCGACGCTAGCTCCATCATCTTCAGCGTCATCAGACTGATCACCTTGTTTACTGTCATCATCATCTGAGGCATCTTCACCACTGTCTTTGTCATCAGAAAGATCTTTAACTTCTTCAACAATAGAATCAGCTTTGCCATCAGATGTTTCCAAGCCCTTATCATCGTCATCAGCTTCTTTCTCTGTGCTGTCATCACTGTCATCTTCATCCTTATCATCATCATCTTCAACTTTTTGTTCGATTACTGTGTTTTCGTCAGTATCATCAGTATCACTAGCAACAGCATCATCATCTGTTTCCTCTGTTGTGGGCTTATCTTCATCATCATCATCTTTTTCTTCCTCAGTGGCATCAGCGTCACCCTTGTCATCAACTTCATCATCAACATTTTTTTTGTCATCCACCTCGTCTTTTTTATCGTCATCATCAATTTTTTCATCAGTATGATCTTCCTCTTCAATTTCATCATCTTGCTCTTTGTCCTCGATGTTATCATCATCATCGGCATCTTCAGCAGCGGTGGCACCAGCTATATCACCCTCAATAGCATCAGCCTCATCGATATCGTCATCATCCTCCACTTTTTCATCATCATCATCATCATCATCATCATCATCATCATCTTCATCATCATCGACTATTCTGTCTTCTTCAATGTCATCCACTGCGTTTTCTTCTTCATCAGCAGATTCGTCATCACTGTCCTCCTCTCCTTCGTCATCAGCCACAATGTCATCTTTATCATCTTCTTCCTGTTCAGTAGCATCCTCATCCTCAGTTTCAATTGCAGCTGAATCTGCATCCTCCTCCTCCTCCTCCTCATCTTCTTCCACACTCTCCACTCCCTCCTCAAGATACTCTTCATCACTGATGTCATCTTCCTCAGCTGAATCATCATCATCTTCCTCCATCTCATCCTCCTCTTCTTCCTGAGAAACATCCTCCACGTCGATGTCATCGCTGTCGTCTTTCTCCCCCTCGTCTTCGTCTTGAACGACTGGAGCCCGATCGCCGGCTTCCTCCCTCACCGCCATTTCTGCAACTGCATCATTAAGCCTGTTTGTCTTAACATCATGCGCACACACACCTGGGGAGGTGCCGAGCGCACAAGATAAGAGAGCTACCGCTCTAACCTCAAGAGTAAACGCAGTGTGAAGGTTCACACACACACATACATCGCTCAGTGCAGTACAACATTATCAAGTCAGTCCACCCATGCTGTGCTTATCCTTCACATGTTGCTTTGTGAGCACCTGAGCAAGAACAAGTATGTGGACATGCTACTTTGTTTGTCTCATTCAAGAAAAGTAATTCCTGGAACTGCGTGCAATATGTGGTACAACTGTGCTGGACATATTCCCCATGCAGAACATTTGTACAAACCGACCCCGCAGAGAGTTGAACTCAGGAAAAGACAGCATGTGCACAAATGCATAGGTAAAGTAGAAACTGACAATGGTCTTAACGAGCTGACTGGTTAGACGGTTGCAAACGAAAAGGGGTCAGTCAGTCAGTCTGAGGGACACTCCCACACACGGTGGTAGTGAGAGGGGGGGGGGAGCAGGAAGTCCCATTTTGAATGGGGTCCATTTCTCTCAACTGACACTTTTCCTCTGATGACACCTATCATGCTTGGTACACCTTGGGAAACCGCAGGTTAGATGAGGGGAGTTTCACAAACCACTGGAACGGGTAAAGACCACAACCACCACCAAACCCAAACAAACAAACCAAAAGAATGCAAGACACAGATAACTCTTGACCACAAAAAAAACCACAAGTATGACCTTTGTAGCCAGCAATAATGTGAATTTTGTGTAAGTTACTTGATTACATTGTATATAACATACAAATAAGATTAAACAATACAGAACAACACTGACTCTGAAATACTTCACATTAATTGCTGAAAAGTGTTCATAAAGTGTTGATACACTGGAAATTATACAGTATTAGAAGACAGTGATTAATATTAATAATATTAATATAATAATACAATTTACTCATTATCCACATACATTACACTTTACTTTTTAAATTTATTTTATTATTAAAACTTAATTTTTGTTTAAAATTAAATGTAATAAGTATAAATCTGAACATGGACATACAAATAAAACAACTGAAATTTTTGTTTGTAAAAATATCCCCAGCAGTAGTATTTTTGCCATTATGTGAATTAGACTTAACTTTATTTTGGCATATAGCAATAGTTACAGAATTAAAGATAATAACAACATGTTTATATAACAGCAATTAATAAACAGAAAAAGAACAAAAACATGAGAAATGAAATCGCACTACTCATCCGTCTATTGTGTTATGTGATTGCATTTAGATTACATAGTAAATGTACAAATTCTGTATGAAATAATCCGCTCACAACAACGTAGCATTATCTAACAACATTAAGTCTATCAAAATTACCATTTTTGAATTGTGTGCAATGTTCCTTCATGCGGCAGTAGATAATGAGAGCGAATATGCATGTAGCTTAGATCTTGATTAGCACTGTGTGCATGATTATGCTGTCATGAAACAAATTGAACAACCAATCATGGGCATGCCCTTAATAGCACATTACCAGGCGATCAATGACAGAAAGAGATTCATTGTTCGTCTGTCAATCTGGCAGTGATAATGGCCACACACTATTAAAGCATAATGCAAAATGCCACACATGCATGTGTTAATATAAATTCAAACTTATTTATTCCACATACGTCGTCTCATCCGTACAGTTAGGATCAAGGATTAGTGGTAACAAACCTTTCTTCCTGGATGGGAGAAATTCTCCTAGAAACCAAGGAAAATGTGTCATAAATAACAAGTAGAAAGACATCATTTCACATGATGTTATGAATGTAGGACATTTTTCATTTTTAAATAGGCTTTGTTGAAATGTGTGAATGAATGATTAACTATTAATGGTAGTTAATGATGGTTATTATATGAGTAGCCTACTGGAAAAAAGCTCCGCTTGGTTGAGTAGCTGGTTACTCGTGCAAAGTGACTACTAATAGCATATTATAGCAACAAATTTCTAAATATATTGTTAGAGATAATGCCATGGTTATGAAATGCAGAGCATGTGTGACTAATTTCTGGTAATTCATTATTATTAATAATATTATCCTTAAAAATAACTAATGCAATCTTTTTAAAGACATCTTTCACAAATGTATTAATCGCGGGAAAAAAGAACATTGTACCTTCCTCATCTTCCTCCTCCTCCTCCTCCTCCTCCTCATCATCATCATCATCATAATAATCATCATAAGCATCCCGTTCTTCGTCGTCATCGTCATCATACTGTCCTACATTTTTAAAGAGTTTCATTGTTTAATTTAAATCACGATCCTTCAAGCACATAACTGTCAATATGATTCAATTAATAGCATCTACTTGTCATATTCTCCTTATTCTGCACCAATTTTGAGAATTCTAAATTTTTATTCTAAAATTCTATTTTTTTATTTATGTCAATGACCGTGCACAGTTCTCTGGGAGAGGAAATATTCTGCATTTTAAATGGGACTTCGCTCAATACGTTTTTGCATAAATGAGCCTTTTTAAGTGGTGAATGTCATTAGAGGGAACGCATTAGGTGCTAAGGTTGCTGGGAAGCTTGAAATGCATAACAGGTACAGCATAATCTTTTGTTTTTGTGTTGTGTTCAGCTATTGAGGTCCTGAGTGCTCTTAAATGCTTTGAAGCATTGGACACTGCAATCACTGATAAATTGTTTCATTTTTACAAAGGTTGTTTTCTGCTTTAAAATACCATAGAAATGTAGCTTTTTTTCTTTTAAAAAATATTAACATTTAATGTACTTTAAAAGTAATGGTTTCCGGAAGCAATCAAGGCCAAAAAGAGTTACATTATTTTACGTCAGAATTTTTAACCCTAGGATGCACGACATGGGTCAAAATGGTCAAAAAACTACCCGTACTATTTTGAGGTGCATATAAAAAATATCCTCATGCTTATAGGTTTCTTCATCCACAGTGTTGCCATGGCTCGTCACAATATTTCCAGATTTACATTTGCAAAGGCCTTATAGACTTTTTGAGGAACAGGATCATGTTACTGATGAAATCTTAAAGGGCCAGTTCGCCATTTTTACACTTGGAATTTGGTGTTCCTTGCTCGAGGAGTACATGTTAGCATGAAAAAAACCTTTTTTTTATAAATTCTGTGTTTTGAGAACGAGCTCTCTGAAGTCCCTGGATTTTACACCCTGTGACATAGTTGGGTGTAAATCTATTGCAATGAAGAACTAGAGCAGTGCGTTGTTTACGCCCCCAAGAGGGAGTGCCGAAGCAACGCGTCACGAGCTTCATAACAATGAAGCCTCAGCTCAGATCAACATGGCAGCTGCTTACCTCGAAGAAGAAATTCTTGATAATGATATTTTTAATGCAATCCTTGTCGAACGAGACATTCAAGGATATCTATATGAGCCAGAATATACCAGTGAGGACATAGGCACTATTTGCAGAATTCAGGAAAGCGACGGTTAATTTATTCCGTTTTCCTTCGCTTTTACTTCTTTTGGAAAGAGCGGAACGATACAACTGTAAGGCATGATTGCTACGATCGTAACTAAAGTTAGCTAGCTCTGACGATACTGTGGTGGGGGTTTTTCCACACACCGCTTGAGTAAACACCCACTCAACGCGGGGCTGGTTACGTGTGCAAAGCATGCTGGTTGTTGTAGTATTTTGGGCTGGGGAAGAAACCGTGACTGGGAGGGAAAAGTTTTTTGTTCATTTCTCGGGCTATACTAAACCGATTTGGAAATTTATTTTTGCTTTCAAGTTTGAGTATGTTGTGCATCAAAGGGTTAGCATAAAGAAACTGCTCCAGTCTTGGAGGGAGATACAGTTTGTAAACACTGAGCAATGGAGGTATGTGCAGAACCGGTTTGACCTGGAGGGTTTAAAAAGATCTGATGGACAATGGGTCAGCTATTGTCTTTAATTCTTATTGACTCCTGTCTGAAATTGATATTAGGGATGCGTGATATGGGAATTTGATATTTGTAACTGATATTTTTTATATATTTTTGGCCACATTGTCTGATTTAAATCTTATTTTACATTAAATACAAATGCAAATAAAAACTGCAACTGAATTGCGACGTCCATGATGAGCATAGATGAGCACTTATGAAGAAAAAAATGAAACACATAGTATTTGTAAAACAAAATACTTTCTTATTTTATTATTAAGCATTTTTTATTACGGAGAGGGCTGCATAGCTTTTCTATGTGTCACCTCTCTGGTACATGTATTAAGCTGTGGCATCATATCGGTCATAATCTTAGCATCAGGCCGATACCAATAAATTAATTTCAAGCTCAATCACTACTGATATGAGACCAATCTATCTATCAAGATGAAAGATGACAGAAAAAAAAACTTCATATAATAAGAAGTTTTTAGGAAAAAAGTTATTGATAGATTCCCACCAGGAGGTTTGTGAAGGTTGTTGTTGTGTCCCTGTTAATTGAGGTTTTACCAATGCCAAGGTTTTTTTTATCCAATTTCACAGAACGATGTTTCATTTTTACACTTGGCATTATTTTGAAACCTAAGTACTCCAGCTTTTTCAATGCTCATTGCACCCGATACCATTTATAGCTTGCTTCTGCTAGTAATCACCGCGGTTATGAGCGGCATCGTAGCGGCTGCCTATCACAATCAAAGTAGGCTCCGGGCCTGAGTGCTCATGAATATTCCTGAGCACCGAGGTACGAAGAGCGGCCTTCGTCAGATCTCCTTAGGTCCCATAATGCAACTCTTCAAAAGAGACTGGAGGGCAGAGACGTGCGTCGAGTAGAAGCGAACACAAGCTGCTTTATATGCAGCCACCCCTCCCCTTTTCGGTGGAAGTTTTGAGTGGCCATGCTGCTATTTCAGGTTGTTAGAAGCGATGGAGCCCTGGTTTGACATATCTTCATTAGCACGCTGAAAATGTCACCCCGCCCGAGGTACGCCCAGGTACTGAACTACGAAGGAGGACATGCATTCTTTCTTTCCCCCCCCCCATGATGCCTCTCTTCTATTCCTTCTCTTAAAAGCACTTTGATTTATTGTTGTTTAAGCAATTGTTGCTTCAAACACTTGTATTGTTGTTTATTGTTGTTGCAAAAAGGGGGGAAAAGACAGATAAGCAACGTTGTAGCAAAGAGGTTGCAGCAGCTCGTGTTTCTATTTCACACGTATTACTAAAGAACTGTGAAATTATATTATTAAAACGGCATTAAAAAAATGAGAAGGCACAAACCTTTTTTCCTCACTGAGTGTGCCGGGTCACCTGAATCACAGGGAAAAACAAGTCAGTGTAAGCAAAGAACCCGCAAAACAGCTCTTCTGAAACATTTATGAACACTGAATAAATTATACATGTGGATTAGAGAGAGAAAGAGAGGGAGAGAGGGGGGAGAGAGAAAGAGAGAGAAAGAGAGAGAGAGACAGAGAGAAATATCTCCCTTATGTTCACCGTTCAGACCACTGAATATCTTGAAAGCTAAGTTTAAAAAGCCATCTCTGTCAGGTGCAATGGATAACCACTAACGATGGCTTCAGACATCTAGCCTGTACAGAAGTATAAACTTAATTTAATTAAATAAATGCACTTACTAGAGAGCTGTCTATAAAAAAAACATCGGACTTGGCATACAAATAATTGCGCAGATGAAATTACAGTTATCCAAATATGCAGTCTCAAATGTACACAGTGAAGCAATCATACATCATGCTATGAATCCTTTGTGAAGTGAAGAGATTTTAAATTATAAATATGGATTACCAATTTAGCCTGAAGCATCTATAGAGCAAATTGATCTGACAAATCTGTGTTTCTAAAAATTAATTCTCTAAATTAATTTGAAAGATTAGTCCTCTATTAGTGAACATTTTGATTTGAGAAGAGGGGCTTCTATTAAATGGTGAAAAAAGTATAATATTGTTGGTATGTGTGACATTTGATGTTTGCGATGGTGTATGGTTTGGTTCTGTAACTGACATGAGCAGACTTTCCTTTTATCGATTAACCACATGGATAGAGTTACCACCAAGTGCAAATAAATAAAAGCAGCAAAAATTCTTAGGATTTCATGTACTTACATATTTATTTTAGACTTTGCAGTTTTCACTGAGGATTTATATTCTTTAAGTATTTGATGACAGGGAGAAAAAACTACCATTTTGTTTTGTTTGAGAACAGTAATCTAAAATGATTGACAATATCAACATCCCGTCAGCTCTCTCTCTCTTTCTCTCTCTATCACTCTCTCTCACACACACACACACACACACACACACTCACACACACACACACACACACACACACACACACACACACCATCCGTTTACACAGATGGATTGTGAGAATGTTTACAGCCTTCCTGACCACCAATCTGCTCCTAATGTTACTCACAGGCAAAACAAGCCAGTCATCTTCTTTACAGGTGCAGCTGGTGAAATGTTATTAATGACAATAAAGCGCCTTTCTCACACTCAAAGCGCTTTACAATGGTGAGAGGGAAACTCGCCTCAACCACCACCAATGTGTAGCACCCACCTGGGTGATGCAACGGCGGCCATTTTGCACCAGAATGCTCACCACACATCAGCAGAGGTGGAGAGGGAGATAACTATTTTTAGCCAATTATACTGGGGGATGACTAGGTAGCAGAGCCGGATTGGGAATTTAGCCAGGACTCCGGGGAAACCCCTACTCTTTGCGATAAGTGTCGTGGGATCTGTCCACCATGTCATAGTCCTCACCACCAGTTATTTAACTTTATTAAAGAGTTCCATTTTTTAAATTTTGCACAAGATACTGCTACATTCAAAGTCACAAAGAACTCCACTTTTGAGAAAATAAGCTCTGTACTCCAACACATTGGATTTAAAATATAACAATCAGGCGGTTGTTTGTAAGAATTATAGCCTATAGCCTATAACTACGTATATAGCTTTTTATACATACTTCCCCATTTTAGGGAAGCAAAAGTAATGGGGAAATTGGCTGCTCAGCTGTTTCTTGGTCAGCTGTGTGTCTGTGCGCATCATTCATTTATGCTGAAGAAAGCTAACAAAATGTCTGGAGTTGATTCTAGGTGTGGAATTTGCATTTTTTTGCTGTTGTCTCTCAAAATGGCGACCAAATAAGTGTCACAGCCGGTAAAGCAGGCCATCAGGAGGCCGAAAAATCTGAATAAATCGATCAAAGAGCGATCACTGTGTGTGCCAAAATCAGCTGTTTGATACATTGTTAGGAAGCATCAATGCACTGGTGAGTTCTGCAATAGCAAAGAATCTCGTAGACCACAGAAGACCACTGTAGTGGATGACCAAAGAGTACTTTCAGTACAGACAGTACAAGCCTGGCTGGCAGGGAAGATACCTATGTCTATGTGTCGCAGACTTCAGGCAGTCATCGAAGTTCTAAATATGACGACTTTATTTCACATTATGTTAATTTGTCCCATTACTTTTGCTCTCCTACAATGGGGTGACTATGCATAAAAAGGGCTGAAATTCCTATACGCGTCACCTGATGTGGATAAATGTAAATACCTTAAAACTGAAGCTGACAGTCTGCTGCACTTCATTTGCAATCCAATGACACACACACACACACACATACACACACATACACACACACAACACAACAGCGCTCCAGAGCCAAAAGTAAAGACTTGTTTTGTTTGGTATTTTTCTACTTTTAGCTGGTATTTTGTGACCCCTCATGTTCAAGCCACGTTGTTAAAATAGTGATAAAATATATATTTTGTGCTCCCCATTTGTGCCACTGGGGTCCTTGTTATGAAAGCGGGAGCGTGTGTACTCCTCCAATGCACTCTCCTGTGAATCAGTGGCTATTTCCTACACTTAAAGCCCCACATTAATATGGCAGATATAGTGCCAATCAGAGGAGAGGATTATCTCTCATCGGTGATAACTGGGGGAATGTGGATGCCCGGTGTGTCATTGGGAGAAGTAAATATAGCAGTAACAAGAGAAGCTGTAGCTGAATTAAACCCTCGCTTCCCTGGGTGCAATGAAGCCAACTATGTTGCCGCTGCAGACGTCTGGTAACAGTGATGTAGGCTGGCGAAAATCATAGGCTATTGGGCCAACTTTTGTGGCCGCTGCAACAAAACTGTAATGGCGCTCTATTCACCAAATCCATCCCTCACTAATCAATTTAAAATCTACGATGAGAATAATTTTAGGGCCATCCTGGAAAAGCTGTAAGAACCACAAAAAAAATGTGGGAAATAATTTTCAAAAAATGCCTTTTGACTGAATATAATCCTCTTGTTTGGCAGAATGACTTAAGTTTTAATGAAAATATTTATAAGTTTAAATTTTAATCAATTAAAGTTTTTAACTTAAGAGGGAAAAAAACACTGTTTCGTTAAATTTGTTACTAAGGTATAATGCAACAGTTTGACTCAAATGATTTCCCAGTTTAAGAATATAATGTTCAACATAAATTATGTATCAGTGCTGAAGAAATTATAATTATGGATGGGTGTTTGTCACGGAAGCCGCGGGTTGCACAGATTCTGTGATTTTTGCTTAAGTTTTCTTTCCCAGTTTCACGATTCTCCATTTTTAGTGCTTTCCATGATTTTCATTGTGGGATTTGTACAGGCCTAAGCCTTTTATTTCAACCATATTGCCAAATGTTGGGAAAACAAAATGCAGCAATGTATACAGATTCTGGAATGCGCTGGGATCAAGATTCCCATCCTTGTCGGTTGTTGCTATCAGATGTTTGACGGCCCCTGTTCATACTTAGCGCTCCTTGCCCCGCTACGGTAATGTTGTCAGTGACAACAAGCACTCCGTCAAAAACCCAAACCTCACAATGTGCAACATGTTGTACCAAAACTAACTAGAGAAAGAAAAACAGACACACGATAACCCTGTCTTATTATTTTAGCAATGCAATTTGAGCATGCTCTGTTTCTAGCAACGTTCTGTTAAATTAAAGGCAACGAACCAAAGAGATTAAATGCACCAACCTATCAATACATTTTACTTGTATTTGCACCTAGCGGCAACTACCCACTGATTTTTGTTAAAACAAAATAAGTGCTTTCTACTGTTGCTACAGTTGCACGCGTTCTTTCAATCGTTTGCCACTGCTGCTAATTATTTAATAAATTCATGTTTTTTAAAACAATCCATAATTTCTGCTGCTTTTTTTCCCCAGTTGTTTGCCATGGCTGCTCTGTGACTTATATTTTCTGTGACAAACACCCAACCTTAATTATAATGCATTGTTTACCATTGATTAACAGAAATAGCATGTGCAATTATGCCTTATCAAGCTCCTCAATATCTCAAAATAGCAAAATAAATGAATGCATGCTGACGTCACTGTCAAAGCTTCAAACACTTTCAAGTTCTGAGGGAACTCCATGCCTGATGTGTTCCTTATCGTTTAGGTTCTACTGTATGTTTAGGTTCTACTGTATGTTTAGGTTCTACTGTATGTGGTACCTACTTCACCCTAGTAAGATTGGTCTTGGAAATATGGACTTATTTCAATTCATAAAAAGGAAGCCAATAAAGGTAAATCAAATGTGTTTTTGATGCTGGAGTCATTCGTTTCTGTATACAGTATTTATCTGGGATATTCGCCCTGCTCCATGAACAAGAGCAAGCATGTTGACAGAGTTGTTCCCAAAAATAAGAGAGATGTTTTTGTTTGACTGAAAGCAGCAGGAGGGGTGTGGAATATCTCACATTCCCTACCGTCATCGCCTCACGGGTAATGGGATGGGAAAAAGGCCCTACATGCTCCCTTGGTGGGGATGTCTTGTGATTTGTGCGGGATGCGGTTCTGTGCACTGAAGCGTAGCACAAGGGTGTGCTACACACATTGGCGGCGGGCCCTGAGCGAGCAACGAAGCGTGTCCGGCGAGGTGCGGTGACGACCACGTGCAGAATGGCTGGTGACAGAGGAGTCCCGTGGGGGGGTAAGGGAGGAAGGGTTTGTACGCGGGACGGGATGGGATGGGATGGACAGATGGATGAAAAATGCGGCGGCTTGTGCTTTTTTCTGTTGATTTTTTATTATTGTTCTTGTTTACAATCACACGTTACACAGTTAGGGTTGTGGATATACAGTCTTTCTCTTCGGTCTCAAATTTCTTCGTTGTGAACAGCTGTAAAAAAGTGTCCCATATTTAGGTGAGGTTGCAGTTACAGTATAGGACTCTGTAGGCGGTGTTGACTCTCTGTGACTCGTAGTGTGATGGTATGAATACTAAATAGAATATATTTAATTCTTATGGGGGTTTTTCATCATACAGAGCCCTATATTTATGACAGAACCAATGCAGGCTTTCGAGTACTGCTGTACACCTTTGTAAAGTCTGCTGCAATCGCCTCCTGTCCATAAGCTTCCTCATATGTCAGCCCCTTTCCCTAGCATAGCATAACATAACATGTCTATTCTTACTTGTTATTCTTATACTGTATATTTTGCACTTTTTATAGTCTTTTTCAGTGTATTGTTTCTACTTTTCTGTATGTACCTAAGACTGTGTACAGTTCAGTTTGTGATAGCAAACTACCAATGCAACTACCATTGCTAATTGTAACACGCTACTTCAGTGGTGTCTAAATGAACTAGCAGAATTTCAAATTGCTCCGATTTTAATGAGGTAACACTCCTGTTAGTGCCCTTCCAAAAACCTGCCAGGTAAAAACCTGCCAAGAATAATATAGAAACTCAGTGGTGTTCAGCTGCGCCATTTGTCTCTTTGTGCAGCTATTCTCAGAACACGCTTTCTGGAAAGCGCGTGGTGCGGCTTTGTTAATACCTTCGTAGTCATCCTCCTCCTCCGGCGCTAGCAGGTCTGACACAAAGGTCAAAACCGTGTTCATCCAGTCCGAGGACTCCTCCACCGCATCATTGACAACTTTCATGGGATCAGAGCCAATTTCCTGAATGCTTCCTGGGAGCACAGGGTCGTGGAGATCAGGGGAGGCGTTTCATTGGCTGAACACTGCTTCACAGGACTATGGCAAAATCTTAACATTAACAAAGCTCCTAGAGCAATTATTCTACTAAAATCGCAGTTTGCTGTATAATTATATTTGGAACTTTTAAATATCCATTTGAGATTTCTTCAGAAACAAGTTAATTTATATTTGGAAATGGGCTTCACATAATGAGTTTAGTTAGACCTAGCAAGAACAAATAAATTGCCCTGGAAAAAAATTCATAACTGCTATGCACTGCACAGCCAACCAGTCACTTTCCTTGGGTTTTACACACTCAGATAATGACCCTCAA
The DNA here is from genome assembly GCA_022702515.1 of Ilyophis sp. 1 JC-2022. Taxonomy (NCBI): domain Eukaryota; kingdom Metazoa; phylum Chordata; class Actinopteri; order Anguilliformes; family Synaphobranchidae; genus Ilyophis; species Ilyophis sp. 1 JC-2022. The sequence goes on from CM040395.1 coordinate 85,018,688, forward strand.
TCCCTTATAAACGACTGAAAATGGACACTGTTTTCACAAACCAGTCTATAGAGGCGACACAACACAGACAGCAGTCGAAACATTCTGAACTCAAATCTGAGCGTCAGCGGCAAGTCATTATGTCATAAATACACAACGAAACACAGATTTATTTCATGTCCATACAGTACCATCGGTTCATTTCATACATTTCATTAAACAACAATAACAGCATTATGGCCAAACACACACATTAGAGAAGAGAGTGCATGTGATCTTTCAAATGCAGTCGCGTGTTGGAACATGTTCCTCTTACTGCAAGAGAACAGGTACCCTACTGTGACAGAAAACAAATGAGCATGTTTCACCTGCCATACCACCCCAACAAAGAAGTCAATTAAATTAGAAAATGCATATATGCAGACAATCATTATAATGGGTAGCGATGAAATGTTATGATGGAAAAAAACATTTTACAGTACCTAATGCATTTCATTACATTTAAATGTACCTAATGTGGAGATGATAACATTTCTTAATATTATCTGGATAGGATACTAGTACTTTCTGAGACAGTATTTATCACCTTTGTACCTGCAGTGCTCAACAGGCAAATGCCATGACCAAGACACATCAAAACATTTATTTATTTTTCACAAGCTAAAAATATGCATACGCAATAGGCAAGCATGCAGCAGGCATACGATTGCTCACAGACACTTCACTTGCCAAGCAGGTCTCAAACTTGGTAACACTTTTCAGAAGTATACATATTTATGTTGTTTATATAGGAACTAAGTATTATTAGTCCTATTCTGAAGAAATGGTAAATATTAACCTCAACAAGACGTTAAGATATTGATGGCAGGGACATTGCATTTGAACAGCAACAATGACAATTCTTTTTGGTTTTATTTTCGGAAAGGTTAATCAGTTATCCATTAAAAGTTATCCATAAAAGGTATCCATTAAAAGTTATTTAGATCATCATATCAACGCATTAGATGAGTAATCGGTTAATGTATACTTTACTCTGATCAAGGTGACCTTTGAAGGAATTGGTTAAGATTGTCACTTGTGACAGGTGTCAGTCTCGGTTGAAGGGTAAGGACAGACGTGTTTTATTCGTATGTTAGTTGATTACACAACCCCAAACTTGCTAAGGCTGCTACAGAGTCACCGTCACTGCAGAGTTAAATACGTCATATGGGTGTCTTGCCTCTAGGCCTCTCTGCCTCCTCTATTGCTTTGCTGAAACCGGCTGGGCGTGGCCCTGTTAGGATGAGAGACACATGAGCAGCAGTGACAGAGACAGTGAAACGTCTCCACCGCATGCATAATCTGGCAGGAATGAACGGCCCGCAGGTGTGCGAAGCGTGCACGAGTTAAGCGGCGGCGGCCACATCCAAAAACCACAGCCAAAACAGTCATCCCAGTCATCCACGCATCGCAACCCACAAAGACGGCGGCGGATTCAAACGCATCCACACGGAACACGAGCAAACAGACAAACGACGAGTCAAGATGGCGGGCCGGACGGCCTTTTCTCGTCGATCAATGCTCCGATTCTTTTTTAAATTACCACACCCGGGCCCTGCCTGGGACTCGAGTCAGGGGGTATTTGACGGATCGTGTGAGCGCGTCGAGTGTCCCACATATCTTCCCTCATCGAAGGTCATGCTAATTTTTGCTTCCATTATATCACTTTAATTTCTTCTTGTGCCTTTTCCACTGACCTGTGATACAGCGTACTGGCTTTGACATGTCTCAGTGAGTCCTTTTTCTAAATATATTAACATAATTGATATTGTTTGATTAATGCTATGCCCCAATAACCACCTGGGAGCTGTTTTCCCCGCCACGCTGCATATTGCTTTGTACAGTGCAACAGCGCATCAGCATTCAGGACACCAGCAGCCTAGCTTTGAATAGGTCCATGGAAAATTTGAATGCTAATGAAATCCTGATGAATTCAGTGACATTTGTTTGATTAACATTTTAACCTACTCCCCAAACAGTTTAAAAAACAGTATTCAGCACATTGCTTGCACTTGAGACCTTAACAATTTCTTTTCTGCACACAGCCTGGAACTCGCATGGTGCCGGATGCCACGGTAGCCAACTAATTGATGGCAATCCCCCACAGAAAGAGAGAGGAACAACCTTAATAAGAGTAAAAAAAAAAAATTTTAAAAGGGTACGATTTCATGTCCCTAATGATGTAAAATTTCAGGCCCAAAAGACAAGAAGTGGGTTTTTCTTTTTTTATTCTGCATGGGAATTAAAACAACTGGCACCCTACGCTGACGTTGCCCAGCAACGCAGTCATGGGAGGGAAACGTCCCTGTGTTTCATAAGTTCTTTGACAGATCGACAGCGGTGGTTAGCGTGCCCACTTCCTCCGCTGGCAGTCCAAAGAGTTAACGAGAGAGCTGTGTTTCCCAGAGAGCTCAGTGGAGCCCTGACAATGCTCCAATAGGTTGCCACAGCTCTCAAACGCTGTTTGGAACAGCATAAGAGGAATTTGTTTCTTACAGCCAACACACTCTGGCCGTTGTTCCGCGGAGCCTGCTTAGTGTTTAGAATATGTGCCCTTTATTGAAATGCCACAGAGGAAAACGTATCTTAACCCGTGCAGTACCACTGGATTTGGCTCTGTTTGTATCAAGTAATTGACAACATACACCATTGTAGCTGAGGTTGAATCTAATGATTTGAGAGCCTTGCACTAATATCTAAGTATGCTATTGCGTCAGTCAGATTCTTATGAAAAGGGTGGCCATGGCCCTCGGACAATATATTGTCACAAATCAAGAATTTTTATTCCAACTACACTTACACCACTGTTAATTTCAGAATGTCTTGAGGAAAAAAAGATTAGGCAAACTATTATAACAGGATTTCAGTATGAGATGCAAATTTTAATAAGAAGAACTATATCTGGCCACCACTGGAAAGATGATTATTTGAGATTCCCTGATTGGGAAAGATTTATTATTTTGACTGAAATTTAAAAATGAATGGGTAATTGCTGGCTACAGTATATCCCTTCCAGGAAAAAAGAGAATAATACTCTCAGGTTAAAGATCTCTCCAGAGGGGTGGGGGAAACCTTCATAACATACATAGATTCATAACACGTGCCGCTTAGACAGTACATATCCATTTTCAATCTTATGATTGTCTCATCCTCCACTCTATGAGGGGCACAGATTGATCTCTGATAGTGTTTCCCCCCCATCTGCCAAACAAATGCAATCAGTGATAGAATTTGCAGGGCATGACCATATGAAAAATAAAATAATCTCATTAAAATTTAGGCAGCTCCACTGGATGCAAAATGGTCATAGAAAATAGCAAAATGGCAATATAAAGCTATTTTCCAACTAGAATGGGTTAGGACTGTATAAAGCATGGAAACATGCCTTTCACTCTTTTATGCATTTTCTTGTTTAAGTTATTAAGAACTTGATGAACAGGCATAAATATCTAGAAATTTGAACTGTGGATCTGCTCACACATGCACAAAATACAAGTTGCTGTAGGCCTGGTTCATCGCCTCAACTTCTATTACCATAATTTATCTTTTCTAGATTTCCGGCTAAATAAAGCTAAACTAAATACGTTTAAGTGAAGCTTTACATTTACGAATATGTTTAAATGTATACACAGCAGTTGCTATGTTCATGGAGTTCATCTTGAATTACTTTTTTTATTTTTATTAAAATGGATATACAGATATGGAAATATATGCAGAGAGAAGATAAAGACTGAGTAAGTTTCTATTGTTTGTTATTTTACTGGGGTCAAATTCATATGTGGCTGCATTTTAAATGACGGCAATATCCACTTGAAGTAGGATTGAACGGATTGAACTCTTGAATCTTTATAAAAAGCTGTAGCCTATCCCATGACTGCTATCCGAAGGACAACTGATACCAGGTTGTGCAAAACGTTCTCCTTCTTACTAAAATAAATTATCTTCGGTCCATCATCACAATTCCCCCCACCATAGAATCAATCGTGTCAGGGATAGTTTGTATCCATGGTCCTTTAGTATTTTGCTTTGTGTCCGTGTCAGTTCTTCACGCTAATAGCATACCCACCCGCCATAAAGTGGTCATTAAAATCTGGTACTCTGAGCCAACTCTTCCAAAAGATTCCTTGACGACTGGCCTGGAAGGTCATTGCTCCGCATGTAACCGTTAGTGTTAGAGGAATCACAGAAAGGAATAACAAATTTAATGTCGTACCTTTTGAATTGGACATCGTTAACGAATACCTGCTCAAGTGACTCTTCCTTCGTTGACAGAACGCATGAGACATTCCACACATCCAGCAGTTATACCATTCCATACCAAACAGTTAATAAAGCAACACAAACGTGCTCTCAGTCAGGGGTGGATTCAGTATATGTATGATGTCATTTTCTTTGTGACGGAGCACAAACACCCTAAAAAGCATTCACAATGGAGCCTGCTGTATTCGTTTTGAAGCCATATTTCCCTGTTATTGACAGAATCTGTAAGTAATTTTCTGCATTCTGCTAATGCATAACGGGTTGTTCACACAATCCATGTGACTTTTAGGCAATGTATTCTGACAAATTAATTAAGGCTTGCACTAATTGCAACCGCTATTAACAAAAAATAAACACATTTGGAAGCACAACATTTTTAAAAAATCTAGTTTAAAGCAGGGCTAGTGTGCAATGTCGAATCATGTTTTTCAAATTGATTTGTCACAAAACAAAAAATTAAGAGACCAGAAAATGTACATTTTGGACAATGATTTTGCTCTTATAATAGACTGAAAGAAAACTCAGCAACGTTATAAGCTCAGCTGTTTCTGAATCTGCAGCAAATGACCCATGTCTCTGACACTGACCTCTCCTCAGGTCGACCGCAGTCTGTTTGCCATGTTTGCACACTGAGTGAGCCATTTTATCTCCTGCCATGCCCGGCACCGTGCCATCATTTCTTCGCATCTCCTGGTGATCATCTTATTACTAAAAAAAGGCATTTTCCTTGTGATTGCATTCCTACTTGAGTGCTTTCCCAAGGTGAGCAGCGCTATGTCTATTTAATACAGACTCATACAATATTACCTCCTGAACTGGCATTTCTGACACATCTGAATTGATGTTTTCTTGTGCATACAGTGTCCACTTTATAGACGTACACTCTCTCAGTCTCAATTTTTCATTTTTTGGGGTCAAGATTGTGACACATGATGTTTTGATCAAGCATTATTTCCAGTATTAACTCATTGCTAGTTGTGATCAACACTTACTGTTTTGGTTGACTAGCCTAAAAGAGTAACTGCTTAGTATAAGACATTTAGCACACATTAATTGAACTGGTTGTATTTTTGAGTTGATTATGGTCACATTTGCACAAGAATCCAGGCAACATGGTACATATAGTGTACATAGTTCATCCTTTGTGAATCCACCCCTCAGTGTGTTGTTAATATTGACATGAACAAAAATAAGCCGCTTTACACAAATCATTGCATGAGTGTGGTGTGATCCACACAGTGAAGTTTGATGGATATACGGGAGCAATTGTCACAGGATTACCTAAGGCTGGCCACATCTAATACAATAAAAGTGAAATTGTAATGTCACCTTTAATGGAACGCCGTTTTCAACTGCCGCATGAAAGCTCAACTGGCAAAGATAACCCGCAAAACTATGCTGCTTTCACACCAGTAACGAAAATAAATGTAATAGTCTGCATGGTTTTAAATGAGGTTATTCCGGATGTATCCGACAACGGTTTTTCCCTCAGAGGTAAAATAACCACGTCTACACATCATGCTAGGAAGCACAAATGAAAACAACAAGGAGGAGTCGGAGAGCCATTTGGTTTCTCAACTTTCTCTCCTGTCCATGATTCGCTTCAGCTTTTTTGAAAATACAAAACAAGCTCAGAACTTGTAGTCAATAATAATTTTCCAGCTAACAGTCGCCTACATGCGCATTTTGATACTGCATTAATGTTTTCATGTTCGACTAATACACTAGCTAGCTATGACACTACAGCTGACACAACGATATCTTTAAGCCATACAGGCTCAAAAGTGTAGTCAGCTAGATGTTAACATTAGTATAGCTACCAGCTAGAAAACTAAACCCACTAGCAACAGTTACCCATCATTCCCAGATCATCACTGATGTTCTCCGTTTCAACACCTTCTTCCCTAACTCCCTGTACCCTTTCATGTTCTGATCAGCTCAGTTACAGTTCCCTGCGATGCTAAAAAACGCAATAAATCCATGGTCCTCCACATTGCAAGTGAATTTAACCTTATTATCAGCCTACCGTCACCACCAGCGATGACTTCACCCCCTAGGTTAGATAATCTGCCTTCCTGGTCTCACAGAGAACAATGATATCTGGTTTAATATTGCTGTCATGCCATTCAGTAGAGGAGAACATTCATCCGTGGTGTCAACCCAGCTTTACGCCTTGTTAAAGCTAAGCTTTCCTTTTTAACCTGATCTTTCTGAGCCCGTGCTTTGTGTACAATCGTAGGCCATAAACAAGTCCCACCTGAATATCATCAAATAAAGCGCCGTACCGGCTTGTGACGGCTTAATCAAATATGCTAATGTATACCTATGGGTACATATATTAAATAATACTAAAGGCCAACATTCTACAAGCATTCATCTCAGGTAGCAGACTAAATTGGAACAAGCGCAAACATGCTAATTATTGTACACTGATTTAATTAAATAAGATAAACAGCAAAGACTACCAAACACGAAAGGGTAATTATGTCCCCGTAAAGAGAACACTCAGAGGTAGAAATCTGTAAATTGCTGCTATAAAATAATCAGATGTAGTAATTATCATAGAAAGCAACACTGAGTTTCTTGTTACAATATGCATGGGTAGCCTATTTCTGTTCAAATACAATGTCAGTTGAGTTACATTGCATATTTGAAAAAAAAAGATATATCTAAAAATACTATAGAGACTCTGATTGAGGTTATTACTATGCACTATGCGTCTTGCGCAGTGTTCAGCTATTAGATTTTTAAACTGTACAATACTACATGATAGGCTACTGTGTGTAATTAAAGTGTGAGGTTTAGGATTGGGGAATGGAATACATTTGGGGAAGGAATAAGACTATTCCTATCTAGGTCGTGTGAAATTACATAGTGGTTTCATAACAAGGTGTCTCAAAGATGGGACGGTCTCATATTGGTTGCAGATAAAATATAAATTCTAATATGGTTCAGTATACGGCATTACTCTTGTTTTAGGTATTACCTGAAGTTCTATGATCTCAAGCCAGTGCTTCATGAACAACAAATCCGTTAAAAAAGCAATGTTAAATCCTGGCACTCTGCAACCGTGTGACAATTGCTCCCAGTCTGTACACATGCATTCTACAGACCTCTACAGTTACAGCCGACACACACCAGCAATGCACCGAAGGCAGGAAGTCTTTACCAGGTGGTAAACAGGGGTCGTCACAGTAATATGTATTGTCTTTTTATAGGATGGCAACAGGATGACACATGGAATGGACGGTGGAGAAAGGAGGGAAACTTATTAGAAATGAGAGAGTGAGTAGTACCACGATCATGATAATTAACTGAAGTGGGCTGGGTGTATGCAAATTCTATCAGGGTTGAATGACCTATGGGAAACGTTTCTCCCTTCAGCATCAGCAATGCACATTCAGGCCATTGGGGTAAACAGACATGGACTACAGACTCCCATCAGATCCAAACAAAATTGTTTTAAAAATGTATGTGATAGGCCTCAATGCTTGACATTTTAAATGAAATGAAATGCAAATGAAACATGGTAAGACAAATGTAAGGATCCACATACAGTGTATGTCCTGTAAGTCAAAGTAAATACTCTCATGCTGCTCATTTTCTGGGAAAATTTGAATTTAATTATCAGAGTAATCACACATAAACAGTGTCGGAGAAGTTCTATCTCACAGACACGTTTAAAATCCCCCCAGAATTACTCATGTAAAACAAATGACAATCAACCGACAAGATCATTTCCTAATATCGCCATAATCAGGCTTGTGTAGATGCCTTTAAAAAAGACTGAAATGGCCGCACAACTGCGTTTGGATCCTGTCCGTTCTCCGATTAAGGCTGACTGCAACCGAACGCGACGGGAGCCGATAGCTCTCAGCAAAAGAAATAGCCTATCTGTCTCTGACACTATTGGGCCTATCAGTAACACAGCCAATCAACTGTCTCCTGTGTTAGGGGCCCACACACAGTTAGAGTGTGGCATTCCAGATAAACTGTCAGCCTGGAATCAACAAGCTCTGAAATTCGTCTAGCTCCTTGAATCATTTTTTTTTACATTTGTGGACTTGGTATAAATACATATTTGAAATAGTTCAGCTCCTTCAGATCCCTGAAAGTGATAATGTTACAACCCTAAATAGACAATCATTCAAAACAAAAATTTTGGTTGCACCTGTTTAGTTAAAAAAGTTGCACCTGTTTATTTAAATTCTAACTAATTTGGTAACAAGAAGTTATTACTGAGTAACTCCAACATAGGTAACATGGAACAACAGTTAGCGGTATTCATAATTACACATGTGAATGTTTGAAATATTTTATTTACATTCATAGGCCACATCTTCATCATACACAACAAATAAACCTTGCCTGTTGATTTCACAATGTGTCTTTATGATATGGAATGATTTCATTTCAGCAGAAGAGATGTCACTGGGCTTGGCTTGTTTCACATGTGTATGCCACTAATAAAGCCACTAACTGCTGTTCCATGTTACCTACGTTGGTGTTACTCAGTATCAGTCAGTAATAACCTCTTGTTACCAAATTAGTTACTATTTAAGAACACATGTATAAGTGCAACTTAATGTAAAGTGTTACCAAATTTTGTTATGGTGAAAACAGAACCAAAATAACACTACCCAGATATAAATCATTACTTTGAGTTATATTCATTTCTAATTTCTATGGGATTGACACTACAGTCGCTCCTAACGTCAATCGTGAAAACAAAGTGCAGATAAAGAAAGCTCATGAGAGGAAACAGAGTGAGAACTGTCCAAACAGATAAAGAAACTGTAACTAGACCTACCAGTTAGGCCCTTGTAGTCCATAAGGTCGAACATGATGACAGCTACCGCTGACCAGGTGACAATGAGGGCAAGAACCAGGATCCACGCCATGGGCGAGCTGAACGTGCTGTACAGGTCATCGGTCACGGTCTTCTTTGACACCCTGACCATATGACCGACGTCCCCATTCTTGCTTTCAATGAGAGTGGTCGTCGTTGTTGACGACCGCGCTGTAGGCAGACGCGACAGCAAATAAAATCAGACATGCCACAAGGTTAAGAGGGAATATTCCAGAATCCAAACTATTATTTTTTTCACACCTGAGCAGTTCCTACCATTTTCAGTGTTAACATGCTCTAGGCTCATTGCTATGGTAGATTTATGCTAATGAGCGTTCATGAACCCCATCCTAGGTGGAGCTACAGTCAGCTGTCCAAATCACTGGCTTCTTTGAACCAATCAAATGTTTTGCTTACCACAGAAACATTAAATCATTATCACATTTATATAAAATGCATTTTTAATGAAAAATGTTTAAACAATACACAACCCGAAAGGCTGTAGGTACTTATATGCTGTTATTTTATCAAAAAGTGATAGTGACAGTCCTTCTTAAAATTTTGTACTTGTATAATTATGAAATTAGATTTTTTAAATGTTAGATACTTTATGGTCTTAACTCTGCATTATTGTATTGCAGTTAAATTAATAAAACAGTGATAGAAGTAAATATAATTCAGAAAGGAGACGCTCCTCTGAACTGTGTGATAAAAACTTTTCTCTTACAACCTACATTTTTCACAAAAGGCCATTTAACCAAGCGACTTGCAGTAGGGTTGACTGATGAACTTCCACTGAGATGAGGTTACAAGATAGCTTCGTCTGCTGACCAGTGCAGTGAGACTTCAGTATAAAATGATGGCTGTTTTTACCACCATCCTATAAAAACACATCCATAACAACTGGCATATGGCGCACGGGGCAGCAGCTAGTCTCACACTGAAATATAGCTTAGCGTTGGCAGTGTGGGGAGAGTGAGAGCTGAGACCAGTGCTGTCAGCCCAGACCACCTGTTACCGCTCTTTACCCAGTCCCCTGGTGTCATTCCAGGGATTATAGATCCCCTCAAACTGCTGACTCAAGAAGCCCTCTCTGCACACACCATATGCTCGCTCTGACTACGCTCCATCACACAATAAGTACAGAATAAACAAAAGCTTTTCGCATTTTAATTGTGCGTGTGAAGCTGTGTGTGCGTGTGTGCTCATTGTGTGTGCGCATGTGGTGTTTTACACCTGTACCTCTGTTGAAAAGTGGTCCAGTGTGGATTTAACATTTCAGAAGCATGGGATTACAGCAGTGTGCTCTGACATTCTCCAGAAAGAAAGTAAAGAGGGTGTGAAGTGGAAGACATCATAAGCACACACTGTGTTGTCATATCAACATGCCTGTCCTATCAGAAGAGGCCAGTGGAAAAATGATGCCAACTCTTGCACCAACCACTGACAGCTGGTTTTGGTTAAGGAAACTGCCATTTTGACTCATGGCAGATATCCATGACAACAAATGGATTGTTTCATGAATTTAGATGAGGCCTTTTAATGATTTAGTCAGCAAAAACAAAAGTCCACACAATATTTTCAAATCCTTTCTTAAGCCTTTTACAATTTTTACATGCTGCTTTTACATGTACACAGAATGTGACACAGTAATAACTAAAAGTTGTAAAGGGTTTAAAACCATTACTAGTCCAAGTCAACAAGAATAATATCTTCACACTGATATATTGTGAGGTAGCATTGCATCAAAAGGACATGTTTTAAAATATACTATTTTGTTCTTTTTTTCCATTCACTATTGGATTGCATTTAAATTGCGTGAAACCTGAGCTTCTTTTTGTTATTTACAAAAATGTACAGCTTCATGTCCGCCCTTATGTACATGAGGTTGGAATGTAATTCAAGCTTTTATTATGAATTTAGAATTTATTCTTCATGCACTTATGATAACTTAAAAGCGGCGCTCACATTATAACCAAGCAAAAAGCTGTTGAGCTGTAAGACACTCAGTATTTTTAGACGCTGTCAACCCTGACACATACACAACTCCGTGCTGTAAGTGTGGGCCGTAACCATACTGCAAAGCATGCACTGAGCAACTGATATCCATGCGGAGAGTTTAGACTTCAAACACAAAATTCAAGAACGCAAACAACCAAAGCTGATACAGTACCTTCGGACTCCATCATAGCGAATGCAGAACTATAGTCAAAGTATAATCCCTTCGCAAAAATATATTTGTACTAGAAATAAAAACTGGTTTCTCCTTGCTAATCCTGGCTGCAGCTGAATGTTCCGGCGGACCTATGGCTCCAAGGCGGTGCGGCGACCCTATTTTTACCCAAAGAAGTCACTTGTTGCCAAGGCTTGGATGTTCAGATCCTCCAAATTTAAAATGGCTGCAGAGCACCGCACAGCATCCTGTGGTAGGGGGGGTCTGGGAGCACGGGGGGGGCGGGATGGGGGGGGGGGAGGTGGGGTGGGCTCCAGGGAAACGGCTTATAATTCCACCAAGGAGAGAGAAAAGGCGAGAGAGGGAAGGCGACGGCGTAGGCGGCGGAAAGAGCATACGCAGCCTGAGATTTTCGCCCCGGTATTAGCGCTGCCTCTCATGGGCATGGGACAGAAAGCCTGGAACTGGGGCTTCAAGGTAACCTTATCCATTACCGCGCGGCCCGGTTTATTCTTAGAGCTCCCTAGCACCAGCTGCATGCTGCTTCTCCTTTTTTGGCCAGGGGTGTGACCCGTCAGGGGACCTTGCCTGTCATCGAAGGGGGGGGCGAGGGGGTTTTGACTCACGGGGCTGGCTACATGGTTTTCTTCCATGTACAGTAGAGACTCTTGGCTCCCGCGACACCGTTCGCTCGGGTGCCCCCCTGTGCCTAACTATGATTAGGCTTGTAAACATCGCGAGGAAATCGGGAGAAGCAATCGGGCCTTTATCGTATGCCAAGCCCTTTTTTTTCTTTCTTCTTTATTTCATGCTCATTCTGAGGGATCAATTAAAAAATTTTAACTCTTTAAATGGCAGTGAAAGGTCAGCCTGGTGGAAGTAGGTGAACCCACCTCCGCTACAGTGTCCTGACCTCGGCTGATTGAAGCAGCTCTCAGGAATACGCCGATCTTAATCTTTAGATTCTTTAGAATCTATGATGAAAAAGAAGGACACCTACGTGCCTTTCTGGGGTCGCCTGAACATTTATACAGCTGATTTCAAAATTACTGCTCCGAGGAAATGGTAAGTCTAGAAGAGAAAATCCTTTAGACAGGCAGTCCAGCACAAAAAAATAAATAAATACGTTGAAAATAAGAGCGTTGAATTCATCTTGGCAACCGGATCCTACGATTGACAGATGTAACCATTCCACAAAAAAAAAGCAAAAAAAGTGACTTAAAAGCGATTATTTCCTTTCGCGCTTTTATTTGGTCTCTGTCACCAGCAAGTGTCACTCAATGGCACATTTTCCAGTGGAAACTAAACAAAAGTTGGTGATGAAACTGTAAGAAATCGCAAAAACAAAAAGTAACTGGCAATCAAAAACAGGGATGTGAATGAATCACGGGGACAGAACTATACGGTATCTACGCCAGCAGCACCTGCTACAATGGTGCTATGACACATTAGCATGGCTATGCGTCCAGAGGACACCGCTGAGATGCAAAAGGGACGATAATCCTGATGCTGCATCTACTTTGTGTAGCCTACTGCAACAAGCACACAAGCACCTTCAGTATGCACTTATTGTACATCGCTTTGGATAAAAGCATCTGCCAAATAACTGTAATGTAAATGTAATGTAAATATAATGTAAATTTACTTTTCTGCATAAATGAGACAAACATCTGAGAGACTTTAAACGTTCTCAGTTTGGAGGAAAAGTAACCCCCAAACTGAAATATCACTAACCCCGCCCACCCCCCACAGCAGAACCCTCCAACATCCCCACACACCAGAACCCTCCAACATCCCCACACCAGAACCCTCCAACATCCCCACACACCAGAACCCTCCAACATCCCCACACACCAGAACCCTCCAACATCCCCACACACCAGAACCCTCCAACATCCCCACACTCAGCTCAAACTGCTGCCTCTTCAACAACATTATTGAAATAAACACTAAAACCCAAGCTGGCCAAAAGTGCACAAACTGTATGTGTCCCATTGAATGTGAGACTCAATTTAAGACTTTGTTATGTTTAAATCCATGTGATAAATTGCATTAGTTCTCGGTGAAAGCTAATTCTATTTCTCGGCGGAAATCATGAGTGATGGACATAAACCTGACAATGCACGCTTCATCCAAACAGCAACGATGGAGTCAAACGTCCCTTATAAAAGCTTGCATTCCTCGACGCATCTCAGTGGAAACGGGCTATTCATTAAAAGGGAATAAATCCCATTATCTGTAGATCTGAAATTATCAAGCATTGAAAATCAGTATCACCGTTTTTGAAGACAGTAAAAGTTATAATTACTGACCTGACATTTTCTGATGATTCAGTGATGCCTCCTTAAGAACAGGGCACATAATAATACAATAGCGTATACTGGTGAGGACCGGGCAATCCCTCTCCCTTGGATGTTTTGACTATACTCTCTGTTGGTTCTACAAGACCCATTGCTGACACTGTGAACTACTGTAGACGTAGCAGAACTGTGGACAACCTTAACCGATAAGGAAAACTGTGTCTGCACTTCTAATTTCGAAGAACTGCTGATGCAGTCATTAATACTTAAAGACAGCAGGTCCACGGTGCAATATCTATTCACATTAAATGGGCGTAATGGGGAAAGGGGTCAAGACATGATAAGAGTATATTCAACAATAATTGACTGAAAAAAAAAACAAAGGAAAAAACATAAAGCCATTATACAGAGGCTTGGCACTCCCAGATGCATTAACTGTGCTCCAACTGTGTTGTTGAGTTGTGCTGTGTCAGATCAACTTGTGATTCATCTTACAATTTTAAGTGGCCATCTGGATGTGTAGCCTACTGCAACAAGCACACAAACTCTGTGAAATATTTTTAACCAAAAAAGGTTAATTGAATACTGAAAGCAGAACAAAACACAAATCCACTCGCAATGTGAACATGTATTGTATGAATCAGGCCAGGGGAGCTATGAATTAATTGTAAATGTAACCAATGCAACCATGATATTTCAAAGATATTCACAGTGGTATACAGAAAATCAATGGATTCAAGATATCCCCATGAAAATATCCCACCTGACAATGTGAACTTTACAGGCTTGTTGTATTGCTATTCTATTATGGTGCTGGATTCCTGGTTTGCAATGATCCAATGAGGACACTTTCTGAAGTAAACAGTTTTTCTCTGTTTTTAGCAGTCCACTGTCCTAGCACCTAGCCTAGCAAAGGCTAGCACCCTTCTCCTGGCTGTTTTCAAGAACCCACTGAAACATGGAGAGGAGACACATCTTTATCACTGACTATATTCTTACATTGCTAATCCTGAACAAAATGTGATGAAGTTTGAACATTTAGGAGTGCAATTGCCTGTGCGCTGGTTCATATTCTTAGAAGAGCCACTTTAAGTAGGGTACCAAGACTTTCACACAGTACTCTCGCCTATTTCAAAGGCCTCAACCCATTATTGCATTTCATTTATCTTTAATCCTCTAATACTTTTTTAAAGCATTATCAAAGCCAGAGCAATACTGATGGTGACTCATCCAGAATTACAGTCAACAGTACTCTCGTCTACCAAATTTTCACCAATCAACACAGTTCAGTACAAAGTAGCCTACAGTAAATTGCAAAACATGAAGTGCTTTGGCATTTCAAAATCATTTGACAATAAGTCCCTTTTTGCATGCGGGCCAAAACACATCGGCATATTATGAATAATTATCAATGTAGAATAGGCGAGCATTTTCCATTTTAAACAGCTTAGATCGGTGACCTCGTGAGAGAATGATGTCTTCACAGAGTCCCGGAGGCCACCCGAACAAAGCCGCACTATACATTATAACTCGTGGCTTTGTATAGCAAACGTCTCTTTCATGCGCTGCAGAGTATAGGCTACGCCATTAATGAATGCCCCACATCGTTTGGAAGAACGCACTGTACTCCACGGCCAGCTACCTTTCATTTATTCTTTCAAAGCAAACAGTTCAAAGCAGCCAAAGAGGATGCAGAGATTTGAATGCAGCTGACTGCGCGTCACCATCCATCTCCTGGCAGCTTTCAGTAGGAATGGAATGGATTCCCCTCCAGGCGAAGACACGCCGCTGAAATTCTCATTTTCCACACAGCATATTTATTCAAAACCTAAACAAGATGAATGTTTTTTAAAGGCTATCACACTGTACGCTTAAGACTCCACGATTGTAACCTGAAACAAACATTGGACTACAATCGCAAAACGGCCGTAAATTCCCTAAAGGCTTAAACATGTCTTGGTGTATATCTCAAACAGCCCCCCCGGTGACAATACATCGGTGTGAAGACGAGTTTGTTTTTGGTTATCGTATTAAATTAAAGCAACTGGTTATTTTAATGCTCATAACTGCTTTTAAGATTCAACCGCTTGTGAGGTTATTAATACCTCACGCCTGCCTGATGTGCAGTGCACCCAGAGCTGGTTGATAATCAAACTCCATTATGATTAAATTGCAGAAACATAGTAACGGTACGGCAGTTATGATTGGCTAGTGGCTTGTGTGTCTCCAAAGAGGGTGGATTCCTTTCTCTACCATGAGGTGCATACCAAACCCGGCTTTTTATAACACTTGCTATCATCGGATTCACGGCACACTATCAAAGGATCAGCAGGGTGGAATATCACACAGGCGTCATATGCAAGCCCTTGCCTCTCATTAAGTGCATAATTCAGCGGCCAATCATTTTAGTTAATGCGCAGGTTTAAAAAAGTTTTCATATCGCTCAAATAAAAGTGCTCTGCCACCCTCCGGCCGATGAGTAAAGCACATTAAGTCCACGTTTGAAAAAAAAAAATCAATGTCAAGTGCTGTTCGCAGTTATACTGCTCACTGACATTAGACATTCATGTCCATTGAGGTGGACTAGTAACAGTGCCAACATTTGAGACAATTGATTTGGGTGTGTTCTGAGTGTGAAGTACTCAAAGAATGTTTCGCCACTGCAGATTTCTATTCACTGACATTACAAAGTCCACTTAGGTGAGCTCCTAATATAGCAAAGGTTTGACTCATATGCCACAATTAATTTGGTTGATTTCTGAGTGTAATTACCCAAGAGCAGTTTAGAACTGCAGAACTGCTGTAAACTTAACAGTAATCTAAACCTAACCACTGTTACTGGCAACAATGAAATTGAATGAAGACATGAAGGGACAAAGCATAATCCCCATGACTCAAACAAATTCATTTGAAAGACTTTTTAGCATTATTTGGCACTTGTGTCAGTATGAACTTTGGTATTTCTTTATTAATTTAAACAGAAAACATGAATGAGAGCATTGGCAGGCTATGTTATCATTTTTTTTTTGTGGTATTATTTGCTAAATTTGGGCCAATTTCACAGTCGAACGAGGATGTGCAGTTCCTTTTTTTATTATTTTAGAACTGCATTGGCTAAGATTGTTTTCTTAAAAATCTAAAAATAAAAAGTTATTTTATTATTTCCTACTGATATTCAGAGATGTAATTAATAATTTGACCTGTTTCAGTTTTATTATTGCATTTGAGAGGGAAATATTTTGAGCAGAGACAATGTGAAATTCATGAATTTATACATTAACACCCATTGGGGCCCACGCCACCTTCCGTCCCACTCATTAAAATATTCATTATTTTAATCATTTAATGGGGGATTCTTAACATTTTACATGACAAATTATGTGAGCTTTCATCAGTTCTGTTTCTCACTCAGTCATATTTCTCACTTGGAACAACATCCACTGACTGTGAAATCTGTGAAATTGAACATCTTTGCAAATCAGACACTAGTATGGTCTTAATAAGACGACAATACAAGGCCCGTTTTTTTCTTCAAATCTTGGAATTCAATTAATAATTTCATCTATTATGAGCCCTTGGAACAAGAGGGTTTAATGGTGGTTCAAGTAATACGTTAATGCTCTGGACAATACACCATGAAAATGGCCGTTTTATCCAACCAAAAAGCCTGCACCAGTAATACCAGCCCTCTTCATAGGGGGCGATCATGAGTAAAAATACAGTATTACTCAATATGTTAGCGAGACATCCACACATAGATTAAGCCATGGTAACAATATCATATATTAATGGTAAACAAGGTAAAGGTAAATAATCATAATATATTGCTATATGCTATATTTAAAAAGTATATCAGTGTGCCATCATTTTCATTCTTAAAATAGTGGTTTGAATATTCATTAAGGAAGTCAGATGCCGCATCAATTCAGTTGGGCTACAAGGTATTTGAATATAGTAAGAACATTTGCATGGAATTCCTGTTGTCTCTGTGAATTTTATTATTTAGAAAATATATTTTATATCTACATAGGACTTCAGGGGTTTTTGCTCATCTTTAAAATATTTGTTGGGATGAATTATAGCAATGTATTTACAGCAAGTGTACAACATATCATTGTTGATAATATTATGTTGCAAAATGTTTGATAAAAAAATAAAATATCTGGGATATACACCCACAAAACAACTATGTTGGTTTTTGGCATGCAGCGTCATGGAGAATTATAGGATAACTGCTTCTCAAAGAGTGTCATTACATTTAGTGAGTTTCTAAATCCTCTTCCTGTCCAATTTAAATGGTATTAATTGGAGACCCAGTGCATCCTCATTTGGATTAAGCGTGCCGGTGCTGTAAATCGACCTTCACTTTCGTTAATACAGTATCGGCTCGTAATGTATTTCAAAATAATTTTACAAATATATTGAAACTGGTCATTTCAATACATTCGACCAGTAATGTAAGTGAAGAAAATATTTAATGTAAGACACAAACTGCTTCACATTTTCTAAGCCTCCATGTAATCTCTGCAGGTCCTTGGTTAGTGAAAGAATACATTACTAAATAGAAAATGGAAAATTATTTATTTTCCTTCTTTATTTACCTATGGTGGGCATCCCATACTGGATATATGCAAACATTGAATATCTTAATTTTTAGTAGTTTAGTTAGTTTAGTTTAGTTATTTTTTTTTTAAACATAACAACACACATACATATACAACACCAATACAACAAAAAAAACAAAAAAAAAAACTATCAAAAAAAAAAAAAAATAAAAAAAAAAAAGCTGAGCTGATATATATATCTCCCTATTCCCTAAAGTTTAAATTAAAAAATAAATCCTAAACACAACAAACAAAACAAACAGGAGCATGTCATACTACCAGATCCCATACACGCTGTTTTTTTACTATCATATTTATCTATACTTTTTGTTATACTACTACTTTTCATTTTTTTTTTTTTATTTCAATTTTTTTTTTCACCACAACACAACAAGTTTCACCACCCATATCATCATCCATTTCATAAGATCATAGTTTAATGAAGATAATGATTTATACCATATTGTATTGTACTACAGTATATCATACTATATTATACCAAATCACATTATATTCCCATATTATTTATATTTTTTTCCAGTATGGATTGTGATTTCATTTATGACTAATCGATTATCTCCTGTTTCCACTATATAGGGACCGCAATAAAATGCAATGCATTCTGATTAAAGAAAAGCAGAAACTGAGGGATCACAAAAAAGTATTCTTAGATAAAGTTTTCATGGTTTAGAAGAGCAGGAATACAACTATGTCACACCAAATTTACTTTACTGAAACAGAAGAAAATGAATGCAAATCTGAAGATTATTCAGGATCTATTCTAAGTCTCCAGCGTCAAACATAATATTGTCCGTGACATGAAAGCACAGTGCTTATAAGGGTTTGTCAGTTCGAATATATTAGCAAATGCAGAGGATAAATGATGAAGTACTTGCTACAGACTAAATCAGTTACCCACAAAACAAATATAGGGTGTTTTGAAATACAATATCCAAACAATGTACGACATGTACGAGTGTTTGGGGAGAATTATCAACCCCACCCCCCAGAAATAAAAAGATACCATATTGTAACAAAGATCTCTTTATTTCACACTTAATGTTCTGAATTCTGAGCCGGGAGTTCCATCAATACTAAGAGGAAGAAATCCCATTTGAATTCAATGCTCAGGTGATCACATAGTGCCCCTGCATTAAGGCTTTGGGGAGGAAGGTGCATTTGTCTGGTGACCAATTTAAAGTGATAGAAGTCAAGAGCTTTGCAGCGGTTCATACATTTTTAAAGAATCAATATTTCCCCGTACAGCAGATACAGATGCCGGGGTCCTTGTTAATTTCTTCCGCTTAAATGGTTTGCCCCAGGTTACCAAACCTGAATTGAAATAAGGCAGATACATTCAATAAATGACATACTTCCATATCCAGTCGGGCAATTATTTCTTTCTGATTTATTTTTTAAACAGAGCTAAATTAAACCAAACACCAAGCTGATGGTACAGCTGCAGATGAACCACGACATTATATAATATTACGTATGCAACTGAAAAATTATAATTATTATTAATGCAATTTTAGATGTTTATTTTCTCAACAGCTTGGCGAGTGCTGTATTTAAAACAAATGCAGGCAGGCTTGTCACAGTCTTCATTTGACCCTCACAAAACAGTAGGTGGGTAAGGGTATTTGAGTGACAATTGAAACGCCTGACAAGTTAGCCTGGTCTAAACAGACATTCATGGGTAGGTATAGTAGCTGTAACCTCTCTCTCGAGCTTGAACAATATGAAGTGAAGTCAGTCTTATTTTAGCTCTGTGTTTGTGTTTGGTAAATGCAGTCCCTTATAAAGCAACTAGCCGCTGAAGGGTCAGGCTCACAAGTCTGCAGTTACTTAAAGAACTAGATGAACGGCCGTATAACCGCGAGGCTGTAATAAGCACGGTATTCTGGGCAGGCGTGGGTGATGTATAGGTGTTTCCTGTAAACTGTACGTTTAAGCAACCACTTGGCATACAGTGGTGAGAGCACTTAGCCCACAAAGCCAAAAGAGCCAACCCATCAGCACTGTAACAAATCTTTACATGCAATCAAGGGATGTGACATCTCTCTCAGCCATTCACTCATTATACTGAACACCAAGAAACCTTATTACACAAAGTACTCCCGTGTGAATTGCTGCAGTAATGACCATTCTTGAAATGGCTTATAAACCATATGTAAGATGTGAAGTAATAATCCCTGTTGGTCAAGATGCAAATCTTCATCTAAGTAGCATCTGCGCTTGGCAACTGTCATTAAATCAGTTAAAATGCTATGAACCCTGTATGTATGCATGTATGTATGTGTGTGTGTGTATGTATACAGAATCAATAAGTTGACAAAAGGTTTGACACATTTCTCATTTGAATGAACCTTCATACATCTGCACAAACAAACCTCCAGTTACCTTCCTAGTTCAAATACAACCTGTATTTCATATTAAATTAGTAGATGGCCATTTCAAATTATATGCATCTATTTGCATCTACTTTATGATCTCATTAATTTCAGGAAATGTCTTGCAACATGTATATATTCTATTTGCCTTCCTGTTATATTGTACACCCCTCCTCACAAATTATTTTGTGAAATCTAAAAAGCGGTTTATAGAAATTTGACATTGGGCACTAAGTGGTCAAAAATTAGTTTTTCAACGATGCAGAATCCTCAGGAGGTTTAACTCTGTCCATTTTGAAATGATACTTTTGGCCCTTTGAGCCGAGGTCCTTGAGAACATGATACTGGATGTCTCAGCAGACACTTTGTCATTTCTTTGAAGAAGTAACTTCCATTTGGAAAAAGATATAGTTTTCTATTCCCAACCCAACCCATTCCCAACACCGCTCACACAAGGTCTTTGGTCATTTAAAATTTAAGATCTCTCTCTCTCTCTCTCACACACACACACACACACACTCTCTCTCTCTTTCTCTCACACACACTCTCTCTCTCTCACACACAAACACACACTCTCTCTCTCTCTCACACACACACACACACACACTCTCTCTCTCTTTCTCTCTCTCTCACACACTCTCTCTCTCTCTCACACACACACACATACACTCTCTCTCTCTCTCTTTCTCTCACTCACACACACTCTCTCACTCACACTCTCTCTCTCTCACACACTCTCTCTCTCTCTCACTCACACACTCTCTCTCTCTCTCACTCACACACTCACACTCTCTCTCTCTCTCTCTCACTCACACACTCTCTCTTTCACACACACTCTCTCTATATTTATTTTCTCTGTCAACCCTTTCATCTCATGCCGTTTCCTGGGACAGAAGACTTCAATCCCATACTTTATTCTTGAATGGCTAAGCTCCTCGGGCTCATCTCTTCCTAGTGGTTACAGGGAACTTGACTCGAAACCTAAAGTTTAAATCCCAGATGAACAGTAGGCTAACATTACAAGATTCTTTACTTCACTTGATTGCCTCAGTAAATACTGACTTGTGTAGATATGTTACTGGCGAAAGTAACCCGGGATAAAAGAGTCTGTTAAACAAATAGACCATTTTATATTTGTAGTATACTTTGCTTTGGCAAAGTGACAGAATATCCAAAGGTACTGTCTCCTATCACTGTTTATACAAGCATTTTAAAGATATAATACGGCACTATTTTCACCATGTATGAGGGTTGCTTTTGAATTGGCTGTGACATCCATCCAGCTTGAAAGTTAAAATGTCAGTGCAATTCAGCCCCAGAGCCAAACTGTACCCACGGAAAGCATCTGGCGAAGACAGATAAGTAATAAACACATTCCTTTCCCTCTCTATATCTCCTTATGTATCAGTTTCAGGGGTTATTCAAGGGAAAAGAGGCTGAGATTGCACTGGACCAACAGTGGTTGAGTCTTCCGTTTTGCAAGTGAATGAATTCAAAATAGATAGATAAATAAAATGGATGGATGTCGCATGTCATTACCTCAGGAAATCAGAAAGTATATTCAGGATACTGTCACTCAAGATTATGGAGATAATTAAGCTATGCTATAGACATTGCTGTGTGTGTGTGTGTGTGTGTGTGTGTGTGTATATATATATATATATATATTTGTTATGTACTTATTTATGTATTATACGTTTGTTAATATCTAAAATAAAACATTTATGTTTAAAAAAAGGATTCTGAGAACACATTCTGAGAACATTCATGCATAAGGTACACATTTAGCCTAACGCATACAATGGAACTATAAGTCGAGCCTATACGTATACAAAAGACGAAGAAGATGTGATTGTTCCAGACTTAAATGGGTTTTGCATATGAATTGAAGGCGATTTTATGTCCATCCACGGCATTGTACTATTTGGAACACTCCTCCATAATTTCACATATGAAAGGACAGTAATAACCATTACTTACATATATAATCATAACCCGTCACGCCCACTGAGAAACGGCGCAAAAAAGATAATCCGGTATACAGATGGCCATATCATTAGCTGTACGGTGTATCGCATCAGTCTCAAACTCAGCGTGAGAAAGGAACCTAGCCGCTTCCCCGCCGTGAATGACACTGCGTGCGGTTCATTCAATCTGGAGCGTCAGATGGTTGCTCTGGCGGCAGCACAAGGTGCTCCAGCGTCTCTCTAGTGTCCGTTTGTCTGTGACTGCCGTAGTGTCTATGTCACGGATCATAATAGCATTACTACTGATAGTTAAAAATCATGAAGCACGGCGATGTGGTGCAATGAACCCAGCAAACTGAAGATATTCAGCGGTGAAGATACTGTTCAGCTCTACCGATCTCGGACAGGAACTGGAAATATCTCTCGTTCAATCTTTACCGTGCCGCGCTGCTTTCTTGTGACAAAGCTGAAGGGACGCACATAACTGAGATTCGTCAGCTATTGCTCTTGGTTCGTCGACCACATTGCCCTGTCTCCTTATTAAAGATAACATGCTGCTTTATTTTTCCGTCGTGAACTGAGTAAAATCTATTGTAGGCTATCTTAAGACCTGGACAACCTATCGGTGGAGGGAGGAGCGAAGAGAGCAGCTTCATCGCAGTAAACAACACTAATGCTTTGTCTATTACACGGGCTGCACTGAAAAGATTGGCATCGCTCATCTACACAGGACAATGAGATGGGAATTTGGACGGAGTGATTTTATGGTTCCTAGTTTTACTTGCTTTGTAATTTAGCCTACGCACATTTATCGGCAAAGCTTCGAGCGGTGTCAGTACGCACGCGTTTGGTGTTTATTTGCATTAACCAGGATTTGTGCTCTACATACATCCTTTCTAATTAAATAGTCAATTCACCAGAAAAAAAACGACTTTCACAATTTAATCTCGGATTGCTTGACATATTTAACCAACGGAAACCCTGAACTGTTTGTGCAGACAGCCAGTTGGATGAACAGTTTTATAAGCTTCATTGGTTGTGTTTCTGTAGGCTACCGTTATAACTGGATACAATCTTTTTTTTTCTTGTCTCCTGAAGTGACAGACATGAAGTGAAGGTATTCTAACAAGACAATTCTAATGTATGAATAGCGTGTGGAAGCGAATCGGTCCTAAAGCACGTCACCTGCACGGCGTGGTCGCTCACAGGAACTGCTTGGTCAACACCAAAAGGATTGGGGATTTTGGAGTTACAGTGATCCACGTGGAACGGGAATCCTAAGTGGACGGTTAATCATGGGCTGTTGCAGTGGCCGGTGTACACTGGCCTTTGTATGTGGCATTCAGCTGGTAAGTTGCTATTAAAACTAAAGTACTTGCTATTCATATTCATCCCCATAATAGCAATGGGGAAGATTATAACAAGATGTTTATATTGTTGCAATGCATAAACAAGTAGGCTACGGTACAATATGCAAGCCAGCATAGTGTTCCCTAATGTGTCAAAATGTAAGGGCAGCCGTCCCCCGTTAATTTTAAGTTACTTACTAATATCTGTGTCACTTGACGAAAACGCTAGGCTCTGATGCTGTACTGGTTGTAGACGTAGACGAGACTGGAGAGGACACATACTCACACAAAGGGAAGGGACGCACGTACAGCTGCTCTTGCTACTCGTATGACTCTGGAGAGAAGCTCCACCAGATGTACGAGGAAACGGGTCCAGACGAGATTGCAGGGAAACTGCCATCTGTAGGTGTGCACTGACCTCGCCTAAACCACAAGAAAATGCATTTTGCCACACAAGTTTGATTATTCACCTTAGGTTGCAACGGAGGGAAGACGACTTTATATTTATCAAATACATAACATGTCAATAGCCTACCTGGCGTTCTTGTCCAGCAAGTTCCCTTATTTAGCAGGGGTGACGGTCACAAATAGATTATTTAAGACAACAGTACTGTACGCTTTCGTCTTACCCCTTCCCTTGACCTCAGACTCAACAAAGCAAAGCGGAATGCTTTAAAAGGCTCTGGAAATATTAATTGTTTCCACCAGAGGGAAGTAAATTAGTGTCTCGAGCTCCTGTCATTGTGTTTTCAACGGGGATGTTCGTACCTCCTTTTAAAACCGCCTAATTTGTTAAAAACAAATGATTCGTTTTGGTCTCTAAAGATGTGCATATATATGTCAATATCTACCTGTTTCTTTTTGGTCTTTAGTCGAGGTGCTCTCCCATCACTGTACGTACTTCAGCACACAAATTGATGTTATGGTTTGCTTTTCTATGTACAGGCAATGGGCGAAAGAAAGTCGCACAGGCCCACAATTCTACATTTTTGCTTAGAAGGGATAATTCTGGAAATATTGCATAATGCAACATTTACATGGACCTAAGGGATTCTGATATGTTTAGATTTGAATTAAATTCTTGGATAAATTTCACTTGATTGGAACCATTTTAGGTGGGCTACAGATCAGTGACAGATTTATTATGTGATGCCAAATTTCCTGAGTGATTAGATGCACAAGATGGTCTTTTCTTATCCAACAGAGAACCGCCAGAACAGAATTGTGAATAGTATATAAATTGGCATTACCTTTATCTATCTAGATTCAACTAAATCTTGTCATACTCGTTATTTCATTTAATATTATAAAAACAATGGCCAGTGAAGTATGACATTTACATTGTACACATGCTATACATTATGCTCTCTCCCATATGTGAAAATCTGAAACATTTTCCACATTATCCAATCATGCTTGACAATGACTTCAAAAGCACATCTTCTGGAAAAGATAACACAGTTAGCTATGAAGCATGGTTTAAGACCTGACATTTATAAATATTAATAGTGAGTTGTTTCCTACCTCGCTTTGAATGGGACTTCTGTTTTTTGGGTGGGTGGTAAGGGAATAATCTGGTTAGGCAAGTAACTGAATCAGAATTGAACTAATTGAAGTTTTGATCAGTAATATTGTCACAGAACGTGTCAGTGTTTGTTCCAATGCCTCAGCGCTGTGATCACAGTGAATCATCGTTTCACTAAACTGATGGTAGGCATTGACAGGCTCACCACGCACACCAGCTGCTATGTGTCACTCCTGCATGTTCGGTCAGTTGAATTTTGCACAGCCCACCTTTCTCATCTCCTTATAGCAACTGTTGATGGCTATTGTACATGTGTATCTATGATATAAGGCCCAATCAGATGAGTCTGTTCTGAAATAACCCCCGTAGTGAGTTAATCAGAGCTTAGTCTGGCCTTATAGAAACCTGGGATGCCATATGTTAAAATCCTCCATGAGGAACTGCCATGCATCATGCTGGCTACTTACCCTTCTAGTTTAAGAATATTGCTGTGGATATTATACAACCAGCCTACCTATTCTAAAGTCGTTTTTACATTATTTTGCACTTCTTTAAATACAAAAATGAAGGCGGTATAATTGAACATCAGTTTTGACGATGCAGGTTACTTGTCAGGGAATAGTTGTGTGGGAGGCTGTGAGAAGTGTCTGTCCCTTGTACATACTCACTCTGTAACTGTCTGATCAGTGGTCTGGACTGCACACGGGACTTTCACAGTCATTTACTGCTCCATCCATTCCTCTTTTCTTCCGCATTGGATTTTGATGACGTAGCTCTGTCCTTAAAAGCGTGCCACAAAAAGTAGATTTCTTTTGCTGATACTAAAAAATCACATAATTTCATATCTCATTTTTTATTTTTATTGGATGGAGGCACTGTTTTGTTTGACTGTTTGACATAATTTGTGGTATTTTGGAAGCAAAAGTATATGTCTAATTTCCACACTTAAATTTGTTAATGTAGCATTAGCAAAAACAAGTTTTTGTGAAATATTTACTGTTTGTAGCCATAACCTAAAGCTGACTGTATGGCCTTGCATGCTGGGATACCAAGGAAACATTATCGGTGTTTGGGCCTTTTCACCACAAATTCAGAAATACTAAAAATGCATCCTAATCAGTCTGTGGGGCACGGTCATTGGAACTGCGTCATACCTGCAGATTAAATCAATGCTTTTTGCTCCAGGGTGTGTTGCTGTGGAATCCCAAACACAACTTGACACTGGTAATGTGTTCATTTAAGGCAGTTCACTCAAAAAAGACTTATTGGCTTGCTTTTTATTCAAAAACCTTAAGTGTAAACTTTCCACATATTATATGCCACTTTATTGGAAGCGGATACAAATTTGCACTAGCAACCTTAATCCTGCAAGGGCTCTACCTGTCCAACCTCAAAGCATTATTTCCATCAGCCTATAAGTGTATTTTCAGGATAATTAAAAAATGGAAATTGAATGGGTATTAAACACAGGTTTTGTTGCTCAGTGGTTA
Source organism: Ilyophis sp. 1 JC-2022 (assembly GCA_022702515.1). NCBI lineage: Eukaryota > Metazoa > Chordata > Actinopteri > Anguilliformes > Synaphobranchidae > Ilyophis > Ilyophis sp. 1 JC-2022. The sequence continues at coordinate 85,045,616 of CM040395.1, forward strand.
AATAGAGTTTGTAAGAAAATTGAAAACAACACGGGTTTTTAAATCTACTTGTTTCCCATGCAGAAAGTGTTTTAAATAAACTGTCCGTGTGATTTTAACGTGACAATATCTGTTTGAACTGAAAGTATGACTAAATTGGGAATTTGCCATGCAGTTGGCTCTTTATGAAATATAAATTTCAAAGTTATCATGTAGGTAAACCTGGAATATGAAATAGTTATTCTTTATCGGTTGACTGGTGGTTAAACGGAAGTGCTAAAAAAGAATGAGAAAAAAATGGCACGGAAATTCTCACGCTTTGTAACATAAAATACGTTTTCTGTCTACCGCAGAAGTTGAACAAAAGCTATAGCATTCATTTGTGTTTATTTGTGGTATGACATTTAATTTAAGACCATGAAGTAGCCCATTAGATTTTTTTTTAACTTAAGTCAAAAACACTAAAGAAAAAGCATCTAAAGATATAATGTTGAAGACTGAAAATCCGACCAGGCCTTTATGCTCATGCCACATTGAAACAATGGTAATTCAGTGTATTTTCCTAGTTGACATCGATCGTGATGAATGCCGTATTCCTCTTAATATATGAACACTGAACTTTTCCACTTGAATCTGCCCTGGGTATTGATTTGTAGAGGTAATGCCCATAATGTAGAGCCACGTTAGGGCAGGCGGTATTACCTCATTTATCAACTTTATTTTATATGAAGTTTTTCCCCCTTTAGAATGGCAGTGATATTGAAAATCCAATTCCTGAACTGAAATTGGTAGTCTGTGCTAATTGGTTGTAAAAAGTGACTTATTAGTGACAGCTTCATAAATATTTTCTCTACGAGTAGGCTTATGCCGCTTGGTTATTTTGGGGACTCATTACTATATTTTTCACCTGCTACTAAAATGTTTTAAACTACAAACGCAGAGATATATTTACAATCGTTATTTGTCTCTGTATTAATGTGGCAGTGGCTTATGAATTGTGCACTGATGGTGATGATGAGAATTTGTAAAATGATTGCACAGTTATTGACTATGTCGGCAACACAGTTTGTAAGATATTAAAATTATTTATTGACCACTTGCAGAGACTCATTTGAGAATGTCAAATAAGAATAATGGAACTTTGTGTAGATGAAGCATATATCCCTCAATATTATTCAGTTATTTTTTTTAAAGTGACACACAAAAGATGGCAAACATCGGCAAACAATCAGGCTGATGTTGTTAACTCATTACTATGGAATGGTGCCAAACGATCAGATCGTACCACACTAACCTACATACACTATTGCCATTGGACTATGGAGGAACAAATGAGGAAGGTTATCCTGCAAACAATGAGTTTGCTAACCGATATCTCACCCGGCTGATCAGCGCTTTCCACGTGTGCTCTTTCAGGACCACCCCTTTAAATCCATAATCTTTGATCTTGAATGTTCTGATCCCTAAGAAATGGTTCAGAGTGCGCTCAGCTAGCAGGTAGGCTTAACATGGAAAGGCAATTATGAATTGGAACCAAGCAGAGGTTCTGATCCTTATATCTCCCCAACTTCAAAGGTAATAGGCTTTCAGAAAATGACAAGGAAATTGACAATCAAATGACATTTTTCTGCTGAGATCTCAGTGAAAGAGAAATACCTAACTTTTTCCGATTACCAAAAAGGTCATTGGCAATAAACGGTTTAAATCGGGGGTTAACCTGTGGACCATGGATCCATGGGGGTCTGGGAATTGGGTCCACCCCTCCATTCTTATGCACATTTTTCTGTGGCGGGGCTCCATAGTTTTCATCAGATACTCAAAGAGGCCTGTGACTGGAGTTTAAGGACCACTGATACTCATCTCTACATTTCTGTGCCCTGGCTCCAATTTGCCCTTTCCCCTTTTCTGCTATCCAATATGTTTTTGATAGTATCGCTGTTCATTCGTATTCCCTATAAGCTGTGGTGGGAAATTCTATGAATTGATGTTATACAGTGTGGCATATTGATATTTCTAGGCCGAATATTCACAAATTAGCGAACGGTTTCAGGTTCTGCTCTGCTCAGAATAGGGTTCAGGTGAAATAAATAACAGTTTCAAGTTTGAAAACACACCCCAAAAAGGCCATTGTTTTCCGACAGCCATCTTTTATGTATATGCAAGGTGTGACTACATCTCAATAATTGAGAATATGTATTAGTATATTCTTTTGGGAAACAGCAAAAGCCCCAGACTTATCGACTAGTGGGCTATGAGTTAAAATCCTAGGATAGAACTGTAGTTGTGGCCTTGAGCAAGATTTGCTTATTAATTTGTGCAAATGTGTAAATGATAAAGAAGAATAGCATAAAAAATGTAGGTCATCACCTCTGATTAATATGCCTAAACAAATGAATAACAATGCCATTGTTATTTTCCATTATAGGGTTGTAATATGTTGTTTATCAGATGCCAGCTGGCATTTTGCCAAACGTTTTATAGTGTCAGAGTAACACTCTTTTCTCTTTAGTGTTGGAAATGTGTTGTTTTGTTGTCTTCTTCAAGGCTTTCAAAGTAATGTTTCTCCATTTACAGACCGTGACACTTCAAAATATATAAGAAAGTGATGTTTAGTAAATTGAGGGTTTTTTTCTCTCATCTGAATTTGTCTCATGATGCCTTTGACATGGTTTTATGATAGCTGGAACATGCTGACTTTTGGAAGCGACGGTAATGTTTGAAAATGTGGCTGCTCTTTTGTCAGATCTCCCTCGACATTACTGATTTTTCACAGGGCGGAGTGATCATGTTCTTGGGGTGAGAAAAATGGTCCTGAAATGGTTATTGGTCTTTATTATATCACATTTATTTTTGTCATATGTTTGTATGATTCAAAATTTTAACTTGAGAAAGATGGTACATAATGGATTGTACTGTAGGAAATGTAGTCCGACATTCTACCATTTTCTAATCAGCAGGATTCTCTAATCTCAATATATTTTGATTGTCCATTTAAATGGGGAAAGCTATGTTTGATTTTGCCTTCAAACACAATTCACTCTTATCTTATTGGCCTAACCTGCTCATGTGACTCATTTGTGGATTGCAACTGCTGGTGGAGTAGAATTTAATTGTCAATTGTCACTGTTGATTTAGGTGAATGGCATGTTTTATTTCTGTCAGTCCGGGGAGGTTTCTAGGTTGCATATCTAGCTGAGGCACTTGTCCTCAGCGCATTGATACCAGCCAGCGCTGACTGTGAGTCCTGTAGGCACGTTATGCATGACTGGGCACTGCATTGCCCAGGGCCTTTGTTGGCAGAGCCTTCCCTGCCTTATTGAGCAGTAGCGACTTCTCCGGTTGGTCGGGCAAATGTGATCTGTCTGTGCCACCTGTGCCAATCTGCATAGTCCTTTTGTGCAGTTTAGCTTCTGGATTACATAGAGAAACAAAGAACCAACTGCCTGCCCCTCCCAAATATCCCAAGGATATTGTCGCAATGGGACAAGTGAAACATTTTGATAGAGATTTTTATTCTGGGATAAAAGTAAATAGGGTACATAAAGTTGTTTAAGATATCTATCAGTCCTCTTGGTATAGCTTCATCAAGGCTTCATCAAAACTTTAGTTAATATTAAGATCAGAAACCAGGGGGATACCTGTTTAAGCTAATTGCTTTGGTTATTAATGAATAATTAATGCAGTATTCTTTACTCAAATGAGTCTGGCCAAATAGCTAGTTAGAGAAGTACAAATGGCCTGCAGCTAAGCCATTTATTCACAAAGGCCAAGAAAACATGGACTAATGTGTCAGTGTGCTTAGTGTTGAACTCATGAATTAAGGCGAGCGATGCATTTATTTGTTTCTAAAACACCGTTATAGATTTGGTGGCCACTGCCATGAAAGAAAATAATGAGAAACAAAAAGAAGAGTATAGAATTTGTTAGACGAAGGACAAAGGACAGTGTAGCTAGGTTGAATTGCAGTCAGCCCCTGTGTATTTAGTCTTGATGAGTAAATGGCTTGATTGCAGGCTTCGGCTGGAAGGCCTAATCTTTTTCTATTATTGATCTGCCATGAATTGTATTGTACATCATGACTGAACGATTATGTCTATGCATATACCACTACTACAACTACTAATACTAATAATGATAATAATAATAATGTTTTGGTTAAAGTTTAGTTCCGTGCTATATCATTGCATCAAAGTCTAGTGCTTAACCTGCGTATGCCACCCAACAGTCTAAAATTTTGTTTAATGAATTTGAGAAAGGAAAGTTCTTGACATTGAAATGAACACCCTTTATTTTCCATTGCCTACAAGTACAGTTCAATGCTATGCTACCGTTACCATGTAAAATAAGTCCTTACTTATGGCTATGTGTTGAAAGCATGTATCGTGAAGCTTTTACACATCGGTTTAATTTGCAGAAAACGGTTTACCATGAAAATAAGATTAAATTATTATAAACAGAATCTAGTTCAGGTCATGTGTTCATGTACCAATAACATTTTGAAGAATCTGTGATTAATGCCCTTTGTTGATGTGTCATCATAATGTTCATTACACATCCATCAATTTTCCACAAATTATAGAAATCATTCGGCATGGAAAAGTAAAGAATGGTAACTTGCATCTCGGATTCTTTTGTCAGCCTGTACAGGCTGGGGAATTCTCAAAGGAACAGTCGGTCAAAGGGATGAAGGTAAATAGCGTTTGTGGCTCGGGAGATGACAGGTAGTGCCACGGAAACCTGTCACTCAAGCAGAGGGGGACCTTGATGCGCGGAGAATGCAATGAGCCACCCTGTCTGTGCAGCGACTGATCTCTGAGACGGCAGAAAGATTTAATGGCTCTTCAAATGCGGTAAATCGCTCAGTGCTTAACAAAAGCAGTAAATACTGGAGCGGCAAGGGTGCGGGGAGATACCATCGCCCATGCAAGTGCATTTGTATTCCTTTTTAACATACAACACTAGACAAACATATTTCACCTGTCTTGCTGACAGGGAAGATGCTCTTAACGCACACAAGGACAGATGGATGACATCTGTTTTTTTTCTCACATCTGTGTGTGTTAAATTCAATTTTGGTCCGAGGTTAGGCGTAAGTCTTACGGCTGGAATATCCTAGCATCGGCAGCTAACGGTAGAGCAGTGCAGCATATTAGTTGAATACAGATTTTAAAATTGTAAATTTTAAAATAATTTACAGCTCTGCTTTGCCAAAATTCACAGAGAGAGCAAAAAGGCTCCACATATGGTGAGGCATTTGCACAAGATTAAATGGTTTGAAGGAGCTGAAAACCCGGCTGCCAAGAGTGGACACGGGGTAGTAGAGTTCCCAAAGCCACAGTAACTTGACAGATATCCCGAATAAAAGCGTGCGCGGAGCATATTGATGGCTTTCAGAGTTTTTAGCAGCGATGGCCCGGATCATTACTCTTCTGGAGGAACATTTGAGACACTCTGAAGAGCAATAGCAGGATAACCTGAGGGGTAAACAGTGTTGGTATGTACGGTGGATTTTAGATAAAGGGCAGCCCGAGATATGAACAAGCAGTTATCATTGGAGGTGACACCGCTTTTTTACTACTTGCAGTGAGGACCATTTATCCTACCGGGTGTGAGTAAAAATCTCTCATTCGCCTAAACCCGAGCGTGTGAGAAATTGTCGTAGGGGTTTAAACCTTCTCCTCTGTTCATTATTGAGTAGTGCTTACAGCTAGCTGTGTTACTATCCTATATTAGTGGACTCCTCAGATCACGCTTCATCTCATAAACCTTTGAAGTGGCTGTAAATACCTCTCGTTGATGTGCGTAACAAATGAATGTGGTTAATGCAATGTTTTTGATAGTGGCGTTTTGTGTTGCAAAGTATGGTGGAGTCTGTGACATAACGGATCAGGAGATGGGGTTGGGGCCTTCAGATTGCATGTGCAAAACCCAAATAGGGCATTACTTTATCGCCCTTGCTCAAGGTACTTCATCTGAATTGCTTTTTTGACGAATTTCCATCTATATGAACGTATATCATTCAAACTACAGGCCAGTCAAATCATCCTGTATCATTTTGCCGGATCACTTGAAATGTTCATACTCTTCACAGTGAGATACTGTAACTACATAAGTATCCCAGCAGAGGGGTATGTTCATAACATTATTATTTTTTTAATTACCCAAAATCTTGCAATGGAAACACGGCATCATATCATTATACATTGTTTTTTTTAAATGAGTGCACCACTTGTATTTCTGTAGCATTTGAGCTAAAAATAAACATGTCCATGTTCTACTGTCAGTAAATATGAATAGCCATAATGCCACTTCTTATCTCTGAAAAATCCCAAGTGTCAGTGTCGAATAAGATTCTTGTTCTTACTGTAAAGCAAAATGCTGGAAATTCAATTCTGTTGGGACAGGAACAGAGGTGGTCATATGAAAGGAGTCACAGTGGTGGGAAATAGGGTGAATTCAAATCTGCACCTGCCTTTTATATTCTGGTGTCAATGTTCCTTTGTGTGCCACCAAATCTCTCTGTAATTCCTGAACTGGACGTAGGCATAATCCTGGCCTTTGCCACCTGGCCTTAACTTCCACAGTGGTACTGAAGCTGGAGCTGTCTGAGTTCCCTGCTAGTATTAGCGCAGACTTGGAATTTGATATTTTAATGAGATATTACAGTCAGTAATGTTCTTTACAAACACAATAGGCTCAGGCTGCTGAGGAAAATAGGACTGGCGTTTTCAGAAATCTGCTCTCCCCAGGGATTAAAAAGGAGAAAATCTGTCTGCGAACTGGACGTGCTTGGGCCTTTTCAGTATCGCTCCCTGATTTCTCCACAGTGATACGCGGGAGGAGGTGTGAGATCTAATTTCTTGGGCAGTACTGAAGAACTCCAAGCCCAAGGTTGCTGTCAGAGTACAGCGTGTGGTCTCCTCTGTCAGTGTTCCGACTTCCAGCCCTCAAATCCTCGACATGCTTATTTTAAAAAAAAAGACATTTCCAGCTGCCATTTTTGTTTTGGCACTTCACCTGAAGGGTAGTGGTAGAACCTGTGCTCCAGCTGTGTTTTAGACTCTCGAATGTGCTCTTTGATACAGTACTTAGCAGGTGAGTGTACTCCAGTGCACTCTGTTGTACTGTTTGTTAAACAACAACTGTCCATTATTATAATTTTTTTTTCTATTTGTTTTAACAATAAAACCAGAATACTGCTTAAGTAATTTTTGAACGCTAACCAGTATATACTTGTAATAGATACATTAGTTATACAGACTCATTTTCTGTTGTTATTTCACACACATTTACCTTAGCGCTAAGAACCTCCAGCAAACATGGGGGAAGTGTCGTAATTGTACGAACATGAATTGGTAAATTGGTACTGCCAACAGACTATCATGATTTTCGATACATGTTGAGGTAACACAATCATTACCTTGCTTGGCTCCATTGGAAGACCTACTGCAGAACAGCTGATAGTGAAACGTTACTCCAGGGTGCCAGATCTGTGAAAGCAATTCCAAAGTGTGGTCTGTCAATACGGTGCAGCTTGCATTCTCTGTTATCATTCTTGGGTGAGAGGTAGAATTTGAGCGTCGTCCCCTTTTTGTTGACCGTAGCTGTGTTGTCTGCTGGTCGTGTTAGGCTATGCTCTGTGTGTGAGTTCACACTTTAGCGAGACGCGTGACTCAATCATGCTGGTCATTCCAGCTGCTATCAGAGCACTTTAGCAAAGAGCATTTAGCAGATGCTGTGGATAAGGGAATATGGCAACCGATGATGATGAAAATGATGATGTCTTGTCAAAAACAGAAACATGCATATATACTGTATTTGTAGGTCAAATTATTTATTTTAAAACCATGATATCAAATTGTCAGTTGGAGGGCCTTTGCAGTCTGTGTCATTATACACTGTGCTCCATTGTTATTCTACGCTGACCATGGTTTTAAATATGTGTAAGCAAAGTTTAGAAATTATATATACTGTATATAATATATATATATATATATATATATACTGTATATACTGTGTATATATATATATGTTAGAAAATATATCTATATAATTTTCCGAAGTAGTCGTATCAGCCTTGCATTTATTTTTCTTCAAAAGGTCATAAACTAGAACCCTACTAATGTGGTTATATTTGTGCACATATAATTGTCAAATTTTTGCAGACTTTTCAAAGGAGTCAACAGGGTTCCATCAAAGATTTTGACTGAAGGATTTTGCTAAATTTTTGCCCGAAGCCCACCAATGAAATCCTCAGCAATGACACGTTCACATGAGATGGGTTCTACAGGACAGTTATGGGGATTGAAGGATTATGTTATTTCACAGATCGCTGTGACTGATCATATGTTAAATATGCTTCCAGGCATTGCCAGAAAGACTCTCTCTCACAGGAGGAAAATGTGATTAGGTTTCAGAGTATGGGATGGAAATCCTTCACAGAATATATTAGCGGCATTAGATACACTTTTTTTTCTAAACCAAGAGAAATAAAATACATTTTGGCTGCGCGACTGCCTTTGGGCGAGATAGAGGTGGAAATTACAATGGATTCATATTCTTTGTAACATCAAAAGAATATGAATAGTTGCCGTGGTCCTTAGTAAATACCTGTCAGCTGGGATTTGGAAGCTAAAATGGTGTGAAGGTCAACCAATCGGAGTGAGACCTGCTCTCGGGCGGCGCTTCGTTATCCTGAGGCCGTCGACTCTCGACTCGATGCAGTGTCTTTATGCCCGTTCTTTCCCGACTGTGTGGACAGAGAGAAATGGTGCCCCCCCCCCGAACCACGTCATCACAGCCGTCCGTTACAGGGGCCTCTACAATGCGGAGCTTCATCATTTCCGTGGCTTAACATAGCCTCGGGCTCGCTAGCGGTAGCCCTTGGGCTCTCCACAGATTGAATCCCCTGCAGGCCTTTTCTACAGCCTCTTTATTGTGCTTCTCACCTCTGGGTAAATAGGTCAAGAGCCTCACCCAAGCTTCAGATTGGCCACATGAATGCACTCAGCGCACGGGATCCGCCCCGTGGGGCCTGTGACCGCAGTCTTCGACAGCAATTTTAAAGATGTCAATAATGCCAGCTGGGAGCGATAATAGCTAGACCTCATACTCGTCTGCAATTAATACGTTTGACAGGGTATTTCACATAAATGTGATTTTTGTTTTGGCCTTCAAATTGCATTTTCAGGAGGAACAAAAGGTTTTTCTGAAATTGTATCTGTGACGGTCGATGTGCTATTGAGGGAGACACATCGAACGAGGCAAATAACGTTCATGATATTCTTCGTGTTTGCTTGAATACGCTCGAGTGAACTTTGAAGCAAATACCAGCCACCGACACTGACATTTCTAAACTTTGAATTATGTAAAGGAGGATGGACATATTTCAGTCATTGTAAAAAAAGATATATATACATATATATTTAGGATTATGTCATTTTCAAAAGTAGTGGGTTATTTGGGTGCTTAGATGATATTTCCATGACTTTCCAGGATTAAAATACTTTCACGGACCATAGGAGACCTGATAGAAGTTTTCTGAGGTCTTTTGGCTACCATGTGCTGTTAGGCGATGCTGATTATGTTCAAAGAGCACTTGAGGTGGCGCCTGGCCACCTGGTTCATTCTTGTGACCATCTGAGGGAAACCGTGGAAGGGGTCTGGAGTAATGGCATTTCTCGGGCCCTGTGGTAAGGAACAGACAAATCTCAACGAAGGCTTTGAAACTGCATGCTTTTTCAGGTACTGTGAATCACTGATCACTGACTTCCAGCTACCAGACCATAGGGAAATGTCAAATATCCCATTTTAAGGGGAAATGACATATTCCACAGCTTGTAATGTCACATGTTTCCTTTGATGTAGGTCTACCTTTTTGTACAGGATTGTACATGGTAAATATGTGTAAAGCATTTTTACATGAAAAGAACTAAGCACATATTTTTACTGGATAATTCTTCTTAAACTAAACTCTCCACCCTGCAGTGCATGTGTGTTAGGTTGCGTGTGCGCACGTGTGTGTGTGTGTGTGTTTTGGGATGTGCGGATGCACGACTGTATGGGTAAGTGTTGGTATGTGTATGTACAGTATGTAACTGTACGTGTGACTGTGTGTGTTAGTGTGTGCGTGTCCCATTTGTTGCCTTCCTCTAGCATGTCGTCAGACCTCAGAAAGCTCTCATAGAATCCTGTAAACCACGGCTAGTGCTGAATAATGGCGCGGAATTAATTACTGACTTTCCACTGACAGGCCAGTAGTAAAGTGGTGGCTGTGCTCAAGGTGTTGAGTGGGGTAAAGAGACTGCCGGTATAGCGAGACACGTCGTTTTAATGGAAAAGGTCAAGCATGTCGGCTAGCATTGTCTTTCTCACCGGCTCAGTATCGCTGCCAGTCAAGACAAATAGAGATCTCAACATGCTAATGGCCCTGGCATCAGGAGGGGCATTAGAACAATTCAAAGTTCCCCCTCTGTTTCCTGTCACCGTTGTGAAGTGCGCCGCCGTGACGAACTGCGAGCCGCCGGTCATTAGCCAAAGCTGCGCGCGTTCGAGCTTCGGCGCCAATGCGCCGGGGCCGTTTTGCTCCCGCAGTTTTGCGGTGGGTTTTACAGGGTATGGAATCGAGTCTAATGTGACGGAAACCTTTCACTGCTGTTTGGAAGGTATCCGTTATCTGAAATAATTGTGGGATAGGTAATGGTGCAGCAAGGGACAATGGGCCCTGACCAGTGATAGTTATGAGCAAATGCATTATTATTATTAGCATATAGCATTAGCGGAAGTAGTAGTTGTTGAAGTCGTAGTAATATTAGCAGTAGTAGCGGTATTAGCGGTCGTGGTAATTGTGTAGCAGTATAGCATCAGTTCTACGATAGTTCTATCGTGTCAGATAAGGGTATTCATTAATTGATTTATTCATTTTGCATGAATGCATGAGCGCCAGAGGCTTGTCTCTGAGATGGACGCACCGTGGAAAGTGAGCGTGAGCTCCTACATGCCGGGGGGGCTATGAGGGAGGGGTGTGTGTTTCTGGGGAGCGGGGGGGAAAAGCTTTAAATTTGAGAGTTGGTCTTTCTCATTTCAATCCTTGTGTCTGAAGGGCAATCAGTGCTTTTTTTCCCACAGAACCTTCTGCTCTGCATGCATAACCAGGAACGGCGGCATCGCACGCGTACGCCTCTGCCTGCAGTCACTTTGTACAGGTAGATAATGAATCGCTGGATAACGAGATACAACCTCACGGCTTGCCTGCCACCCTCCAGGATCTCTCCCCGTAATGCGAAACACAAACAAAGCGCTAATGGCTGCTAATGCTAGGATCGCTCCAGGTAAGCTGTTTAGGGATGCCGGGGTCGTCGCGACCAGAGGCAGCGTCTCCCGTGACACGTGCCTAACTGTAGCTAACGCTTCCCAGCGCCCGTGTCGCCGTGCCCCGGAGGTGCTCCGCGCCGGTAACCATAATTCATTTTGTTTCCCGCAATATCGCCGGCTGCCCCCAGGGGCAGGGCTTAAGCATGGCGGCGGCTGATGCAGCTGCTCTGCTCGATCGGAATTATGGGCATACATCAATGTCAGAGATCTCCTGAAGGAGGACAGGGAAGTGTTGTAGATTCACACTTATTGATAGATTTATTGTTCTATCGTTGCATGGGGCAATATTTGTGCCGGCTATCATACCACCTCATGTGCATATAGGGCACAAGTCATAACGCTGAGGATTGTTTATGATTATGCAGTGTGACGTACAGTATTGCATTATCTTATTCTACTTATGTTTGTTTTATGATTTATTTGCTTGGCAGAGGTCCCTTTCACTTGTGTTGTAACTTTCATTTTACACATACAGTATTACTGTTACATATTTAAAGAAGCAGTTTGGTTTAAGTGCCTTGCTTAAGATGCAATCGTAATACTCAACGGAGTAATTGTGCCTTTATGCTTTGGTTACGAGCAGAGTTTAACTCCCTGTGTTGTCCAATGTTCAAAAATTGTCAGAGCGTCTATTTTGTAGGCAGTTTTCTTGCGAATGTTGAGCCAGATGTCCAAGTCGATTACAAATCTGTCTTTAGATGACAGTAGTCATACAATTGTATTGTACATATTTGCCGTGCATTATTAACAGAGAAGCTGACTTATAACAAGGGTGCCTCCGTATGTTATTGCAAAGTACAAGTATGGATGTAAATCGGCAATATGTTGTGTATGGTTGCAAAACATAATGCATTTTCCCGATCAAAATACAGCCATTTTCATCCCTTTAGTAATAATATCAACAATAATATGTATTATTGTCTATATGTATCATATCTACTTTGTAAACTGTGTGGGTATGAGATCAGAATGGAGCTTTGATAATGCTATGATTTTGATCTTGCACATCCTAATAAATAACAACACTCATTTTCTCTACCTTCTTAACTAAGCATTGAATAATTCATGGAATATTTCTGACAATGCATTCTGTATACACCTCCCCATAAGTCTATCTCTATACTTTCGACCGGAGATAAAAAGACATTACTATAAATGTACACTAAAATTTGATTGGACTTACTTCAGCAATCGTAATGTGGAGTTCTCTACCTTGCATTTAGCAATATGACCCGATTTTTCTTCAAATGTCTTAAGTGCCTTTGGCTAGCAGCTAAGGCCTGTACAATAAAACTGCAGAAGGTTTTTTATTATTTCTTATACTTTAACCTTTCTTTCACCCTGAGTTTAATGACATTGAGTAGTCACGTGAGCCAAAGTACTACAGAAGCTACAGCGTGTAATGCTGTGTTAGAGGAGAGCAAGTCATAATATATTCTCATTGTGTGATCTGTGAAATAAAAGGTCGCCGGTTGTTCTCTTTTTTATTCTTTGCCATTGCTTCGGATCATCCCGTGGTTTTCAGAGACAGTGGTCGGAATTAGAGCCCTTGATCTTCCTTGTGGAATGGCCTCGGAGCAGACCGATATCCCTTGTTTAAATGAGTGATTTTCCGACGGATGGAGCTGGTTTCCTTACTACTCCTCCGAGGCTCTCCGCGCTCGCCAACATTCCATCCGCCTCGTGAGTTATTTGCATCCTTTTCAATAATCGATGCACGTCAGCGCTAACCGCCGTAAAATCGAGCTTCATAGGAATTCAGCTGATTCCCCCAGTCTTCTGTGGTAGGTAATTAAGTCATAAAAATTTGATGTATTCATTATTGAAAAGTCTAGCACGCTACCAATAGATGCGTTTTATAGGTTGTGACCAGTGTCATACTGTCAGGAGATAGTGGATGAGAAAAAAAATGATTGCAGTTTTTAGAATGCATTAAAGACCAAAAACTGAAAAGCTACTGTATGCGTGTTGAATATTAATTATTTTCCACAGGGGAGGACAATATCAGTCATTAAACATTTTGAAAAGCATACAGGGACCCCTGTTTGAGAACAAAGAACAAAGTTACATTACAATAATGAAGAATAATTTGGTTTCTCCTCATCTAAGTAGGAGCTGCTCTGTGTGTGCGTGTGTGTGTGTGTGTGTGCGTGTGTGTGTGTGTGTGTGTGTGTGTGTGCGTGCGTGCGTTTGTGTGATTTTATTTCTGAGATATTTACTGAGTGAAATCATAATTTTTAAATATGTCAACAAATATGTGATTTTTAACTTGAAATATGTAAAGGATTATGACCTCAGTGCAGGGCATTACACAGTTTGAATGCCCAACGTGGAGGTAGTAAATTCAAACTTGTAATGCCAAGCCGCAAGTTCATTATCCCTTTTATACGGCCGCTTACCAGCAAAAAGCATAATTGTAATCAAAACATGTATCAAAATATGTGATTCTATATTGCAATGGAAACATTACTAAAATATTCCAACAAACATTAGATCAATTTGGTTTTAGGTAAAAATAGTCTCACAGCTTTTGTAATCATGTATTACCATTCACTTATTATTTTACTTTGAAAACCTGTATTTATAGTATAGTGTGTGCATATGGAAGGCCTATTTTGAAATGGCTTTAACACCTCCAGAGTCTAAGCAAGTTGACATTTGATGAAAAAAGACTTTCAGGATTAAATGTCAAGACCCAGCTTGTGATGTGTCAGTTCTGAGACAAACACCCAAGTAGAATTAAGGCATCTGGTTTGTCATTTGCAATGAACAGAAATGCAAAAATTCTGCTTTATCTTGGACCGTGCGTTATGTGATGATTTCCTTCCATGAAACCTGTCACGGCCAATGTACGGCTCCCTTTCAGAACAAAGTAAAAATAAATAAGCACTCATAATGAATAGGTCCGTTCAGAGAATGATCAATTGCTCCTGTATTGGATGGTTTCATTGTTTTACTTTAATTAATGGTGTTCTTAAAGAACAGTTGACTTAAAATACTTCCTACATGATATAAGCAAGAAACTAGTGGAACCCGGAAACCCAACTGGAGGAATATATCTCATTGTAAAAATATTAGCAATCACAAGACCAATTAATTTGCTTTGGAATACAAAGTGAAACATCCTTCAGCTTAATTTGTTGCCCGATTAAAGAGGCAACTTGTGAATCCTCATGGAAAAGTAATTCACGGTGACAGCTTTAGTGGTCGCACAAACTGTGCCGAGATGGCAGAGACGACTAATCATTTGCTTGAGATTTTAGTTCTATAATGTACTTAGGTCTTAAAGGCCCACACGCATAGTTTTAGTGTTTTTGAGCTTTTCACATCATCCTGGAGGTTTTCAAATGTGTTCCATACTGGTTCAAGTAAAACAAATAGCAATTTTGGAGGAAGAACGCATATTTTAGGGTTTAAATGCGATGTTTCCGAGTTCTTAGTAAAACGATTTCCCACGTGACATGACGTATGTTTTTGCATAATTTGTCAGAGTCGCAATCCGAATGTGTACAGACAGGGGGCGGGGTTTCGGACTTTTCAAAAAACCTACGTCGCTACCCTTTGCTAACGTTTTGTGGGCATTTCAGATACTAAAACCAGGAAGAGAATGCCGATGCGTGTGGGGCTTTCAGATGGTTAGCGGTTCTGCCCATTTTCTTGACAAGATGTTTTGGTTGAACATGGCTTTGTACATACATTAACTGTACACATATGAGAAATTGAATATGGTTGCTTCACTTTTACTTCCAAGGCCCTTAGCATCGAGCCTTTATGAGATATTATTGAATGTGACATATCATCGATCGCTGAAACGCTTAACACAAGGTACCTGAGAGACGCTGGTCTGGATTCAGTCAACATTTGGCCTTAAATTTGGCTCACAGTCAAATTTAATTATACCACCAGAACAAATAAATAAATAAATAAATAAACACATGCCAGTTGCGTCATATGAAGGCTTGGTTTTATTCTTGTTCTTAAGCCAAACGTAAAGATGAGTGTTGTCTGAATGCCGTCCGGCGGTGGAGTGTTTAGCACTGTTGCCTCGCAGCAAGAAGGTACTGAGTTTGAATCCTCTCACCCAATGCATGCTGGGATAGGCTCCAGGCCCCCCCCCCCTCCCGCGACCCTGACCAGTAATAAGCGGGTTAGATAATGGATGGCTGGATGAATGCTGTCCATTGTCTTACTGTGACATAAAGTCCTGCTTCAGTTTTTTTCCCGTCATTTTCAAACACGACAGAAAAAACACGGGGGCAGTAAACAAAGAACAATGTACCGCCGTGTCTATATTTCCATGAACATAAAAACAAACAGGCTGGATGCGGAGGTCTTTGAACTCTACAGTCGTTGGGTAGGCTGAGGAAGCCGCCGCCCCGTCGTGCCGCTCCGCGGAGCGGGGGCGGAGCAGGGCCGACTCTGCTCAGACAGCTCGCCGGCAGTTGGGTGTCAGGTAAATAAGATGCGTTGCGAGTCTCAAAATGAGAGTCTGAGCGCAATGACGGGCAGCAGATGAAATTGCCTCAGCGAGAGAGAGAGAGAGAGAGAGAGAGAGATGGTGGAGGAAGGGCTGTGGAGGGTTTAGGATAAGCTAGTGTTGTTCCAGTGTTGTCTGCACTTGACAGTTGAAGGGGTGCTGGAAATAAGGAGCACCACCCAGGCGCTGTCAGGTCCTCAGCGTCTGATTGTATCTGATTCCTCTGTTTGTAATTAAAGAAGTGGGCTGATTACTGAGTAGGTCGATTACAGTGTGCGTCTGTGCATATGTGAGTCTGTGCACGTCTACGAACATACGTGTGTATGTGTGCGAACATGTTTATGTGTGTGTGAGCACATTTATGTCTCCATTTTCTTGCTGTACACAAGCTTTTCAGGTGTACGTTTTCTCTCTCCTTTTTAAGGGCATGACACCTGCAGCCACTGAGCAATGACAAATATGTCCACAGCACAAGGATATGCATTCAGTAACATGCTAATCACATCAGGGGAAGATCGATGGATGATAATAGATGATAATTCATTGGGGCTTAGTGCTGGTAAAAGACAGGTTTTCAGTTGAGTTGACAGCAAAGCAAAATTGGGTTTCTTGTTGGAAAAGAAAAATCTATACTTCAACGCAACGGCTGAGATATTCCATACGACGATGCCACTGTATTGTTGCTGCAAACCAGCGAGACATTAAACTAATGAAATTCCAACAATGGCCTTTCATATTCTTTTGTTTTTTATTCTTTTTTCTTTTCCAGGGGATATGAGTCTTTTTTTTTTTAAGACCGTACAGATCTTTTTTTCCTTTTGCACTGGAGCAATATCTTAAGTACTGTGCCACTTAACGTACAGGACCTCCAGGAGAAGCATGAAAGTGGCCCATAAATTGCATTAGTTAAAAAGGTTGCAGGGGACTGTGCCAGATGTAATCTGAGCGGATAGGGTCACGCAGTCTCATGCAGCCCGCATTTCGGCATTTGGGGATGCAAGAAAACAACCGATGCTCAGGCCTGCCTGCTGCGCACATTCATTTCGGGACTTATATAGCTACTTTAATTGTACATTTCCTAACTGGGGTTGCAGGTTTATTTTTAATATGATCATCGCATCGCCACCATGTGTCATCTGTTACTTGGTTTAATTGCAGTCATTATTAACAATCGAATGGCAGTGGCTTGTTTTAGAGTCTTCCTTAAAACAGTTTTGGGAATTTAGGCTGGCAGCATTAACATTTATAGTGTGCACAATTTATGCCGCTTTCTTCTTGTAATATTCATTGTGCCTATGGACTACATCCAATAGCTTGCTACTGATGCATCAGGGTTTGCACCCTTTGGCTAGCAATTTTGGCTAGTAGCTAGAAAGTGATTCCTTCTCTTTCTAGCAGTTTAATATCTTTGCTGTCTCTGGCAACACACTTTCCGAGCAGTCGGGACACGTATTTGTGGTACGTAGCACCCCTCTGGCTTTGTCCAGAGACATGCCACATTGATTAAATGAGATCTAATGTAACCTATTTGCCTGGTGGCTAGCAAAATTTTGATTTGGATAGATATTTATTCTTTTACGATGACAAAAATGGAAGCCCACAGTGTGGTAGAACATTTTTACATCTTTTTTTTGAGTAAAAAATAATTAACATTTTGTTCCCTGTTGCTTTTTAAAAATTCATATACTTTGACACCATCCACATACTGCATATATGCCTGTATTTAGTAAGTTGCAACATGTTCTAGTGCTTAGTTTCTCATTGTTTACTAAAAGGGTGAGTGCTGTCACAGCAGGACACAACTACACAATGCCGAGGTTAATGACTGTTGGGGCATTTGACATTCCAGTACAGCACGTTTTATCAGTAAGTTTTATCGCTGACACATTCGCTATATTCAATATTCACTTATATTTCATTAGTACTTTGTAAGACTTTGGCTACTCAATGTTGAAAACAAAATGTAAGGTATATCTTAGTCTTGTCACATGTGGTTTTTTGGGTTTTGTAAGGGGATCATGAAGCTGTTTGATGTTCATTTGGTTCACAAGTCAGAAGGAGCGGGAAAAAACATAGACGGATGACTTGTGGAATTGATGACCTTTGTGTAAACATAGCCTTCACAACACTTTATTAAGTGCTATTCTTCTTAGTTCCGCTAATGCCTGGGCCATCCCTGGCAGTGTTGTCTGGTCTCTAGACTATTATTTAGGAGACTATTCTCCTCTCTGTTCAGCTGTAAAAGCCCCAATTAGTTGTAATTACATACGGAGTGTACAAATGTCTGAGAGATCTTTAAAGCGCCGCTCCGAAGCAACAAAGTACTGCACAGCTATAAAATGTTCTCCGTAGCATTCCCTGAGACCGACCGGTGTGTACGCTTTCCCTCTCGACCACAGATAAGAACTGGGGGAGGGAAGACGGGAGTTCAATCCGTCTGGCGGCCGCTTCCGCAAACCTTCGTCTTTATTAACGCCGGAGATGCAAATGACGGATAGTTTGGAGTCTGAAACGGGCGGCACTGAGCATTGGCCACTTCATTCTGGTGCTATACTGAGGTTCTAGGAGGGGCGTTAAGCCAAGGGGAGCCAATTTCCTTCCCAGGGTGGGAGTGCTTTATTGATGGAGTGGACCAAGCTAATGTTTTTACCCTTCCGGGTGTCCATCGGTGGCCATTTTTTCTGTGTCATCACCACTCTGTTTAAGTAGCTGCAATGGCTTCCTTCGGGCAGAGTGGAGATAATACCAGCTATTTGTCATGCAGGAATTCAATTCCAGACCCACGGTACTCCTCATAAAAGAGTTACCAATCCATATATCAACCATTTAGTTGTCTGTTTTCACAAGCGGGAAATCGTTTGTATGCATTTTATTTATTTATGGGAAGAGGGAAAAAAAATAAAAAATTCAGCCTATGGGCAGGCAGAGATAAAATAACATTGAAACATATTAACTGGTTAAAAAAGAGAGAGAAGAGAATGGAGACCTATTTACAGCCAGAGAGAAATGCGCACTTTCAATCATGTTGCACCGGAAGCTAACTTGGTGTATTTCTTTTATTTTTTGCCCACAGTGCTGGTATTTGCGTCACGATTCAAAGGGGTTTTAATTATAGTACGTTCATCCATGTCATTTAGGGTGACTAAAAACCAGCCATAACATGTTTGAAACACTGTGATCACTGTGCAATAGTTAGGCCTTAATTAAATAGCAGGTGTAATATCACATTCCATGTGTCTATTGATGAGCTGCTTATGTCATTCCTTCTTTTGCATATGCAGCCACATTGTGGAGTGCCTTTATCCACGCAGCATATTGATTATTAATAAAGATATGCCCATAGTGCTGCACGAAAGGGTATTTGTCATTGCCTGCGTCTTTCTCCTTGCACTGCCAGGCGATTGTGCTTTTTAATGAGCGGTTGGGTTGCCAAGCACTCGAAGCAGTGGCGGGAAGGTAGACCCCTGGGCTCCGCCACTTACTGACGCATGATTAACGAGCCTCTAACCCCGGGATCAGACGCGGGTTCAAACGCGAAACCCCCCCCCCCCCCCAGACAATGGGCGACATGCGCGAGCGCTAATAATAGCGCGCGCGGCTTTCTCCTGTGGGTGCCGGTGTTGATGGCGACGGAGTAACGAGCTCTGGGGCACCCTGCGGATCAGAGCGGGGACCCGCCCCATGTGCGTTTGGGAGTTTCCAGCTGGTGAGCGCGGCGTGACCTCCAAGGTCAAGGTCATCACTTTAAAATCTGTTTTATTCACATTTGACAGTAATTAATTGTGCTATTCTTAATTTGTCATTAACCCCCCCCCCCCTTCCCCCCTGTTCAAAAGATTTCTCCAGTGAGTCCGACATTGATAAAGCCACATATCATTTGCTGGCACGCTCACAGATATGTGGTTAATAAAAGTGGGGGCAGAGCCTTTTCTGAAATAAATTGAGCATTCATTTTTTTCCCCTCTATTATACTGATGGCAAAAGATATGTTGTTGATTCTAATTAATGGCCCGTTTCAGTAACATGTATCTTTTCCTTCATCAAATTATAGGTATTGACTCGTTTTCCTTGTCTGTCAAAGATGTATAACTGCAACATCCCTTGCCTTTTCACTTAGTTTGAGGAGAAATTGGAAGCAGAAAATGAATTCCCTTGATTGTAATGTCAGCCCAACTGATCTGATATTGTTTGCTGCGCATAGTAGATTTGCATTTCTTTTCTGGAGTATCAACTGTCATTTCTGAGCTTGATTTCGGGTTTATTTAGGGTTTCACATGCACGGTTCTGCTGTCGTTTTGAAAGATTTGGCACACAAGGGCAAGCCCTCGCTTACTTGTGTTGGTGTGTTTTATTTTCCCATTTCATTTCTTTGTCTTATGACCCTATCAGCCATTTTGACATACAGTACATGTAGCCGCCACCGTAGAAAATGTTTGTCAGGAATGAAATTCTGAGGTAATTTATACCGGCGATGCCACAGTAAAAACCGAATCAGCTTTACCTATGTCTCCATTCTCAATAAAGTACAGAGCAAAATAAAACCCACTCGGCTATTTTGGGATGTAGTACACAGGCTGTCGTTGTTTTCAGGTCGCTTGCGCTCAGTTTCCCACAATCATTATAAGAGGCTGCCCGTGGGATTTGAACACAGGGATGACTAGTGTTATGTTTCATGTAATTTGGAAGGCCATTGTCGCTGTGACAGATTTGGCTTGGGGACAGGGTCAATGCGAGATATCGTGAGGATCCAATTGCCACCTTAATTGTATGAGGTTTTCTTTAAATGCCTGGCAGGCTATGCAGCCTTGTAGGCGCATCCAAGTAATTACTCTATTATAGGAAAGATCCAGCCATGCATAAGTGCATGGGCTTGAAATTCTCTGCAACAGCACAGACGCGTATTTATACGAACCATGTATATAGTTATTTTTTTGTTGTTTTTTTCCCAATATGTTTGTGTACAAATGTCTTGAGCATAACACATTGTTTAGTGTCGTGACAAGGAGAATGTCGTTTTGGTCAGGTGCTTATTTTTCAATGCGTTCCGTTTCAAGCGCCGAAGCTAACAACGGTTTTTCTAACGGTGAGTTAATCCTTCGCCGAGTCGGGGCCAAGGGGCATCAGCCATTGATCTCCACCTCACCGGGTTCTATGCCAGCGGTTTAGTCTCATGTCAATAAGAGCTGACATGAGACATCTTACTTCCTGTTTATTTCTGAGTATTTTAAGAGGCTGAGCCTAGAATAGGTACAACCGTAAGTAACGACCGAGACCTTTCTGTGCTGCACACTCTCCTGCCATTTAAGCCCGCCTCTTTTAAACCAGTGCCAACAGCCCTGTGTAGCGACCCCTAAGACGCGACTCGATCCCTGCAATAACAAACAGGATTCTATTACAGGCCCCTCTTTTATTTCTCCGTGTATCTCTCCCTTTCAAATATCATTTGCTTTTTCATTTCTCGGCAACAACGGAGTCCAATTTCTTCATTCAAAAAGTCTGCAAAGGAACTGCCGATAAGAAGCTGAGCGCACGACATAGTCCCGCCTCGGCGCTCGAGCGGAAAAAGTTCCACGCAGGAAAATGTACAGAGTCGGTGACGAACTTCTCTCTGCTGGCACCTCTTAAAAGGGGTCGGCCATTATGCACGTTCATATATACAGTACAACTGTGGAGGGATTCAGATAAATTGGACGCCATTTTGTCTCTTAATCCTATGCGCATGCATGACATATCTCTGATCAGGAACAGAATTTTTCTTAGCGCTTATTCTCCGTCCGGCCTTCACGCTCATTTTCCGGATCCTTTAGAAAGCGTAAAACATAGAATTAGTAATGGAGATACATTTGAGTGCCGTCACCTTTGTCTCAAGTGACTTTATTAAAACGTCCAATCCTCTTCAGCCTTTGCTCCGCTCCACGACTCGGCTGGTTCCTCAAACCAGCTGCTGAATTATTCAATAGATTTACATGTAGAAAAAAAGAAATCTGAGAGAAGTAAACAACGGCGAGATCAGTGAAATGCCAGTCCTTAAGATGATTAGATTATATTTGTGACATTTAAATGCCAAGTTTGGAAAAGGTTTCCTAGAATATTAATCACTTAATTCAAATGAGAAGTGGAATGCAAGCAGGTTTCTAAATGGAAGTATGAGGTAATTTGTCATTTCATAATGATAATGGTGTTCGGGCGCTAATCCAAAAGTTTTTTAGTGAGTTACAGGGATAACGGTCACTACAGCATGTTTTGCAGGGATCATTCTGGACATTCATTCTGCATACATTCACTGTACAGTCCTTAGATAAAAGCATCTAGTGTACTTTAATAATGCAGTATCTACACTGCAAAATGTGTTAAATCAACGTAGAGAGTTAATTTTACACTGACTGTGCATTTGATCCCTGCTAGAGTTAAATCACTTTGTATAGAAGCAGGTTCAGAATTAAATTGCAATGAATTCTGATTAATTGTTGTAATTGTGATTAAATTGCAACAGTATTGGTTTCCTTTAAGAGGAGATAAAACAACATATTCATGACTATGAATATATTGGAAAATGTATACCTGTGTTTTGTTTTATTTTGGTTTGGTGAAAAAAGAAAATCCATTCGATGAAACATGAGATTCTTTGGGTAATAAAAAGGTTGCGGATATTAACCACACGAAAACAAATCAAATGATAGACAACATATCAGAGAGAGGAGTATATTAACATTATTCTCATATTTATATAGGTGGAACACTATATCTTAAATCTGGTATTCCGCCCAGAAGTTATTTGTGGAATAATATTATTACATAGTTATATTTTTTTTATTTCTGTTTGTTTCAGAACGACAGCATCTTTTGGACTTGTTTGTCTTGCATAATTTGGTTTGTGTTTTGAACCTGGCGAGATATTTCGGTGGTATGAAGGTCAGAGGTTCAAGATAAGTAATTACAGCTCACCAACATGCTTGAGGAGTGAAGCCGTGGAATGTGTTTGCACCCAAAATGACCATCTTGGATTACATGATAATTAGCACATAAACAATGATCAGCACTCTTAGAATTCTGATTCCCCTCTTAATTAAAATGCAACCGGAGCTCGGGTTTTAGGATCGTGTCGCCCGAACGGAAAGCATTTACATTCCGGTCGCCAGATCTAGTTCCTCAGGGATTGCTTCCATTTGTGTCAGATGTCTTACATTATACTAATGGAATGATTAATACTTTCTACATGAGGAATGCTTTTCTATCATTTGTTAGACAAACACATGAATACATGAACAAGTTAAGTCTTTTAGTATCTGCCAATTTAAACACTGACAGTTCAGGTATGGACAGTAATGACCATGTGGCTATTCTGGTAGTTGATATCATCATTTTACAGAAATATACACCAAATTCCACTCATATGCTATTTGTGTTGTCTTTAGCTTTAGTCCCCTTGCCTGCCTGTGTCTCTTGCGCAGGTTTAATGCTTTATCAGATCAATGACGTGGGCACATAATTGATTGATGGATCGACCAATCAGAAGCTTCTTTCTTTGGATTGCAGGCTGGCGGTCGATCAATTCTGCTTCCATCGGACAGATATCATTAAGGCCCAGGAAGTTTCAATAACGGTCCCCGCTGGATCCTCCCGCATGTCCTGGGGGAAGATAAATATTTGACCTGAGAACGGGCCATTAACTTCACTAAAGTCGAGATGAGATGCAAAGGCTTTGTTTTATCGGAGGATTAAATTGCACAGGGAACAGACTCGGCCATCGTACACATCTTTTGGGTATTATAGGCAAAAATTTGTTTGGTATTTTGGTAATGAAAGGTAAATATTTGGTCTCAGTTTTTTGTATATACATGGTGCAGCATAATTTGATCGGTGGCTCTGAAAAAGGTCACAGAATCATCAGAAGCAGCTGTAAATCGCTTCGGTCGCCTGAGATCTGAGCTGCGCTAGCGTGATCTTTTCTCCTTTATGACAGAGGTCATCCTCAGTTAGATATTCGATATGTGTTGACCTTTGTGTCCTAGCGTTATCACCTTTTAAGAAACGCTGCGTGTGGTTTGTATTGGTTTGTCCCTCTCAGTGTTATAGTGTTCATGGTAGTTCTTGGATGCAGTGGTCTTGTGAAACCTTGTGATAAGATGTAGTGCTGAGTGCTCTTGCACAGACTATGGCTGTATGTCTATAGCTTGGATTCATTCAGCGGTTAATTTTGAATTCATTCGGCAGTTCATTTTGGTATCTCAAATTGTCAGACTGTGTTTTTTGGGGGGGAAAAATTAACAATTGTGAATTGTCAGTCAAAGTTAAGGACAGATACTGATTAACCCAGACTTTTTATTTTTGTTTAAAATGTCAAATTTACCAAAGATGCTCCAATTCCAGAGCCCGGTCATTTCATTGATCTCTGTGATCTGAATACAATACTTTGGCCTAAAGATTGGCTTTCTCTCCCATGTCTTATACAAAACTGAAATTTCAAGATCAAATCTTGAGGTATAATGTTCATCCTTACCCTTTGCTAAGTTATTCTCTGTAGTGCTCTGTCTCAATCCGGGCTCAGCAGTCTATGGTGCCCATATCCCATTCATTGGCTATATCCGCCCACGTAAT
The DNA here is from genome assembly GCA_022702515.1 of Ilyophis sp. 1 JC-2022. NCBI lineage: Eukaryota > Metazoa > Chordata > Actinopteri > Anguilliformes > Synaphobranchidae > Ilyophis > Ilyophis sp. 1 JC-2022. The sequence continues at coordinate 85,070,043 of CM040395.1, forward strand.
TCCAAAAAGGATTATTTCTATTGATGCACACTCTCTGTAATGGAGAAATGTCATCCATTATTCCCTTATCCATAACTGCAGTGACCCCCAGAGAGCCCAGTTCGCCGGTTAGGCCGTGGGGACCTGTTTGATTCTCATCGGTTTCTCGCCACCTGGAGTAATGCATGCAGGCAGGTGCATGACCAGTGGGCACAATTGGCAGGTGCCCCGCAGTGCCCCCAGCCGTGACGAACGGGTGCCCCGCTCGTCGACCCTGTCCTCGCTCTTGTAGAGGAGCAGCGCCGTCCCTTTGCGGCCGGGGAGAAAGCGGCGGTCCCGGCTCTCGCGTCGCATGTTCATCTCAGGAGGAGGCGGACATTGGGGACCTCGTGGGATTGTCGAGGTTTGACCCCGGAGAGAGTCCGGGACCCGGCAACACGCTTCGCATTGTGAGAGATTTACATAAGGAGCGGGACAGAGTGGAATGAATATTCACGCCCTTGCCCCTTGTACTCTCATCTTCTTCACCTGAAACAAACGATGCATTGTGCGGTAAAGTTAATGGGAATGCACTTCTTTGTTTGGCATGAGTTCTATATTTCTATGGCAATCGTTGTACAAGGCACAATGCCTGTTCATGTCAACTGCATTCATTACAGCCCGCATAAATGAGAGTGAATGAAAGAAAAGGGAAAAGAAAAAAAATTAACCGTCGTCTACAGTTTAGAAATGCATGCAGATGGCTTGACGAGCACTCTGTTAATGCTGCCATTCGCAGTAAAGTTTGTCTTCATTTCCAGGCTATGCGTCGCAAATAGCAGAATTATTAAAATAAAGAGAAATTTGATAATGTTTTATGGTTTTATGTCGTTTTTCACAGCAGTTACTCTTGTGTTCCAAATAGGATTCTATCGATGGAAGTGTTTCCTTTGCCATCCACACAGTCTACCAGTCACACATTCTAACAATGTGCTGTTGCACCATTTTTGTGAAAATGGTTCTAGGATTGAAAGTTAGAACAAACGATATGTTAAACTGGCTTAATACTTCATGTTTCAAATTGTAATCCTCTTCAAAGCTATTTAACTCCTGTGCACTGAGCCTTTTGAAACAGATTAAGTGTATTTAGCGAAGAGCCATGTAAACACACGTCTTGCTTGCCATGGTGATGTAACAAGCTTAATTACCTTTGCCTCCTAAGTGTTCTCCGAAGCATTTGTGCTGAACTTTTTCAAGTTAATAGACATGCCAATGAGATTGAGAAAATCAATTATATGTGAGAAATTCATTTCTAAGAGCGATGTAAGAGCTGAGAAAATCTATTTTTTTCTGGTACGACAACCGTAGAATCTGTTTTCCACATATTTACCATTATCCATAGTCAAACATGAATAAACTGGACTATTTTTGACTGTACACAATAATCTTTTAAAAATACTTTTGGCATCCTGAGTGGAATATCGCCTCTAATATCAAATCTATGTTGACTGGGGGAAAAAATGACAAAAACATATTTTATGCATATGATGGGTGTGTGGCACCTATTAAAGTTACAGTTATGGAAAGTAATCCATAGGTGTGCTTATTGACATTGTATATGTTGTTTACATTGGCTTCATGCCATATAAAATCACAATGCTGAAGAGAGAAAAAAATATTTTCAATCTTTTTTTAAAAGATATCAAATAATAAATAACAGCACAGTCATTATAATTAGTATGGTGCTGCTATATTATTTCGCCTGACAGAGAAGCTATAGGTAAGCAATATTGCAAATGTGTATGTATCAAAGAAAACACTAATGCAAGCATTGCTTTTTTGGATATTTGGAAGAGGATTTGGCTTCTTGAGGCCACATTAACAGTGCATCAGGCAATTGCTGTTGCTTCATATGAGGATGACAGTTTTGGGTCAGTCATGTGCATTATCATTCCATTCAATTCTATTTATAAAGACTTGTGATAATTACACGACCGCTATTTGTTCAAGTGTCATAGAACTTGAGGACTTACAAAATGATGACTTTAAAGCATTGTATGTTCAGAAGCTGGAGGAAAGATGATTGATGGACGAGATGATTATGATACGTTTTAGAATTGTTCTGAAGGATGGAAAATACATTATAATTGTGATTTATAATTGTGGTAAAAATGTGTTTTTGAGCAATCGCGTTGCGTACCATTATCCTTTTTGATTCCCTATTCATCACTTACATTTTCTTAATTTACAATCCATGGAATGCCTTGTATACCAGCATCCAAAGCTCTGTGTATAAAAGCACGCTCACCATCAATTCATTTGCTAGACCAGGTGTCCACCTCCCTCCACACACACACACACACACACGCACACACGCACACACGCACACGCACACACACGCACACGCACACACACGCACACACACACGCCACATCAGCATGCCACTATTTGCAATGGTTGAGAACACATTAGAATAGTTGAAATGCAAATGAATCGTAAAAAGGAATGATTGCATTAAAACTTAAATAATTCCTGATGGATGAGCTTCATTCAGCTGTATTGTACCCACCCCAAGGCCTTGCTCAGTGGTGTTATTAATGACCTCTATGGGCTTTAAAAGAATCATGGTGTGGGAATTGAGTCCTACAGTAGCTATCAGGCCTGTCTAGCCACTCGGCCCTTGGGGCCCCCCTAAGGCTAGTAGTGATGAGGCTCTCAGTCTCAACTTGAAATGAACGCATCCTGTACTTCGCTTGACTGACTGCCAACTTAGGGAGCTCTAAGTGTGTCTAAGTTCCCCAAATTCCTCTAAAATTGTCTAATATTCACTGGGAGGCGATCTGAACACCCCGATTAATGTATTCATCTTAAACTCTACCTTGTTAACTTGACGGATATTGTAAACCGGGACGTGTCTATTTTTCAACATCATCTAAAATAATGCAGCCTGCGTTTTTACCTACCATGCTGTTTGGCAGGCAGAAATCTCATTTCTTTACAGCCGTGATATTTAGACATGATCAATGTACCCACTGAACAGATGTCAACGTGAATGTTGGATGTCACGTTCAGGTCCGTGTCAAAGGCTTTGTCCGTTCAATGTCTGAACATATTTGTCCAGATTAAAGTTCACATCAGATTCATAGAAATTCCCTGAAGCGAGTTGAAATTGTGGTTAGTGTTCTTTTTTATGCTGTTGTCTGCTGGGGTGGCAGCCTAACAGTTGAGGATAGGAATAGGATCAATAAGTTGATCAAGAAGGCAGGATCTATTATTGGCCTGACCCCAGATTCTCTGGAGGCCATTACAGAGCAGAGAACCAGAAAGAAGCTTAGGAGTATTCTGTCACGGGACGATCATCCCTTGTACAGCACTTTTAAGGGCAGTAGGAGCAATCGGCTCCTATTGCCAAAATGCTCAACTGAAAGGTTCAGGAAATCTTTTGTTCCTGCAGCAATCAGGTTTTTTAATGAACGTTGATGTAATGTTTTTTTAATTGTTGTTGCAATGGAATTATGCACTTACCCTTCAATGATTCTGCCTGATGTCATTATGTATTTATTGTGTACGTATATTGTGTCTATGTCTTGTTATGGTAGCAAACCAGTTTCCCCTTTGGGGATCAATAAAGTTTATCCTATCCTATCCTATCCTAAATTGATGTCTGGGGCACACAATCAAATATCTGTGCTGTAATAAATATGGTTCAAGCGAGCTTGGCGTACGCAATGCATCTTGGACAGGAGCACAAATGCACTGCATATTACCAGCATGACGACAACAGTGACCAGAAATCATGCTCGGTGCCACAGAAATCATTCCGTTTAATTGCAAAGTTGTTTCTGTTCACTGAGCTTCTGAAAAATTGTGTAAAAGAAAATTTCAATTCAATCTTTTCTCAAATTTATGTTTCCCAGTATTTCATTTGTTTCTTACGGTTATGAACCCAAAAGGTGGCTTATATGACAGAGAAGGTTCTTTGGTAAAAGGCCTGTTATTTGACAGGAATATTATGTCTAAATAGCTGATCCCCAGTCCTTATTGTGGATATGCACAGTTCTCTGACACAGTTCAGTTGGTACGCCTGTATTAATACACACAAAGTAGTTATCTTATTGTATTGACAAAGTTAGCTAATTAAAGCCTGAATTAAATTCACATTTGCCCCTATCTTGGTTTTCCCTTTTTATATTCACCTACAGAGTTTTATTCCTCTCTGCTCACCAATATTAACAATATCAATTAATATTACTAGGGATGGCACCGATCCGATATTCAGTATCGTTATCGGTCAGATACTGGCAAAATTCACAGGATCGGATATCGGAAAAACAAGGAAGTATTTTCCGATCCGATACTACGTGCCGTAAAGCCAGCGGTGTCACGTGAACAATAGCAGCGACAACAACGTTAGCTGATTGTGAGTGAACTTGTTAGCAGCGCGCCGCGATCATGTCAGCTGTGTGGAGTTATTTTAAGCTCAAGGAAGAAAAAAGCAAAACAGCGGAGTGTAATATCTGCAACGCAAGTATTTCTAGGGGTGGCAGCAACACTGGAAACTTCAACACCACGAACTTAATTAAACACTTGCAGATTCATCATGGAAAGGAGCATGCCGAGTTTATACGTGCAACGAACGCCAAGAGGAAAAGTTTGCCGCAACAGCTAACATTGCTGGAAACCATTCAAAAGCGCGAGAAACTTCCTGCAGACGGTAACAAAGCAAAGCTGATAACTGAGAAAATAACCGAATTTATTGTGCTGGACGACCAGCCCCTTGCTGTTGTTGAAAATGTCGGTTTCCGACGCTTAGTTGAACATTTGGAGCCTCGCTACATGTTGCCAAACCGGCATTTTATCTCCGACACGGCTGTCCCAAATAAGTACAAGCAAGTGTGCGAGTTTATTTCTAAATGCTTGGAAAACGTTGCCACCTTGAGTTTCACGACTACTGCTATGCCTTAGCACCTTAAAGAAAAACTTGAGCCAACCATTTTAGTTTACATTGCAATGATTTTTTCAGTTTGTTTAGTTACTTTTATTCAGGTGTTTTACATACAGTTCACTCCTAGAGGTTACATGTGAAAGAAACTTTAGAACTTGCACTGTTTTTCTACCTTAATTTTTTCCCCAATGCAGCTAACTTGATATCAGGTGGAAGAGCCTAGAGTTGTGAATGTCTTAAGATGTGTTCCACTGTACATTTCATACTGGATGCTATTATTTTTTATGTCAAGTTATTATTTAAGTTATGGTCTACATTGCAACTTATTAACTAAAAGATTTGAACAAAATAAAAAGCAGCAACACTATTGCATAAATGAGTCATGTATGCTATGTATTTCTTCCTTTAGGGGAGTAGGATATTTGTTTCACAGTTTTAGCATGATGTTTTATAGATGGCTAGGTTAAACAAAGGTTTTTGTTTTTAAGAGCGGGGGGAAACGGTATCGGATAGGTATCTGTATCGGCAGATACTCAAGGCTGTGATATCGGTATCGGTATCGTTCATGAAAAAGTGGTATCGTGCCATCCCTAAATATTACCAATATAAAACTGGGCTTAAAGGGGGAAAACACCTTTAAACCTGGTGTGGAGACATTTCAAAAGTTTTTATTATTGCTGTTTTATTCTCTTTTTTTGTAGAAAGCACAGGTCAGACACCAGCTGGCAATAGTATCGCCATTATGAAAACCACATTGCACAGTTACCCATAGAACCACATTGCACAACATCGGCATGAAAGTTACACCCAAATACAAAGAAACAATTCTGGACTATTTTAAAGTGTCAAAAATTACAACACGAGAGTGAAAACCCCTAAAAGTCCAAATACTGTATTCAGAGACAATTAATTATGTGGATATTGGTGAGAAACATGATAATTATTAATGAGGAATGTTGTTAGTTTGGCAGTTAAAGCGTATGGCATAATCCCTTAGTAGGGAATGATCTCTGAACCTGATTTTTGATTACATGTTTGCCCTTTATTTTACATGCAAAATGTAATAACTGAAAAGTAATTCCAAATGTACCCATCAAATGTCTGAATATTAAAGGAAATAAATGAATATGATGGCAATTATGTAAATATGTAAACCAAGAATTATGTAAATCTTCGTTCCCAGCGGCAGATTTACATATGAACCATTATGAGGGGGATTTAGTTATCTGGAACAACATTTGTCTGCATTCAAGTCATAGAAAAAGTGAACTTTATTTATATTAATGCCTCCATTTGTAGACAAAGTAAATCAGGACACATTAGACACGTTGAGTGTAAACAAAAACCAAGTTTAAAAAGTTGGAACTTAGCTGCACAATTTACCTTTTGTTTGCATATCTAGTTAGCACTCATAATTTCACTTAGAAGATGGTACTTATGCAGAACTGGTTAATGTGATGGGAATCATTGCAGTTATGATTGGCAGTTATGATCAGTACAGTCACTAGAGTGTGTAGGCCAATGGTAATGTTCTGTAGAATAGGACGACTGTTTTAAGATGTAAAGATATTTTATATTACATTCATCTTTAATCATGTGGCTAAAACAGAATCATTTTATATTCCATTGATAATTGTAATTGGTAATGAAAAGCCCAACTTTATCAAAAAAGGGTGCGCTGGCTTTTTGTTAACCCATTATCGCTTTACATTTTACAAACTTCATAGATTTATACTGCGGGAATCAATCAAGTGTGAAGCATAAAATAAGTAATTATTAAGGCTTAACACTTCATATCTTAACCAATTAGATAAAACCTTTGCTTAAGTAACATAAAACCGATACTTTACCGCACTGCCACCAACTGCCATAATAACAGAATCCTAGAATGTCTGCTGTAAATCTTTTTAATGATTATGTTAGAAGGTTAATGGCGTGTGAAGTTGAAGGGATTCGTTCCTTCTTTTCAGATGAATTGCTTCAAGTGTGGTGCATTTTCAGGAAAGTCGTTAGTAAGGCAATGGGAGATAAATTACAATTCCCTCTTCCTAAAATATCCAGATAACACTGCTCCTTTTTAAAATTTGTGATATTGTCATTGTCACTGTTGGTGAACATGGTAAATAAGAGCCCTGAGTTTGCCAAATGGTTTAGATGTTTGGTGGTAGTGTCGTGCAGTGGAGGAGGAGTTTGTCTCTAAACTTTGCTGAAGGAGATGGTAGGATTGAGTCCTGATCTGGGGCCACTGCTATTGTCTTCTTGAGAATAGTAGTTCACCTGACTTGCAGGGATGCAGATGGTTTTGGGCTGTTTTGATGGCTCAGGATATTGGGTCAATCAATGAGTCCAACGTGTATTCTGTACTCTAAGAGGGTGTTCTGGAACAGAATCTCGTAAACGGCGAAAGCCTATTGAGGGGAATTGAAATGGCCCGATATGAGGTCCTACATTTCTCCCAAGCAATGTGAGAGACAGATCTCACTCACTGAAAACATTTATTTAAATTTATATTACATTTTACAAGTTACTGAAGCTAGGGGGGCACTTATTTTCTCATAATTCTTTGTTGAGTAGATAATGGAAATGTTTTGTGTTATTTGCGATATCATCACCTTCAAACTATACTAGGACTTACAGTATATGATTATCAAATATCCTTTTGCTTCAAAATGTGCCAAAATACTCACTTTTATTTTTCAAAACGGTGTGGATGATATGACGGTCTTTTATGGAAGTCTGAATATTAAAATGAAACTTAGAATAATAAAATACAAAATAATAAATAATAGAATAACAAAAACAAATAGAATAATCATTTATTGGTGTGTTATTTCTTTGTTATTCATATAATATCCAGAGAATGTTACCACACAGCAAATGACTAATTTGGCTGCAGCCCATCTTTTTGTGCATGCCTTAAAGTATTGCAGTCAATTGTCAATGTAGTTTGGAAAGAGCTGGCATCCCCAAAGGGTCTTCACTGGGGACAACTTTTATTTCCTCTTTCATGTTTTTACCATTTTTGTGCGAATGGCATTTATCTCATTCTACTTTCACAGCTACCACCTCAGAATAATCTTCAGTGGAATGGAGTCCCAGATTAATTCATTAGTTATGACACATTATTATCATAGTTCCACCGCCAGTGGTTTATATTTGATCTTTAGAATTTTTATTCAGATTTTCTTGTGAAAATTCTACAGCTTTTTAACTTTTTTTGAAATATTTCAAGAACGCACACACTCTGTACCCTCTCTCATACTCTATTTATTGCTTTGTTTTTCAGGGTAATGATCATAGGGCATTTTATACTGGTATTTAATCAGAGATTGCTGACTATCTTTCAAAAAGGTAAAACATTTTCATCGAACATTTAGCACAACTTATCTTTTTTTTTCTGTAGTATTCATTTTGTTTTGTTTGTTAAAATTGTTACGTCCCAAAATCTGCCCAAGTTATATGAACCTGGGAACAACAGTTTGCATGTAACAACAATGTCTCATATGCCCAAAACGATGTGGAGGTGGAAATGCACAGGATAAAGGACAGGGCAAAGTAAGGCCTACAGAAGACTATTATCCTGATGTAAAAACAGGATTGAGGAAAACAAAATGGTGAGCTTCTACTCTGACCCAAAATCGAACGAAAAGGTGTGCATAAAAGAAACGTGAACATGACCTGTCCTTAGCAACACCATACAAAAAGACGAAAGAAACATCAAGCTGTGAGCACAAAAGCCACCAAGAATCAAGCCACGAAACACAGCCTGCACCAACGGTTGGCTCTGACCACAAAAGTCTGCTGAATACATTAGAATTCCCCTTCGTCGGCTGAAGCAGGGCTTATTTAGGGCCAGAGGCAGGTGCAGGCAATCAGGCCATCGGCAGCTCATTAAGGCAAGGATCCAAACCAAATCGGTGGAGAGAGAGAGAGATATACAAATCTATATGTGTGTATGTACTGTATATATATATATATATATATATATAATGCATGTATATGTCTATGTATGTGTATATGAGTGTGTATGTGTATGTATATGCACATTAGTAATATTACTACATAATAGTAGTGGTATACACATACGTACGTCTGTTATATGGTAATCTTATATTTATTGTTGTTGTTACTTTTATTATTATTGGTAGTGTTACTACATTGTTAATACTAATGGTAGTAGTATACATTTTATGTATGTTATATTTTAATCTTTAAATGTATTGTTGTTGTCGTGGTAACTTTTGATTATTATGCTTTGGCAATATATATGCAAAATATGTCATGCCAATAAAGCATTTGAAGTGAATTGAATTGAATTGAGAGAGAGAGAGAGAGAGAGAGAGAGAGAATAAAAATGTGTGTAAAAATGACCCCTTTCTAGAAAGAAAAAGAAAACAAAAATTGGAATGAAAACATAATATTCTATGATTAAACTGAAGGTCTCTACTGTGTTTTGGAAGACAGCATATAATGTTAAAACCATAAAAGCTAAAAAAGCATTCCTTGCGCTGAAAGGGTCAATATTTTCTGATTTTATGGGGTGCAATGGTGTGTGCGAGAGAGAGAGGATCACCAACAGGGGGTAGCAGAGTCACCAGGACTTTCATAAAATTTGGAGCCATTGTAAGTCATCCCATTTTACTCTAGGGGGAAAAGCAATACATGTTTGCAAACTAAACCCAAGATGGCGGCCACAGAAACACTGCTGTCTGAATCCATTGCCATTTAATGAAGTCATGCTGAGGTTAATTATATTACAGTAGGATAGAAAATGGACTTTCTTTTGCTAGGACACAAAAGGTAGACGGTGAGAACGTTCCCATATTGAGCTTTTAGTGCATTTATTCTAGTGGCGAGGATTGTTATAAGCACGGCCATGAACACCATGGTTTCTTGTTTCATGGTTGGCTGGCTCAGCTTGCTAGCCCAACAGGAGGTAATAATGAACGTATGCTTCTGCCAACAATTTTCATCTCATCCATAGATTCGATTCAGTCGCAGACTATAAAGAAATCTGTGTTTCCTCAAAAATGTTTATGATTATCACATTTTGAGCACTGAGACATAAGATTGGGCTAGCTATTTTCAGATCGTCATTATCTGAGATTGCCGATGGGGGGGAACTTAAAATTGTATTATTATTATTACTATTATTATTGTTATTCACCTTACAGTAAGCTTGTAAAACTATCCTGAATATAAAAAACGAGGTGACATCATCGCCTTGCCGTTTTCACCACATCAAACAACAACGTCGTCTTTCAAATATATTATATTAGGCCCTAAGCATGTGATCATGTAGGCTCAACATATTATATATTCAGCCATCTTCACTGCAGCTGGCACTTGACACATTGCTCAGTTTCAATGGGTGTAGGCTAAATAGTCTGACTATAGCGGAGTCATTGACGAGTAGACTTGCGAATATGGACCATTAACGCACTCCCTGGAGTGAGAGAGAGCTTATTTTCTTATTTTCTAATTACATTTTATTTCTTAACAATTGATGAATTTTAAACAAATATTTAGGAAATTTCTGGATTACAACAGCGGAGTGATTTGAATTTTAAAACAATGAATTAAAATTATTTTAAAAGGTCTGGTTACACTTTACTGTTAAACGGACCGAAAATAGCATTGGCATCAGCAATCGGCGATCTTCTCCTCAGATCGTCGATGCGCGATCTAATCGTTGATCTGCACAACCCTACTGAGACATCAACAGTGTATCCAATTCACATGTTCTCTTAACCTGTCTCATAGCGAGTCTAGAAAGATGTGTGGATTTGTGTTTGTAACGCGTTAAACCTTCACGGAATGTTTAATATAATAATTTTGAGATTGAATGGCTGTGCTAATGTATGACGGCAGCGAGCCAATCTTTCATTTTTTCCCCATCGCTGCCAGGGAAACCTCCATCGCCCTCCAGGTCATTCCATAGATAATATGCTTTGGTCAGAGTCGTACGTCTCTGGGAGGTTTGTTTGAATGCAGCACGAAACATGTTCCCCATTCAGACGGGCAAATCTGATTGATTGGCTTGTCTATCAGTGATTAGAGGCAGCTCAATTCTCCACCTAGAATAGAATCCCTCAGCATTGTCCGCGGCAGGATAAACTGCTATTTCAATCAGCAATTTAGTGCTGGAGTGTGTCCCTCTTTATGATAATCAGTGGAGATTTCATAGTTTACACTCAAATGATAAAACGCTCTGTTCCCTGTTCGCAGGAATAGACATGGACTTAGACATGGGAGACACAGAGACACAAATACCACCTAGTCAGCATTTTCACAGAATTCATTCCATTTACCTCAAGGATTTGTTTTAGAGTGCAGGGAAAGGGTTAATAGAAAATACCAATTGTGTTTACTATATACTGAGCAACAAACTACAAATTGTGTGTTGCTGTAAAGTCTTACCCTTATTATTGTTGTGATTATTATTATTATTTTAAATTATTTGTATTTATTTAATTTTTTTTATTTTTACTTGACCGCTGTTTACAATAACAGATTTGTAATATAATGGCCATGCATGGGTTCAGAGCTTATAAAAGCCTTAGTTTAAGCATCACTCTTTGGGGAGGCAGTAGATGTGCAGCACACAGAAAGAGAACACAGCATAAACATCTGACAAGTAAACTATATTAGAGAATAAATGGATTCCCCACACCCGTCATGCCTCGCGTTGATACATTTCAAGAAAGGCTAGAATACACTTGAAAATGGACGAGTTTCTCTAGTGGATCCAGGCTCTGAAAAATATGTAACCCCGTTGACACGACGTCAGTCATTGCAAACACAGATGCTGTCGGTAAGTGGGAGAGGGGCGGCTGTGGGTAACGGACACTCCGTGGGTGCTGTCAGCGTGTTTGTGGTCCGTGCGCGAGTTCAAACTGAGACTGGACCGCCATGTGATCTGGAGCCCTTGCGCGCGTCGCTCGTAAATTGCCCTTCGGACACGTCCTTTTCTGATGAGTGTTATTTCCCTTGTGGGCAAGCTGATTGTTCTTTTCCCCCACAATCCCTTTCTCCGACCCTGCTTTCAATAGATAATTGCTAATGCGTAGGTAGTTGCCTTATAACCCCCCCCCCCCCCCCCTGTGCGCTGTGCGGACAGCTGCCTTTTTCATTTGGTTGGATAGAAGGGCCCCTGGGGGGCTCATAAATGATTGGGGAAGCCTCCCGGTCCCACCAATAGCCACGGGTCAATCTCTGGCCTCAGCAATAGCCGCAGGTCGGCCTCAGTAAGACGGTTCCCCGGGCCCTGAAGGCTTGTCAATGGGATAGGGACTGCGTTAATAAAAACCCCCGCAGGTCCCAGAGAAGTCTTTCCACGCACGGCAGGTGTCTCCAGGAGCGAGTGCGGGGGAACTTAAGCTCCATTAGACACTTCTGAGGCGGCGACATTATCGTGCAAATTACGCAGCTGTTTTTTCTTGTGGGCGTATATCTAAAGGCCCAGGCTAAGCCAACTTAGGCACCTTCAATTACCGCCGGTTTCGTTTTCGGTTGGCTTTCTTAAGTCAGGAAGGCAGATTATGCCGCGTATCACCATATGGGCGCCTTCAGGAGTTCGCGCGCAGCTTTATTAGCGGATATCCGAAGTGCCTAGTTTTAAAAAAGGCAGCTTGGATGGCGCGAAAGCGCTAAGCTTTGCTAATTAAACGTAATTTATTTTCTTTCCATTCATGGCTTTTCAGCAAAGCACATTGACAGCGCTTCAGAGCAAAAGGCCTGACGTGTGTCAGAGTACAGGAAACTCTTGTCACAATAACACTCGGGGTATGTGCAGGATGTGGCGTCCATGTTGCTTAGTAACTCCCTCTCTACTGTGTTTTCAAAGTTTTTTTTTTTAGAATGGAAATAATCGGTTAGGGAAACAGATGGGAAAACATTGGCCATCTTTTAAGCCTCCTGTTACTTCAAATGATTATAGGGGAAACATGGAGCCCATTCAGAGTAAACAGGCAAAGAGCAGGACTCAGGTGTGTTCGGACGAATCAAATTCACTTTGGAAAAGATCTGTAATAGCTCCCATAAACAAGTCAATGCAAGTGGCTTACGTTGTAGAGGGGAATTAATTGAGGCGGGGAAGGAAAAGCAACTCCGTTGCATTCTGAGTGAAATATATCAATATAAATCATTAATAATAAGAACTCATTCAAGCACACATTAAATTATTTCTGACGCTAGTTTTCCATGAAGGCGGCATTGATAGTCGTGTGCTGCTGCTGAAACGGTGTTGTTCTGGCTTCTGGGATATTGAGTTTGTGCATCAAATCAACTCCGTCTGTATCTCTGAATTTTGATTAGCCTGCCAAATGTACAGCGACTGAGTCTCAGACAGCAGGGGAAAACGTGCGTGCGACGGGTGACACTGATGCATGATGGGAAGGTTGCATCAGCTGATGGACCTCCGGACCGAAGGGTTGAGACAAAGGTTTTGATTTCAAGGAAATGTTGATGTTTTACATTGGGGGTGACTGTGACTGTAGCTTGTCCCTGGTGTGACTTTTCACATAGTAAGAAAGTACGACAAACACATATAGGCACATATATGTTTACTGAAGCATCTTGTGCAACCGAAAAGTTCATCTGAGACATGCCCTCTGTGTGGGATTTAGCTATGACTGTTTTTATTGTCAAAACAAATAATCGAGCGCTTACGTGGAGGTCTCAGAATATTTGTACATATGATAGTATGACGGTAATTTACATATGTAGTATGACGGTAGTTTACATTTATAGTATGACGGTAGTTTACGTTTCACTTCAGGTCAGAGATTTTTAGTTTACAATGTCAGCCCTTACAAAACTGGATAGTTTGCTGCAAACTTGCAGCTGATATGTAGTGCATTTGCCACAAACTAAATTGTTTTCCACAAAATGTTGCCAGAGGTTTGTCAGAGTTTGCCAGTAGTGGTGAACTAGAAACTTTGCCCGAAGTGAATGGCAGTTCCCACAAAGCTAATTTGCATGTGAAAATATGAGCTTGCTGCAAACCTGCGGCAACAATGCCAAAGGTTTGACGCACATTTGCCAGAAGGCCTATATTTTTGTAAGGGAGAGGGGTACATAAAAAATAAAAATAAAAACTTCCATTTTTCATTTTCTGTAGAATTTGGCACAAAAACATTCAGGATTCTGAAGGCAAATGGTAATTTCCTAAAAGGACATATTTGTGAGGCGCTGAAGCCAGGCCTGCCGTGACTCCTCTGGGGAGAAGACCACCATCCCTTTTTCTCTCCAGCCTTTGAACTGCCATTGCTCGCAGTATTGACACCAGCGTCGTGTCCAATCAGGCGCTGCAGTCGGAGCCACAAGACCCAGCTTGCTGGCTTTCATTTCCCCCAGAGCTCATCACTTGGCGGGGTGGGTGGGGCACTCTGGAAAGCCCCACGCCTCCCTACCAATTAAAGCACTGTATGCTGGGGGAAGCCTGTAGCCTGTACTCCTTGTTTGCTCTTTAAACAGCATGCATATCCCCATCCCCCCCCCCCCCCCCCTCCAAGCATGAGCTGCAAGATACGTGACACGGATATCTCAGAGGAGTCCCCTTGCCGATATACAGCGAATGTTAAAATGTTCAATTCAAATGCTCTGTTCACCGATACTTCCAGCTAAGAAGATGACTATAAGTGGCAGTCACTGGGCAAAGAAAAAGGAAATTTAAAGCATGATGTGTCAAATGATTTCTGATCTCCCTCAAGGGTGAATTTCTGAAAAGATGTGTTTGTTTCATTCCTCCATCAGTTAATGTTAATGGCAATTTTTCTGTTTTTTTCCCCCTTCAGATTAGCATATTGGAGCGACAGATCTTTGACTTTCTTGGTTACCAGTGGGCTTCAATCCTTACCAACTTTGTTCATGTCATCATGGTTATACTGGGGCTCTTCGGCACCGTGCAGTTCAGACCGAGATATGTGACAGGGGTAAGTTTGCAGTATTTTATTTAATTGTAATTAAAGCCTTGCTGTGTATTCTTTTCTATCCTCAACCCTGCCCACTCACCTCTGTTGTGGTAATGTGTGTTGTATCGAGATGTATTCCCCCCGATTGAAATAAATGCAGGTGAATTATTGAGACACCTATAAACAGTAACAGTAGTCACCATATGGGGGAACACATTCTTGATAAGAGAACAGAATTCAATCCAAACGGTACCCAACTTCGGCCGTCTAGCTAGCCAATCTAGCTAGCTGGATAGGTAGAGGTAATGTTACCTACAGGTCCAATAGAAAACACGCCAACTCCGTGTCACATTTCATCCCCTTGGTGAACTTCAGCTGCCACCATTCAAGGAAAAGCAATCCTAAGGTTGACTCTGGTTTCTGAAAGAGCTCTGTCAGCTTGTCGTTTCGCTTAGCTCTACTTGTGCTTCTTCACCTCCGCCATTGCAGTAGCTAGCTACAAACCTGATCCCACCCCACAGGCTATGTAGCCACACCCACCCCTCCCCACACAGAGCGTCACGCCCAGAAACGTGCTGAACACATTTTAGAAGAAATACGGGCAGAGGAGCACGGATTCGACCAGAGATTTATGCACTCACACACAAAATATATATATATAAATAAATAGTCTTAAAGGCTGAAATTCAAAGACATTTCAATCACCATTTCTGCATGATTCAGCCTTGCGTATAATGTACGGCTATTTATTATCATTTAATGAATGCCCCCACTGTATTTACCACTTTTTATTTATTGTTATTTTTCTTATTCAGGGATATAATTTCCCCCTGTGAAACAACCTGTCAGACTAAAAAGCAATAGGTGATTCATTAATATGTATGTTTATGTGTGACATGTAAAGAGTGTAGCTTCATTTTTCTTTGTCTCTTTCTCCTGCTCCTCCCAAACTCCACAATATATTTTTGCAACGTAAATATTTGTTTGGAATTGTAAATTATTCCACATGAATAGGCTATGTCCTCTGTGTGAAGGTGAACACAAATGAATCTGTATTTAAGACTCTTCCTCAAGAAATAAATCCCTGTGTTTTGACAACCTATCACTCACATAACATATTATGGAGATTTATCTAAACCCCAATGTTTTTGCCTGTCTGGTGGCTCTGCCAAGATATTGATGTCGGATGATGTACCTCGTCATTGTGTGAGAAACTCCCTGTCACTTCGCTGAGATAAAGCGTATCGCCTTTACACACACGCCCTCCCAGAGCCCCACCCCCCCCATGTAAATGGAGTTTCAGCTTGTTACAGGCGGACGAGGAGAGAACGCCATCCTGGTAAGATAAATGGCTCATTTCCCAATATTACTCTTGCTTATATCCGTTTTGGAGATGCTGTCAGAACAGATGAATTTTTATTCTAATTTAATGCGGCGCTTTCCGGTCGCTGGCGAGGAGCCAAATGAGGCTTCGCTACACACGCCCATCTCCTGAATGTAATGTCCTGACAACATGTCAGATTTGGTGACAGTGTAAGCTCCTCTTCGCCGTGTCCCCTCTGACTGTGGTCTGGGGGATTTCGGCTGGAAAGCGTGTTTTTTAAAAAGCTAAAGGAAACAGGCATTTGTGCCCGGGCTTCTCTCTGGATTTAGAAGTATCAGATTGTCAGTGTAATATAGTCTAGGCTTGATTACATATCTAAATGAAGTCCATGGCTGGGCCTACTCTCATACAGGCTGAAAGTGTCATGGTTATTGGCCGCCTCGGCTGTTCTGCGGTCGTTATTCGTTTTGGTGTCGTCAGGGCGCTCAATCGGATTTTTTCCGCCTCCGTTTCATTGTTTGAATTTCACCCGGCTATTATTCCTCACACCTGTTTTGGGTTTCCTGCCTGTTATAAATAGCCCAGGACTTCCGCCTTCCGGCACTTCGAGATTGTCTTGCTATTGCTATTTGACAAACGAAGTCGGTACGGTACAGGTTTACAAGCGACCTTTTCTCTTTTAAGCTTTGCTTAAGTGATACAAGGGACTTGCTTTAGCATCTAGAGTTATTCCTTAGTGGAATTGTTTTTCTCTTAGTTGCTGTCTGTCCCTCACTTTGGTTTGCATTCTGTTCTCGTTGAGGCAGGTTGCTTGTTTCTTTATTTTTCTCTTCTGCACTCCCGCATTGAGAGTGAGAGAATTGTTTTCTTTCCCTGTTTTACTTATCGTTGGTTTTCTTACCTCTGTTATTCGCTTGCTCATATTGTAAGCGAGAGGTATTTGCTTTTCACTCGGTTCTCGAGTATGCCCTGTTATTTGGGGTTTGTTTTGTTTTGGCTCAGGGCCTGGAGTGTTTTCTATTTTGGTTATTCATATAGATATCCCCCTCTTAGTACAGACCCGTCCGTCTTTTTTGGTGCACACTACGGTGTGTGCTTTTAGAACCCTTAGCTGTCATGTTTGATTCTCCGAATCTTACACTCCACCTGATAGAAAGGTCCTCATTCAGCAGGCTTGCATGTAGACCAGCAGAGATGCAAGCCCTGCACGTGCTGGGGGAGAAATGTTCACCTTCAACCTCGAGCTCCAGGCATTTTAACAGATTTGCTGAATAAAATGACTCACACATGCTTATTTTGACTTGGATGATTTATGCACCTGCGACCGCTTCAGATGATAGCTCACAACAATGGTCATGTGAGGTGAACATTAGCCAGCTGTGTTCACCCAAGAGCCTGTTGGTGGAGACCGTAGTCTAGGCCTAAGACCTCTCCTAACATAAGGCTAGAGGCCTGTGTACACTGAAGAATTCTCCCCATCTCCCTTCCTCTCCCTCTCCATCTAACAAGGCTGTCAGCTACCTGCCTGCGCCAAAATAGTCCCACTCATGAATCTTGTTGAAAAATGTATCATTACAACAGTTTATTATTTGAATCACCACTAATAGCAGTACTAATCATTTTTGCTCTTAATTAGTCATTAAAGGCACTGTAGCAGCTAACACATTGCCTTCAGCCATGCTCTTGTGAGATGGATCTAAAAATGCTTCCCCATGTCTTCACGCCGTACAGATTAATCTTCTGTTTCCCTCCTGCCAGGTGTTTTCGTTAAAAATTGATGGTTTGAATGTGAAATGTGAATCTTTTGTGTTTGACTGTACTTTGCTTTGTGGCATCGACCATGAAGCTGTTCTCATGACCACTGTGTGTGTGTGTGTGTGTGTGTATACACAATGTGCTTAGCCTCTTCTTTTATGGAAAAAAAATATACTGCAGTATATTGTAAATATATCAAGATTATCGTCACAATATAGTTAAAATATACTGCAGTATATTACATTTCCGTATGGGTTTACAATCTACCATATTCTTGTCTCTTCAAGTTCAATTGTTTTTGTGAATTCTTTTATGTCTTGATTACAGTGGCGGCTGGTGAGCTGATAATTGGTGGGTGTAAAACTTTCCTTTACACCTGTTTCCATTAGATTTTCTTGATTAACAAGTTCGCCAACGATCTGAGCAATTGTCAGGTGACACACAGCTTCTTCCCATAATGTTAGGGTCATTAAACGATAAATTCAACTTAGAAAAATCCGTTTTAATCACTAAGTACGCTTAGCGAAAAAAGATACACCACCTGTGCTTCAAGGTTGTTTATATTACAAAATATGTGCATTGGGCATCTTTGCCATGAATATTTTCCTAGTGTGAGTGCGGAGAATGAAGAGTAGCCTATATGTAGCCACAATTTTAAATAATTATTTAATTAATAATCCTGTATTAATATTCAAGGAAAATTACTGAAAACAGGTCGAGACAAATAATGAGTTTAAGGGCAAGTTTTCCCCCCCACCAATTTCCAGCTCACCAACCGCCTCAGCTTCAGTTTATCTTCGGGGAGGAGCGGAAAACTCTCTCAACCCACACATAGACACTTATAATGTGGACAATCCACTTTCCATCCAGGATTTTGGCAGCTGCCATCTTTTGCAGAGCCAAACCGTTTTTAATGCAACTGTTAATTAATTACTCAGGCAGAGTTTTGAAGCCTGAGAATTGTACTATTTGCAATTGTAATCTCTTGTTTACTTGACTGCTGGGCATATAAACTTCATTATGGTTTTTTTAGAGATTAAAGCAATTTAAGCTCAAATTAATACTGATGTAGCTATTATGTATTGCTATGTATGTTGATATGTTCCTATCTTATACTGTATGCTTTGTTGTCATATGTGGGAAGGTTCATATGGTCTCTTTCTGACCCACAGTATGCGATTTGGTTGGTCCTGTGGGTCACCTGGAATGTCTTTATCATCTGCTTCTACCTGGAGGTGGGGGACCTTTCCAAGGTAATGAGCCACAGAACACTCTGAAGATGTTAACATGCCTTAACCCTTTAATGGCCAGCTCAACCACCTAGTATCGCACACCCCGAGTCCCGCTATCCTGCCGAAAAACATGCCGGACCCAACCCCACCTGATTGAGCCATCTCTACCATTTGGTTCATGAGTCAAGTCCAACACACTCCCCAACAAGACACCAAGACCCAAAACGTGCTCCACCAAACGGTTGAGGGCCATTAAAGGGTTGTTAAAGACAGCTGAAGTAACTGGATCACTTCTTATTTATTCTGACACTGGGGTTGCGGGCCTAGTCTGCTCCGGAGCCTGTGTCTTCTTTTGGCAAAAGCAGCCAAGAATTTCTGGTTTGAGATTCATTGTGATTTTCTTTCTTCCACCCCTCGACAGGTGAATGCAGATTAGTTCAAATGAGATTTTTAAATTTTACTTCTACTTCTAATTCTACTTTTTGCTTGTGAAGCATTTTTTCTGATAGTGCTGCGGTATCACACGTTTGATGGCTGAATAAGTAGTTGTGTGAGATTCTTTCTCGAGGTGTTTTGTTTGTATACTGTTTCTAGAAGTTAATCCTTTATTTGTATGTTCCTTAGCGGAGAACAAAAAGAAATCAGCCAGAGGTTTATTTTTAATTTATGCAATGTTCTGTGTTTAATTTAAGACTAATTTGTGTCACTTATATCTCCAAGTAAAACATTTCTGCATGTGTTATCTTTTTCCATTTTTAAACAGTATTGTTATGTTAGTAGCTGTGGCTGTAAAACTCGCACTGTGGTGTTTAAAATGAGTTTTCTTCCATTTTTTATACATTGTAGTAATTATTTCTGAGAGATTTTGTTATTGGCTCTTAAACTTAATATTTTATGAAGTTTCCATTTTTTTTTCTTTTGTATACCAGATCTCTGCTAATGCTTGGCTTCTCTTGTGTGGACTTGCCCGTGTCTGTCCTATGGGGAGTTGGTTTGAGATTGAAATGTAACGTTTCAATATTCATCTCAAAAAATGACATTTTCATTTTGGCAGTAATTTACTCAACAATCTATCGTCTGCTCATACATGCAGAGAAAATGAGGACATATAATTAAAATGTCAAAATGTCAAATACTGTATCCAATTAAATGTTAAATCAGCCATGTACCTGATTATCAAATTAATCAAGGACTTTTTATTATTTCTCCATTTTGAAAGTAAGCAGAATGTTCTGCAACAGTGAAAGAAACACTGTTTAAAACTGTCTATAAGCACTGCTTCTTTATACTGAATTAAATCGATTTAACAGTTGATTTAGGGCTGATACATTGCTGGAGTACATATTAAGTAGACTGGGGATGAAGTAGGAGTGTTTTTACCACAATGCCAATACTTTTACACACACAATAATAATAATAATACATGGCATTTATATAGCGCCTTTCTCGATACTCAAAGCGCTTACAATGATGAGGGGGAAACTCGCCTCAACCACCACTAATGTGCAGCACCCACCTGGGTGATGCGGCGGCAGCCATTTTGCACCAGAATGCTCACCACACATCAGCTGAGGTGGAGAGGGAGAGAAGAATTTTTTTTTTTTTGGCAATTAAACTGGGGGATGATTCAGTGGCAGATTGAAAGAGCCTGGGTTGCGAGTTTAGCCAGGACACCGGGGAAACCCCTACTCTTTGCGATAAGTGTCATGGGATCTTTAATGACCACAGTGAGTCAGGACCTCGGTTTAACGTCTCATCCGAAAGACGGCATCTCCTACAGCACAGTGTCCCCATCACTGCACTGGGGCATTAGTGTTTTTATTTGACCAGAGGGAAGACTGCCCCCTACTGGCCCACCAACACTACTTCCAGCAGCAACTTGGTTTTCCCAGGAGGTCTCCCATCCAAGTACTAACCAAGCCCACACCTGCTTAGCTTCAGCCATTCAGCAGGAGCAGAGTATATATGTGCACACACTCAGATATGCACAGATTCTAAGTTGACTTGTGTTGGTGCCCTTATTGATATGGGTAGGCTAAATCTGAGAGTTGGGTTGTAAGATTTGTCTAGGTCGGTGTTTTCTGATACATGTCCGTTGGTTAAGTCAGTCCTGTTTTCTTAGTTCTTTTTCATTTATCTTAAAAAGTTAAAAGTTTTCAGTCTTAAAAAGAACTAGCGGCAGATGGTACCTTCACTTTGATATCAGTTTTTTAGTTTTCTCGCTTTCATGTGCCTGACATCATCACCATGAATGTAGCTTGATTATATTTTCTCAGAGAAACTTTAACCTCAGCGAGTAACAGCTGGCTGTTTCATGTGTGAGAATTTAATGAATTATAAAAAAAAAGTTAACAAGGTAAACCTTTGCCATCGCTGCTGTAATCATTCAAATTGCAATGCAATGATATGTGCAGTATAACAATCTGTCTAAAATACAGTTTATTTATGGTGTTCTTACCGTAACCTCTAGAATCTGCTTGTATGTATCACAACCAGACAATATGAGAGGCCACACATCTTAAAATGTGTTATTTGATGGGAATGAAGATCCCAAATTGAATTGCACACATATTTTACAGTCATTAGCTGTGGCTGGGCTGTTATGATGGAGGCCAAGCGGCAAAGTGCACTGTGCACCTTAAATATGCACTTTACGGACTCGTTTGTGTGCCCCGTGTTTGTCTTGTGTTTATCTTCATTAACACAATCCTCAAACAGGCACATTTTCACATATTTCGAGGGCAATTCTGATGTGGGAGCATTATTTGGCACTGTAAGGTTCAAACGTGCGCAGCCAGAATATTGTCTCTGTGGCATTGTGCAGTCCAGGAGTCGTAAATAAGCAGTTACTGTGATCTATATCCGCACTGTATTCCTATATATATCCCCATTTATAGCTCAGAATGTGAAAAATAAATATCCCATATCCTGCAATTTTTATGTTGGCTCAGTTACTAAAGGCACTCACCAGAAGTGCATGCTGGGGCTTATACCCCACACACGGCAGTTTTGAGTTTGGGCTGTTTTATCTGCGGCCTGTGACCATAAGTCTGATGCCGAGACTGGCTTTATCCCACCAGAGGTAGGCTGAGTTTAAGTTGGCCATGGCTTCACAGTTTATTGCAAGTATTAGTCCCTTTCAATGAAATACAGTATATGGCCAAAAGTATCTGGACACCCCTTGGTCTGGGGCTGTTTTTCATAGTCTGGGCTAGTCCCCTTAGTTCTAGTGAAGGCAAATCTTAATGCTGCAGCATACAATGACATTCTAGAAGATTCCCTGCTTCCAACTTTGTGGCAACAGTTTGGCGAAGGCCCTTCCCTGTTTCAGAATGACAAAGCCCCTGTCCATACACAAATGCAAAGGTCCATACAGTTTGTCGAGATCAGTGTGGAAGAACTCGACAGGCCTACACGTAGCCCTGACCTCAACCCCATCGAACACCTTCGGGATCAATTGGAAAGCCGACTGCGAGCCAGGCCTAATCGCCCAACATCAGTACCCCACCTCACTAATGCTTTTCTGGCTGAATGGAAGCAAATCCACACAGTAATGTTCCAACATCTAGTGAAAAGTCTTCCCAGGAGAGTTCAGGCTGTTATAGCAGCAAAGGGGGGGGGGGGCTACTCCATATTAATGCCCATGACATTAGAATGAGATGTTAGATAAGCAGGTGTCCATATACTTTGGGCTGTAGTGTACCAGGTGCCTATAGGTTACCAGTTGTCAACAGCAAGCTATACCACTCTTCCAATTGGTGCTAGATGTTCTGAAGTTCTGCGATGTGTCCCGTGATGTGGAGAGTAGTCCCAGGCTTATGGGTGAGCGCTTTGGAGGAATGGACGTCCTTCAGCTGCAGTGCATCTTCAACAGGCGTGGATAACCCAGAAATTATTTAAGACGCACGGTTTGCTATTCCAAATCAGGAAAAATAAATCATACACTAATATGACTACATCTATAGGCTATATCAATACAAATGTGCACTGCACAATACATGCAGTCTTTTTCAAACTCTGGGCTCCTGTTCTGTGAAAAAATTTACCAAAACTCATAAGATTCCAACAGCTAATATTTATCCTATTTCCTTTTGTCTCAAAACTGAGCGATAGCACCTAATCTTCTCCACAGTGCTTCCCTATATTTACTTAGCATGGGTTTCGAGCAATTTTGCGAAAAGAACAAACCGTACCTAACCCTCACCGCCTGTTCAACCGTTTCAGAACAGAAATGCGCAGTGTGTGATTTTGTACGTGTTCACCAGGCTCTTGTGACCAGCAGGATTCAGCCTCTGGGACTACAGTGTCTCATCATTAGTTCTGCAACCACCAGAAAAAGAAAATACAGAGTTTACCGTCGTCAGATCCCAGAAGTGGTCTCTTCAGATATTTTTACCTGTTATGGCAAAGACCGGAGACACTCATGCCAGTTCTTGCTGGCGGGTACAAGAGGGAGCACCGCCATGTTGTCTGCAATGCAAACCCGATCTCATTATGGTCACCATGCACTTTAATTAGTTACAGACGTAATGGCACATTAGTTACCGTGATTTATTTCCGCCCGCATTTGGGCGGCTCATGATTTATTTATGCAGGTATAATGTGTTTAACCAGGAGAGGATCCATCGAGACCCAGCGTGGCAGACGCAATTCGATTTAGATCACACACACAGAAACTAATTAAGATAAATAAATGGGATGAATCCTTGCGTCTATTTTTCATTGTGTGACGTGATTGTTTTTGAAACTCGTCGCAAACCCACGGCTCGTGGTAGAAAAGAAGAAACTTGCAGTCCCACTGCAAGGATACCAACATAATTTCAAGAGGCAACATCTCGGGCTGATGGATGTACATATAAACGATGTGACACTTTGGCAAACAAACCCGTCATCATTGTTCCATATTACACTGTAGCGCACTTCATCTACATGCCTGATTAATGAAGGCTAGCAAAGGATTGCGTTTTTGCGGAATTAATTTTGGAGGGTTTCTTTTGTTGTGAATGTACTATATGTTTGAAAAATAAAATTAAACATGGTGTGCGCATATTTGGTTGTGCACGTAAAGAAATTGGCAATTATTTGCAAATATTTTATGATAAGTTCCTCCCTGGTAATCAAATCTTTTGGTTAATTTTCAGATGGCTCAGTCACTTGCTCTCAATTTCGATCTCTGTGCCAAGAGATGTGTTTGAAATTGGATTTGGAACTGGGAAGCTATTACTGTGGAGCTGGTAGCACAGACAAGAAGTGACAGGCAATAGCAGGGTAAACTAGGCCTTACGAATCAGGCGCTACAGTCCATGTAGGGTAAATAACAGCACTTCACAATTCAGCCTGGCAGTTTGGAAGCATAGAACAGCCCTGAGAAACAGAGCTGATGGAAAAGAAAACTGAGATTCAGGATTGTCCCCAACAATCTGGAAGGCTTCAGTTTAGTACGTGCGTTTTATTCATCACACAATCTTTGGATGACAATATCATTCTGGTGTTCATACTTGTGAGTTTTTCTGAATCAAAATAAACGGACATACATCCAGTGTGAAGGATTTTATTGTGGGCATCAGTAACATATAGTTGGGAAGGTGCGTTTTTTTGGGTGAATATCAGTAGCGTATAGTTAGGAAGGTCTGTACGACTGCCCTCATAAATATTATTTATCACCTTGTCCCGAATGGGCTGACATCTGACAAGTCCTGTCACGTCACGTGAATGTACACTCAGCTTAAGGTTACAAATGAACAAAACATCTTGCCCTTTCTCACTCAGGGAAAGGTGTTTTTTTTTTTTTACATGAACCAACGAATGGCAAAACATTGCAGAACGCTATTAATTAGAAAGGGTCATTTTGTGAAAACTACACCCTCAAGCTATAAACAGTTCAATAAAAGCAGGCTTCAGGTACCTTCACACTGGATGTGTGTCCATTTATTTTGATTCTGAAAAACTCTGAAGTATGAATATCTGGATTCAGGTACCGGTTAGCTGGTAATAATTATTTTGAAACATCATAACCAAAAGGAAAAAAAACAGGAAATGTCTGGAGTGCATGGACTAAAACCAGTTGTGCCTGTCATGTCTGTATATATTTGAAACTCTTTTAACAAGAACCATATGATTAGCCAGCTGCCCCCTCCTGCCCCTGTGATGTGAGATGTCAGCCATTTAATGTTTAAATTGTCACGGCATCCATCAACCTGTGCCCTCTTCACAGCAACAACAAAAACAGTAAATGCAGCGGGCCTCTTCCCTGTCAGAAAACTGTGAGTCTTCATATAAAATTCTGGGATTCTGATAAACTGTCAAAGTTAAAAGTGATAACGTGATTTATAGTCAATTTCACTGGAAAGGAGGGAGAAAGCTGGGGCTGTCAATGTTGGGCCTTCAGAACAAATGAGCTACAGTTCATGAGCCTGCTGAGTAGGACTATCATTTCCCATCAGCGGCTGTTGCTGACAGCATACAATTTAGCACAGGAAGATGATGGGGAGGGGCTTTATGGGAACCCGCCCCCCGGATATTATTCAACCCAATCTGGGATGCTGCTAACCTGATGAAGTTGGTGAAATAAACACAAAGACAAACTTCAAACATCTTTTGGTCACACTTTTAAAAAAGGCTCCATAAAAAGGCATTATATAGCATATATAAAGCCTTCATAAACGTGACATAATGGTTTCATCACGTAAGAAAATGTCATGCCCACATGAATAATAATGGGTGAATAATACCTTCTTATGCAACATGTTATGCCAAATACATCACAGTTAGCCTAGCATCCTAGATAAACATGTTTTATGTCACCCTGTATAATATTTAGCCATTAGCCAGGTGACATTGTTGGTTATGTCACATTTGGCACAACATGTTGCATAAGAAGGTGTTATGTCACCCTTTATGAAGCACGGCATTTGCTTATGTATGAATTATGAAGCCATCATGTCATTTATATATGCTATATAAAGCCTTTATATGGAGACTTGGTTTATAACGTGACCCATTATTTTAACTTCATGACATTTTGAGTTATCAGTGAGTTTAGATATTATTAGCAGAAAGTATGCATGTTGAAAAAGATGCACTTGATTTCTCTGCATTGATCACATGATGATATGTGCTCTAGATTAGTAAAGTCTGTGACCCTATTCGCAGTGTAAATGCCTAGAGTTTTACTCCCAGTGAGGTCATTTTTATAACTGATTTCCTCTTATTTTAATCGATGTGGCCCTGTGTTGAGTAAGTCATTAAAAATACCTGAAGGCTGTTTTTATTGAACTGTGTATAGCCTGATGGTGTAGTTTTGACCCAGCGACTCTATCTATGTTAAAATCACTGGTTTTTAATCGTGATCCGCAAGGTTTTTGCCATTTGTTGTTTTCCCTGAGTGGGGAAAGGTCAAGATGCTTTGTTCATTTGTAAACTTAAGCTGAGTGTGTTTGCACGATGTGACAGGACTTAGCCTATCAGGCGGATATTAGCCCATTTGGGGCAAGGTGAGACAAAAGGGAACACTGTCATACAGACCTTCCCAACTATACGCTATTGGTATTCACCCTAAAACACACCACCTTCCCAACTATAAGTTAGATACCCACCATAGAATAGACCCTCCCAATAAGCTAATGTTATGCACCCTGAAACATTTTACAAATTATAGACTGGTAGTAGTCACCATAGAATAAACCTTCCTAACTATAAGCTGCTTATTCACTCTAAAACAGGCCTTCTTAACTGCGAGATATGCACCATAAACATTTTCAGCAAAAATACTTATATATATATATATATATATATATAAATTGAGATGGCAACATATGGTGAGCACATTTTAAGAAGTTCACACTCTGCAGTAGAGCTAATGTGAAGAAATGCAAAAAAACTATTCGCCCATTGAGTGTTTTTGGCAACCTGTAGTTAGAAAGCATTTGTTGGCTATTTGCAATAACTTGCATTGATATTTCACAGCTCTGGTCTCTCTTTTTCCCAATCAGACAACTTTTCTTACAACAGGCCAAAGGCTTGCAAGTCATAATATAATGTCCCCCTTGTAAATGGAAATTAAATGGGCTGAATAAAATGCAAGAGTTCAATAATAAAATCAGGTTCGTCAAGTTCGCTGTGAGCTGTGTTGTCTTTACGCAGTGGCCGTTGAAGGATTTCAATTATCGTTCTGTGACGGCACTTTGCATTTAAAATAAACAGATATTTAAATAAACAGTTTGTAACAAGCCTAGCCAGCTGGGGGCCTTGTATGACTTATAGCAACAAAGGCAATTATTTTAGGTTGAAAATGGTCTTGTCAAGGGGTTTTAATTGGCTCCACACACAACAAGCTAGCCAATTAACTGGGAGATCAGGGCTTTTTATTAGTTTATGTTGTTTTTGTTGTTGCTGTTGCTGCTTACATTATTGCCCACTCTGCATGTCATTTATTGCTGTGTTTTGTAGCTTAAAAGCCAGATGCTCCTGAACTTTGATTCGGTTATTAAGTCCTTGGCAGTGCATTACAGTGGAGATCATAAGGAAGTGAGGTCATACTTTGCCAAAGTCTATTGGCAGAAATTTGTTCCCAGGCGACATGCCCCAGACTTGGACCAACCCAGACCAATCCAGACTGAACATGTAGCATTTGCCTGCTCATTAGAGCTAAAGGCCATGATACAGAGGTAACATTTTGAGGCAATGCAGATGGGCAATTTCGCCCACAAATGTGACCAAATGTGAAATTCTCACAGATTTTTGTCCCATTTGCTTGTCTCCATTCTTCTTGCAGGCATTGTTGCCCATCAACATTGCCTCAAAATACTGCCTGTGTATCAAGGCCTTAACACACATGACTGAACACCTAATCCAATGGGAATCCATTAGCAAGGACTGGCACTGCGTACAGTCACCTTTAAAATGGTAGCTCACCCAAAATCAATTTACAATTTTCATTTTTCAATGAAAAATCTAAATAAAAAAATTACAATTTGATCACTTCAAATACAATGTGCCACACATTCAAATACATTTTCAGAAAATGTGCTTTCTGCGTGAAGCTACACCCACAGGTAGCATGCACAAAATTGCAGTCAAAAATTACCTCTCAGTATCCTCTCACCAAGTTAGGCTGCAGGCACATAGACTCCCATTGCTTTCGGACATTGATGGCTATGATGCTTGTCAACAGTTTTTAGCTTTTTCTGTCTAATAATATTAGCTAAAAACTGTTTTTTTGGATATGTAGCACATAGTATTGATAGGTAGAAAATTATATTTATATAGAATTGGGTGAACTAACACTTTAAAAACTTCTTCCCATAGATTTTAACAGAATTGTTTGTTATTCAAGTTAAACTGCTACACATTTCATTTAATCTTGAAGTCTAAATGATGTTCAATGGCAATAAGGATGGCATTGGTTTCCTCTGTCAGTATAATTAGTCCGTGGCACAGACTGAAATGGTGTTTTTTTTTACCCTATAACTGTCTGTCGACACTGTAATTTTCTAATCTGTGTACTCAATCATATGTTTCACTGTTTCTTGTTTTCACAGAGTGGCTGCGAAGCGAGATTTTATTATCATATTCTCATTATTTTGCTTATCGAAGCTTGCCAATGCTATTTACTGTAATAAGGAAGCCAGCGGCCGTGCACTAAATGCATTGAAGATAATTTAAAACTTCGTAGGTGTGGCTGAGTGCTGTGCCTTCAAATTCCTATTGTTGTCATTTCCGAGGCATTGTAAAGGCCAGAGTGTGATAACCGTGTCTGTATGTTTGAGATAGATGGTTTTCAGCAGGGCTTTTAGTGTTTATTCCTATCAATCATGTCATGTCCCTAGTCCTCAATTTTAGACCCATTGCTCTGTGCCTTTGAGGGAGTCTGCCTCTTGACATGAGGACCATCGATCTTTCGACTCCAAAAATACACAAGAAAAAAAATAATGCCTACAGTACTCAAATACAATATACGTATTTAGGGTATGTACACATTCCTGACATTATTGTACTGGCGTGGGTAGTGTGCAGAGCATTTATTTATTTAATTGTTTATTTATTGCAGGACTAGCACTAGACTATTATTAATATCCCTGGATGGCTGTTTTTTCATTTACGTTTATTTTTCAGTACTTTGTGCAACCAATTTTAATGATAAGAGACATCCATAATGTTATGGGTAACTATGCCGGTAGTAAAATAGTTATTGCTTACATTAAATTTGAATTTCAACATTATGTGCACGTAATGAATGTCGGACACAATGTTTTGGTGATAGAACTGGGGTTGTCGACCCTGTTGCTAGAGTGCCAGAAATGTTCCTAGTTTTTGCTCCATCCAAACCTGTAACTACATAATGTCACTAATTATTAGGCTTCATGAATGTAGGTGATTATGTGCTGGATGTGCTCAACATTTCACCATTCAAGCCCTGAATGTTCATGCTGGCTCCAGGCTTTTAATAATCCGTCAAAAACAAGGAAACATCGCTGGCAGTCCAGCACCAGCGTTTCCTATCCCCCAGATAGAAGATGCAACTTCCCATGCTCAAAATAATATTTTAAAGCCGCACGTTTCAAAAGACGAGATCAATACAAACAGTCTGTCATGTTGCTTAAAGCTCAGTTTCATCATATTCACCATATTCACATACGGAGAGGCCATATGTCCAAAACTGCATGATTGACAAGCATTGACCAGCAGGTCAGACGTGGGAAAACTTCCACGAGGCTGATGCTAGGGCCTCTTCGGTAATGAGATTGACATTTTTGACAAGGTAAGAGTAAGCTACATCAGGTTTAAACCTTAGAGGTGGTTGGGGAAGGGTGGGGGAGGGGGGGTTGGGGGCGGTACCTGTGTTGTTTTTGGGGAATCAGGATACAATATCAGTTTTATGTCCGAGCGTCATGGGAGGCTCGACTGCCCCTCTGCTAAAATTTCTAGCTGCACTACAAACAATCAAGTCAAGAACGCTACCTCAGCACAGCAATGGGATCTCAGTACAAAACAACTCTTAGAAGTTGCATCGAGAAAAATAAATTTCTCAGTGGTGTTTTATCTGCAAAAGTAAAAGAAAAATGTTCATATTAACTTGACAAATGGTGCCGTGGACATGAAACAGATTGATTTTTGGTTTCTGGAACGTTTGAAGATCAGCTATGTCTGGAGCTCTCTCTAATGTCAACAGGTAAAAGCATTCCACTGGCAGCGAATGTCTTCTGACAATTTGGAGAAAATTAGATTTTTCCTGCTCTTCTATAACCTTTCACAAGCATAGCATAACTTTTTAAATACGCAATACGAAGCATTGATCTTCAAATCTTACAAACCAAATTTCTGTTTGACGGAACAAAATACGACAGTAGAATGACAGAACAAAAAGGACAAACTCTCTTCTGGGCCAGCCAGTTTGCTGTATTTTATCCATAGACTGAGAATACAGAGAACCAAATTCAATCAATATTTGTAATGAATCTTTAGCCTGATAACTTTATATTTAATATAGTTGTGGTCTAATTGCCCCTCTCAGCCAATCAATGAAGAGAAAACAAGAGTGCCATTATTTGATGCTGTTGTAGTCAGTTACAATAATAATAATAATTGAATATCTGTGTTGTATTTCAAACATATTTAGTAATATGTGTAACATTTGATCTCCATTAAAGTGTCTATGCAGTTTATTTAATCTACGGCTCACATCCCACACGTCCCTACCAGCTGGAAACTGCAAAACAACTAAATCGTGAACGTGCTATATTCTTTATGTTTAAGAGACAGACCCTGAGGTGAACATGCAAATTCATTGCGGAAACAGAAGGACGATTAACTCTAATTTCAAGTGTTTATCCCACAGTGTTGTTGAATGGAGCTGAAGAGGAGGGGCTTTGCTGTATTCTCTCAGCACCGTTACATACAGAGTAATTAGTTCACAGCCTGTTCTAGTGAAACACCAGGGCTCACTCTAAAGGTCAATCTTTACTGCTAATGAGTTTGAGGAAAACGGCTGATTTCCTCTCTCAAGACGCCATCAAATATTAAAATCACCTTAATTAAAACCAAAAACGTTTTCCATCGCCGTATTATTAAAGTGGATTGTGTTGCTTCTATAATGGCATTTCAAGTGTGCTACACTTTCAGTTTCAAAAAGTTTTTTTTCTCTCCATGTGCCCAATCATGGATCAAATAAGATTTTCTTAGTTTTTTAAGATTCGACAAAATGTGCTCATTTTCAAACGCCTTAGCTTTCTACTCGCATAACGATTGCAAGCGGACAAATATCTGAGTTGTGTTGACGTGTTGTACGGCTGCTATTTGACTGCAGTGTCTGTCTGCAGAAGCATGTATTGATAGCTCTTTGGCCCCCGGGACTGTGTTGTTGTCTCCGGTCATTAATCTTACCCAGCATCGCGAGGTGGGAATGAATAAGCGTGGCCATTTATGCGGCGTAAAATATAACATCGCAGATTATTATGAGATAAAATGTTGATGAAAATCATGCTTGGAATGACTCTGGTCTGAATGCATTATTAGCTAGAATGAATTATCCCTCTGAGTTTTCAATCTCAAGTAGCCAATGCATTCTGGAGATTGCTCTTGTTCAGAAACCGATTGCACTAGACCAAATGAACAAACCGACCAACCAACCAACCAAATACAAAATAACTGTCCTTACTGTTTTGATAATGATAATTCTACAGCATAGCCTCTTTTGTATGGCCTTAAGAACTGGAGGTTGAATCCTGAGAAGACAAACAGCACGCACGCAAAAGAGAAATCCGTCTCAATTTCCTCCAGCTCCATTTTAAAAATCATCCTCATCGCCACCTGAAGCAGGGAATGAGAGAGATATAACATTTACATTTTGGTAAGAATTTAGAATGGATGTCTTTACCAATTTCCTCGGTGCAGGAAATAGAATAGTGAACGCTTCAGGAAAGAGAACGCCCAGCCTCATGTGTAGGTCAGCCACACTTCTAATAGGAATTGTTTCATTGTTGTCAGGTTGCCTTTGAGGGTTATATGTCCCTCTCGGTGCACTGCGTCCTCCCTTAGACAGGTCAATATCCCAAAGGCACTGGACATTGCTGTGATAACTTGGAATTAAATCAGTTTTCCTGATTCTATTGGCGGTCTATCTGACGTGTTTCTGGTTTTTTTTACAGGCTCATAGATAGCTTCTTCCAACTGTCCGTTTTCTCCCAGCCAACTTCCTGCATGTACTTAGCTTTCCATCTCCACACGGTGGATATATACTTATCTGATTTGACAGTGCAAGTCCTGGAGCAGCCCAAATTCAGATTATACCCATTATTCAGAGAGACATTGGAATATCATGCTGATGTATAACTTATTTAATAAATGCCACTTCTGCTAAGATCCACCTGCGGAGAGAAAAGATCCGATAGCACCCTTACTTGCCTGTTCCAGCCCTGGTCTGGCTCTCTATTAATTAGTGTGTTGAGTTGTGTTGATGAGGCCTCTTTAGAAAGGAAGGTCATATTTAGTAGCAATCACTGGTGGAACGTAGCCACCATGTGAGCTTGACTCCTCGAATGATTCCCTGCCTGAGCTATCGGTTTGTGAGATTTCACCTCTGTTTGTCCACAGCTTTGCCTTTGTATTGGGCACTCACTGATGGTTGGTCATCGTTGCTCTAGGCATACAGGAAACAAGGAAAGGAAACAAGCCTCGCTTCCCATTTCTGTTAGTTATGCGTCCGGTGGATTTTTATTTTTTTTCTTGTCACTTGATTGATTTTTCTAGAATGTAGGTCACCCATAAATAGATGTTGGTGTCTCCTGACTGGTCAAGGCGACTGAACTGTATCTGAGTTCTACGGACATTGCATTTATGAGAACCAGGAGCCAAACTGACAGTCTTTTATAGATAGTGTGTGTGTGTGTATGTGGGGGGGGGGGGGGGGGTGTTGTTGGGAGATTGGGAAAATGGTTGCTACCCTTGTGTTGCAAAACCATTCTAGATAACCATCTGCTGCCCTCATAGAGCCATATTAAGGAAGTGCCCACTTTACCACTTTAGCGTCAAAGTAGTTTCACTCAAAACCACCATATATCTTCTTCCTTGGTATTAAGCATGCGTACTTAGCGTAGCGTTGCAATGTATAGCAGTATAACGTTCGGCGATATAACAGGTACAGAAAAATGAACGCTCTTTTAATTGAAAATAAAACACTTGTCTCAAGATGGAATCTGGAAAATTGCAGTGTGACTTATTCCAGAATTTCTTTTTCTTTTTTTTTCTTGAGAAGAAGCCGAGAATTATTATTCCGCTCTCTGTACAGAGGCTTCTCTAATCCCTGTTATTTATTTCCAATTGTATTGTGTGCTCTCTTCATCTCGCCTCCCTGTAGATTTTATGAAAGAATAAAGACTTAATGGCATTTAACTCTCGCCAGGAGCATGTCCCAGATCCTTTTCCTCTGACATATGCCTATTTATGAGGTTATAATAAGAATGGTTAAAACGGAAAGATTTTCACATTTGATTTCTGTGGCTGTTGAAGGTGCTCGTGCTAATGAAAGTCAAGGAGACGTGCGTTCGTTGCATTTAACAGTGTTCTTTGTCATGCAAAGCTCCATATGGGATCTATAGTGTCTGTCGAGGAATTTAATGGGGGGTTGAGGAAGTTTTTGTGAAATTGCTTGCTCTAGAGGTGTAACCAGGGCCTGCTTTGAACCCACCTTGTGGTTACTGTGCCATGTGTGCGAATGGTCTGTCTCTGGGCGATGCCGCTCGCGCGTTTCTCCGTGTCTGCCCGCCCTTGAGGAGAGAAGCGGGCGAGGTCGTCGCTATGACAGCGTCTGAGTCCCGGCGGGTCACCGCAGTGGAGGAGCTCCTGACACCCACGGCGACCCGAACGCTCGTGCCTCCACATAATTGTCCCCCTGTCAGGAATAAGGGGAATCAGTCACTCTGATCACTGAACGAGAGCCGACGCGGGGTCACCCGACCGCGCCCCGCCCGCGTGCCCGCCGCGCGGGTCCACCTCCACTAATTTACAGTCCGCCGAGAGACCCGTCAGCCTCCCCGCGGCGATGTCCCTGGCGTCGTGTCGCGGTCCGCCCGGTCGCTCATATAAGCAGATGGTTGCCGCGGCCGACACAAGCAGGGAGGCAATCTTTACCCACGTCCCCCTCCAAGGCACTGGCGTAGCACACACCCCCCACAGCCCCCGCACTAGTCTGATAAAATATGAAGACTATTTTTTTATTTGACTGAACGAGGCGAGATTCGATTGTAGTTTTTGATAGACAAGCAGGGGGTCCCTATGGGCTAAAATGCGAATAGACCTCCCCCGTCCCCGACCACCATGAGTAGCCCGTACCCTACATCACGGGGGCCCCCTACCCCTTCCATCACGGTACTGTCAAATTACGTCTGGGAGGGAGGGAGGGCGGGGGGGAGCGGGGGAGGGCAGAGAAACTGGGCTTCACCAGCGCTCCAAGGGTCTGCCTCTGACCCCTTCAAGATCCTTGCCACGGTTACGTTTGACAAAGCCACTGCCGTCAATCTGGTAAACATAGCAGCCGTGACGTTGCGACGGTCCTAATTAATGATATCACAGTTCACATAAAACGAGGCGCGAGATTCAAGCTGTGCTTGCGCATCGCACTTTGGCTGCTCGTCCTATTTGTCCTTCTTCCGTACAACAAAAAAAAAAGATAATAAAATAATCATTCCCAAGGCGTCCAATAGTTAAGTCTAATAGTTAATGAGGCACCTCAGGAAGAGTTACAGTATCCTGAGGCAGTTGCCATATCATTTGAAATGAACTAAAGTGCTTGTGTTCCCTCATTGGCTTTTTCATGCCACACATCAGAAAATTATACTGCATTTGTTTAGAAATGAGCCATAAATATATAGCAATGAACTGTATTAAATTGTTTATGAGTTTGTTAGGTTGATGAGTTTCTGAGGTCCTGCATAAGACGCCACAGCCAGTTAAATGTACAACAATACCATTTGATTATTTTTTAATCAAAGGAACAAAGTTTTTTCATTTGCATATTTCAGTGAGCATAATTTCTGCTGATAGTATACATGGAAATATTACTCAAGGATATTTTTCTTCACTGAGTGTTCGCATTATCTCATATTATTATAGATGTTGATAAATCTCACAATTGAAGCTACAAATGTAGCAATTTATGAAAAATTATATAAAACGCAGTTTTTTTTTTCCATTTAATGGTTTATGGAGCAGGTGCATGCTTGCACCTTATTAGTTTTCTCTTCGTTTCACACGTGTTTTGTTGGTTTGGGGGCCTGTCAGTACTGCACCTGTTTTGTGGTACAATTATATTGAGGAACAATTAGTGTAGCAGAGCAGTGTCTCTTTCTCCCTCTCTCTCTCTCGCTCTCTCCTTCATACTCTCCCTCTCTCTCTGTCTATCTCACTCTGTCTCTCTCTCTCTCTGTCTGTCTGACTATCTCTCTCTCTCCCTCTCTGTCTAACTCTCTCTCGCTCTTGCTCTCTCTCTCTCTCTCTCTCTCTCTCTCTCTAGCTCTCTGTAGAACAGTTATCCCCCAGCTGTGGCTTCCTAGCAGGCCAGCAGGGCCCAGACAGCAGCCTATCAGAATCTTCCCTTTGCCCCCCTGCACACTCTCTGGGGCTTTATCTCCCCCCCTCTCTTCCTGTTCCAATCAGAGCGGTCTCTTTCACCTGTCCATTAAGTAACACTTCCCCACAGCACCATGCCAATAGCCTGGCGCGTAAATTTCATTACCGTAATACGGGCGCGGGCCTTTTAAAGTGTCATCTTTCAGTTGAGGATGATACAGCAAAGTGCTCACACATGGTGTGCGATTTTTATAGAGGTAAGATAAATGTGTCCTCCACAAATCATTCAACGTGCACTGTCATTACCCGAGATTGAAAAGAAATAAAGAAACGAGGGGATTCAGGATTTTAAGAGACTAGTGCGCTGATTGTGTATCATTCTCTAGAACGGTGGTATGTGGGGTTGGACATTAAGAACTGGCCCGCTTTATGATAATAAGCTCATGATCCTGGCACACAGAGATGTGATCTTACTCACCGCCATTTGTGTGAGTAAAGTGTGGTACAATGATGTCATCCCCCTTTGCTCTGTAAAACTCACAGAAGTGACTGCGGGTGTTGGAACTGATGAGTGCGTCTTCCGACAAGACCGCTAGAACTCATGACTGACAGTGAGGCCTTCTGTCACTACAGATAGCGCACTCCACAGTCTCAAACAGCATGTTCAGGTTACATAGACTGCCTCCCGTCATCGCCCATGAATTCAAAATGAATTACTCCTACCATCGATTATACAACACCGCAAGCGTCGGTCGAGGTCATGTCTTCCAAGTACATTCTGTGTGTTTACGTCCGAGTGAGCGTAATCGTCATGGCTTTCGTTCAGTAAAGTACTTCACCGAGAAGCATTCTGCGGGAGAGCATGCATTGCAACTACTGACCTAGAAAGACATTTGAAAAGAAGGCCAGCGCTGCTACATACGCGGACGTACATTTCCATAAACCTTTTTCATCTCATAACAGTAGGCCGCTGAGAGAATTCTGTGCCCTTGTTAACCTTGAACCCGACTGTTTCCACAATTAAATTTCTCACGAAGCATCCATGTGTTTGAAAATGCAGTCCTTTTTTTCTCTTTTGCTCTTTGTCTAAACTCAGCAAACGGAATGCCGATCCTGGCATAATGACATGTCGAACATGACTCAGTCCGCTAAGCCCACTCGCCGGTGCTCTTAGAAAACCACCGGAGGATTCGGCAGGATTTGGTATTCCAATTAAATGTAAATAACCTCGCCGTGAGTGGCCGCATCCATCTGAACCGTCCGACGTTGAACTTTGCGCGTCCCTGTAAAAGTGACCTTTCACATGGCATTTAAAGAAACGCGGGGTCCGCTGCACACTGTCATTATTCCCCCCTCTGTAAACGCCTCTGTCACTTTAAAGTGAACTCCTTTAAGCGATACGAAAACGCGGGCAAAAGGACACATGGGAAATTAAAAGGGAACGGCAAAGCGAGACACCCCAGGTCTAATGATAAAGGTTCTTGGCACAGCAGACCTCCAGCTAAATGTGCAAAGATGGATACAGAGATTTCAGATTAGCTCTGAAAATTACTTTTTTTTTAAACCAGATGTTCACCTCCATTATAAATTCATGAATCCATTAATTACATTCGCAAGGTTATGTAAATAACTTAATGTAACTTATAACCTCATTCGGTAGAATATTTTTTAGCGTTCTCCTCTGACTGACGATGTAATTCCGAACGTGTAAACATTCGCTGTTTTATTTGCATAGTCAGTGGACATTTAAAGTGAAAATGTAACACAGACCAACAGGCACCTGACTGCCTTTTCAACACTAGCAGCATTACCACTTCTGTTAGTTCATGTCAAATTGTACAGACATAGACTGAAAGTCAGATAAAAGTTAGCTTGTAAGTATTCAAATGCTTTTGATTAAAAAATGCTTTTGAGAGCCTCGCAGTGGTACAGTTGTACTCCGGCAAACCGAATCGAATGATCAGTAAAACCGATTCACGGCCTTCATTTCCTTTGATATTTTAAAATCACAATCAGGACTGACATCAGTCTTCTTTTGTAGCGTATTATTCTGTATACACAGCGTCCCTGTGCTTTTCACTCACATTTCTGAGCACAAAGCACACCGTCATAAAGCCAGCGGTGCCGATGAGCAGCACGTTACGCCGGTTCCATTAAGGTAAGCCTGCTGCCGGTCGCTAGTGATCGCGCGTCCAAGGAAGCAGGCAAATTGTTTGTCGTTGTGTTGCTTCCAGCCGGGCGGCTTCTGCTACAGGCGGAGGCCTGTCACTTTGTGTGGGGAATAGCCCCGCACACCCCCGGTCCTCGGAGCGCCGGACCCCCGGCCGCCCGCCCCGTTCTCCGCGCAACGTCGAGCCATCAATGATTCATTCCTCCCTTTCATCTGATGTTGTTCATTCATTTGTGCCTTTGGGGAGAGGGTGAGGGGGCCGGGGAGGGGATGGGTGGGGGATGGTTGGGAAGGGGGGGTATTTCTGCACCTGCTCCTCAGGCTGTTGGAAAGAAGCAGAACAATACGTGCCCCCAGCAACCGTGACCGCAGAGCACCAACCTCAGCCTCCAAAACTAATTTTCCAATTATTCTTAGGTCACCGATGTCATTATAGTGATTATAGACCAATTCTTCCATTATGTTCTGAAAGGCCTTATGTTATTTTTGTAAAATATTGAGTAGGGGGTTTAGTGGGGGTGGTGTGTGGATGGGGACAGTTGTTACAGGGGCAGTTAACAAATCAACATTTTCTGAGACAAAGTTACACATTGCAGTTTTAGACGCAAGGCCGTGAAATGAAAAGCTAAACTACTCGTAGCCATAATTCCCGTGATTTTGGTTTGACTATATGCGTTTCAACTGTTTTTTTTTTGTGGATTAGTCTATCGCCCACTAGCCTACCTACCAAATCATATCACGCCTTTCCTTTGACTGCCATAATGTGGAACTGCCGTCAGACGTGACTGAGTTGATAACCGAGGCCCTTTTTCAATTTGTTTCATTTGGTAGGAAATGAGCTGTGTAACAGTGGGCAAATGTGCCATACCTGCACATACAAGTAGTGATGGATATCTGTGACTCACTCTATTGTCTATGGTCCATTTGAATTAGACACACACCAGATGCATCATGTAAAGTGTGCGCACTTGGGTTAAAGTTGTGTGTGTGTGGGTGTGTGCATACGTGTGTGCGTACGCGTGTTTTTTTTTTATGTACATGTGTGGTATACATTAGCACAGAAATGTGGAGAAGCAGATTTAATGATGCAAACACGCCCACCATAAAAGAAGAATGCCTTGCATTATCCTAAGCTCTTGGAATATCAGCTGTACGTACTAGCCTGCCTCTTGTGAAGGTAGCCCGTTCCTGCACTTCCCCCTATTGTGTAAGGTCTGTGGGCTCAAAGCTTCTTAGTTTCTGACTATTCTCTCCATTCTCTCACTGGGCAAGGGACCAAATGCCAAAAACGAAAGCTTTTTACCGCAATTGAATAAGGCATGTTTGTATTAATGCAGTTTAACAAATTCTGTTAACACGTTAACAAGATGCTTTTTTATTTCTTTCCTGGCACTGGCAAGTCCATTGTATTCTGAAAATCCTTGCCAGCATTGTTCAAGTTAAAATGTTAAAATTCTGTTTTAAAAGACAAGAATGCAAATAAATAAAAGGTGGACATATTTTAGGTGTAGTGAAATAAATGGATGCCTTTCTGCACAGAGGCAACAAAGGGAATGTGCTGAAGTAATTCTTAAAGCACTGTGAATACTTTGTTTATATTATAATTATGGCTTTTAAAGAACAAATGCTTGGGATTCATTTCATGAATGGACGGATTGATTTTATTTCAAGCATACTCCAGGGTTTAGAAAGTCCCTTTGATAATGAAAGTGGCTTTGCATGTTCTGTGAAATGAAATAATTGGCATTTAATAATTTAGCACACAATACCAATATTAAACTTGCATGCAGTTTTAGAGTTGTGTGTATTATTAGGATTCAAGACTTGGGGGCTTGTTGCAAGCTTTGTTTTTGGTGTCTGTGATTGGCTCCTGGTTTCCGGGCCAATTCCGGGTATTCTGTCACAAAAATCAAAGGAACTCAACAGACCGCCATTGTATTTTGCGTTCAGAGTGGCATCAGGCATGCTGCTTTGCAGGATGTGTGCTGCATGGCTTTTTGCTGTTTCACCGATATTATATTATAAAATATTTGCCATGGAAACCGTTTTTTTGCTCCCTGGAGGCGGGCGGCAGGATGCACTGTATTCAGGGTCCAAACACAGATTTAGTTTTGTAGTTTGGAGGCAAGCTCAGTTGGAGTATTGATTGATGCAATGATAGATATGTTTGAAGAGGTGATGGTGGGCTCAAACTATTTAAGAACGATAAACAAAACACAAAGATGCAGGACGTGGCGTCTGTGTTTATGTCTGCATTGAGATTAAAGTGGATTAAAGCAGAGTCTCGGTTCTCTAGCTTAGGTCTGCAACGAGTTAACTCATCATTTTTTTTTATTTTTGGTGTAATAAAAATCTAAATCAATTTTTAAAAATTATTTTGTTTCAGATTTTTTTTCCCATTTTGGTAGCAAATTGAACCCCTATTCTAATCCCGTGTAGCAACCACTAGAGAATCGCCACTACACAACCCCGTCAGCCGGTAGTAGGTAGGAGGGCGCCACGTCCTCTTCAGGGCACGACTCCTCGTGCTCCTGACCGTGATTCCAACTCGCCCAGGGCCTTTCTGTGCGCAGCGATTCTCTCCGAGCCCCTCCCCCCACCCGGGAGCTGCCGCCAATTGCCGCACCCACAGGGCACCGGACTTGCTCGGATCTGGTAGGACCGGGGCGCGAACCCCGATCCTCGGAGTACAACTACACCGACTGAAAGTCGGCGCGTTAACCGCTGTTCCACCACAAGGCCCTCAAAAGCATTTTTTAATCAAAAGCATTTGAATACTTACAAGCTAACTTTTATCTGACTTTAAGTCTATGTCTGTACAATTTGACATGAACTAACAGAAGTGGTAATGCTGCTAGTGTTGAAAAGGCAGTCAGGTGCCTGTTGGTCTGTGTTACGTTTTCACTTTAAATGTTTCTGATGTTCCTGTATCTGTTTGTACCTCATTATTACACAGTATTTTGGTTAAAATGTGGGATAATAACGTAAGATAAATATATTTGAATTTTCACTGCTTGTGAACACTGGGGAAAGCAGACTTTATAAATACACTTTCAACAAATAATTTAAACTCCCAAAAACAATCCTACTGAACGCTAGTTCTGTAGGATTTCTACCTTAAAAACAAGTTGAACCCATGAGACCAACTACTTTAACTGGGAACTTAAGGGCTGGTTACCAATGGAAAACAACACATTACCGAAACAACAGTACCATAAAATACTAAATAAATGTTTTAAAAAAAAATATATAATAATAATAATAATATGTGACTGAGTGAACTATTTATAGTCTGAATAATAGATTATAAATGTGATCAAATATTATGATTGAGCGGGGTTTTGATAGGATTCATATCTGTTTTGGAGGGGCTTTTTAAGCCAGATCCATTTGTATAGTTTCACAATCACCATGTTCAGCTTTTAAGGGTTCATTCCAGTCTCAGTGGGGCATGTGTGGCTGAAGTTGAGTGATAGCTTTATGTAACAGTAAACAGACCCCACGCTAGGCAAACACACTCACACAATAGCAGTTGCATTCCCCTGCAATGAAAAAGAAAGCTAAATGGGTATTGCTTTATACAGTAGATTATGTAAGTGACACGGAGAGTACTCTTTATTTATTTAAACAGAGCAGTAGATTTTCCCAACAGTGTTATCTTAGCTCTCCTATCATAATTCCAGGCACTGGTAGAGTGCTTTCTGCTTTTAATCTTTGTGCTATTTTTGCCCGGCTTTATGAG
Source organism: Ilyophis sp. 1 JC-2022 (assembly GCA_022702515.1). Classification (NCBI taxonomy): domain Eukaryota; kingdom Metazoa; phylum Chordata; class Actinopteri; order Anguilliformes; family Synaphobranchidae; genus Ilyophis; species Ilyophis sp. 1 JC-2022. The sequence goes on from CM040395.1 coordinate 85,111,646, forward strand.
AGAAAACAGTGCAGCCGAGCACAAATCAATATACACTTGTTTGTGGTGTAATTCGAGTGTCCTTGTATGTACTGGGTGTATTTATGGTGGAGGCTTAAGATTTGAGTTAACTTCACTTAAATTCACAGCGACCTTCCTGGTCACAGGAAGTCACAGGTCTTTCCACACTTTCATATTCTCACAAACATATCATACCCTGCTCTCTTGTGAAAGTGGAAAATACATAGCATTGCTGTTAGGTGTAAACATTGAAAATACTATACTATAAGTATTAGGAGAAAAGTAATTATATAAATTAAATTAGAGGCATTGTTATACTATATCTCCACACATAGTCTCTATGAAGTCCTGTAGATTTTCTTTGTTTCTCCCCACAATGCTAAAACTACCGAGTCATGTTTTATAGTGTGTTATGAGATTGAGGAACATGCTGGGTGGATCGTTGACCATTCCTCCGTACAAAATATTTAAAAATCATTTAGATCCTTTAGTCTGTGCTTATGGACAGCCCTCTTCAATGCAAACCACGCATTTTTTTGAGTCTGGAGAAAGCTATTGAAAACCAGTGCTTTTGTGGTCTGATAATGATATATTGGTTGATTTTGAGGTATGTTTGGGATTATTGTCTTGCTGTAAGGTACATTTGTGGGGAAGATATAGATTTCGGAGGTGGGGGTGGGGGGTACTAGGTTATTGGCCAAAATATCTTGCTGAATTTAATGATTTCATTGACCTTAAGGAGAGCCCCACAACCCGTGGATGCGAAGCAACATAACATCAAAGATCCACCAATATATTTCCCTGTAGATATGATCGCATTTTCAAGACAAGTGTGTTTTCTGATGACCATAGCGCCCAGTTCCAATTGAAGTTCAGCATAGCATATAATACACATTTTCAAAAGGACTCCATGGACATACTCTGTATTGTCATTTTTATTCCATTTTTACCTTTACCATTTTTGATATAACCACCCCCTCCTTATGTCCCATGGTCACAAACTGACTCAGCTCTGAGCTATGAAACAGGCCCAGTGCATTTAACGTGAAACAATGAGCGTGCGTCCTCTAGGTGTTTCTCCAGGCGTTAGCGAAGCCATCGCAGTTTTATTCCGCCGTTGTCTTCCAGAGGAGGCTCTCTGTTCTGGCGCGTGTCCTGGACTCTCTCAGCTCCGAGGAGGGGTGCCTTCGGCCAACGTCGGATGCCAGGTGGATCGGGCTGTGAGATGAGTCCCTGGCCAAAATATCCCATCACACTCCAGTAAAACGTGAGCCTGTTGAGTTGAAGGGCCTCTCTGACCTGGGGCCCTTAGTCTCTTCGGTCTCTCGGAACGGCTGAAGTATTGAAGCCCGATGGCTGTAGCTTCTCTCGGGATCAATAAAAGAGAATAAAACTCATCCCCCCTCTTTTCAGACAAAATGGAAGTCCCAGCATCGAAGCAGCAATATGCACCTGACCCAGTTTCCTCCGCTCTGTAGAAGGACATTCATAAGGCGTATATCACCGGGCCAAATTTATTTACTGGCTCCCGGCTTTCACCGGAACCTCCGAAAGAAGATGATAAACACACCGCGGCCCCCGGGGAGATGCATTTACGCGCCTCCTTTTTGTGTTCCGAAAAGTTGATGAGGCTGAACGTCGTCCGCCCTGTTCTTTATGTTCGTTCCTTAAAACGCGGCAATCGACAGCCAGTGGTCTACGTGCCGGTTCTGATGAGGGCTCTGTTTGTGGTCGGTCCAGGCTTGAGTTATACTTGTTTCCGAAGAGCTCTGAGTTTCATGAGCCTCGGTTGTTGATCCGGCGCCATCTGAATGGAAGAGGGGCACTGAACTCGTGACCCTTCTCCGACATATCCCATCAGCTCTGGGACATGAGAAAATGTTGAGATCCGCACTGGGCGCCCAACAGATAACGCACCACCGCGCACGTCTGATTTCTTTTGCTTTTTCAGCTTTATTGGACAGCACAGCATAGAGAGACAGGAAGAATGAGATCACAAGAGAGAGAGGGGGAGATATGCGACAAAGGTCGTGCGACCGGATTCGAACCGCCGACGTCGTGGCTCTCAATGAGCGTGTTGAAGGTGCTCTACAGGCTACGCCACAGAGACAACGCAGCATGTCGTATTTATCTCCATTGCTCAACGATCCTTGACACAATCGCTCACTGAAACAAGTTAACAGGAAAGGGCTTTGTCCTGAAAGACATGGGGGTAACAAAGGAAAAAAGAGTCGGGTTGTGCTTTGTTTCACTGCTGCACTTGAACTAGAGCACAATGCAGAGTTTTATTCCGGAATGCAAATTATTCCTTATTGTGAGCAAGTATAACCACACTCTGCAGTCTTGCTTGAAGTAAGCAGTGTGGTATGTAATCAACATGCGTATTGAAGATGGCCTGGCGGTTTATTTCACTGGTGTGTACTGGTTTTTTTTTAACTGTAGCTTTGCACGAAATAGGTGGTGGCCTCGTGTTAAAAAGTCTTGTTGCCTTCAGTTAACAGTGTCAAATAAGAGGTTACTGTGGAGGGCAAAATAAGTTAATTTTGAGGAAACAATGAATGAAATCCTATGGGGTGTGCAGCTTATTGCATTCTCATTTGTTATTTTAAAAGGTCAGTACTGGCATGTGTAGCGGGCTGCACTTTTGGGGGGGAAAAAGAATGGAAGAGAATCATTAACATTTAAGTGACTTTGCGATCTTTACTCCACTGCTATGTTTTGGGGAGCCTTTTTTTATTTTTTTTTATTTTAAAAAATTTGTTTCTGATTTTTTCCCCATTTTCTCCCAATTTAGTAGCCAATTGAACCCCTATTCTAATTCAATTCCCCCCATGTAGCAACCACTAGAGAACCACCGCTATACAACCCCGTCAGCCGGTAGTAGGAAAGAGGCCGCCACGTCCTCTACAGGGCGCGACTCCTCGAGCTCCTGACCATGATTCCAACTCGCCCGGGGCCTTATTTGCGCAGCGATTCTCTCCGAGCCCCTCCCCCCACCCGGAAGCAGCCGCCAATTGCTGCTCCCACAGGGCACCGGCCATGCTCGGAATTGGCAGGTCCGGGGCGCGAACCCCGATCCTCGGAGTACAACTACGCTGACTGAAAGTCAGCGCTCTTACCGTTGTACCACCGCAGCGCCCTGGGGAGCCATTTCTGACCCTTTTTAAGTTGAAGCTTTTTTGCGAGTTGCTAGTGAAAAGGCACTCCTAAAGGATTTTACGGACACTGAATTCTCTACGTGAATCCTAATCCTATTACGAGAGGTTGAAAGTAATTTATCATTATCTATTATAAAATCACTCTTGAAAATGACTAGAGCCTGATAAATGTTTCATTTGAAGCTTCTTATCAACGTAAAAATGTGTGTGAATTCTACAAAAAAAACTTAGCTAAGGGAGTTCACATCATTATAAATGTCATGGATCTTACCTGTCTTCCCTTATCTCCGCGTCGCTTTATTTGTTTTTATCGTTTACCGGTAATCTATCGGATTTTCCTGTGTTCCGCCACGGGTTTTTGCTTTCCACCGTCATTAGTTTTTCACCTGGGGTCTTTTCAGTTCCGCTCACTGTTTTCCATGTTGTTTCACTCCACAAACGAGCCGGTAAAAAATGGTATAGGAAGTTGTATTGCTATCGACCGCTTTGATTAGCAACGCGGGACTTGTTAGCAGTACAACCTTAGAAAGAAAGCAGTTCTCGTTAATACGCTCTTATTTCAGAGCAGAGATCCCTTACAATAAATGGACATTTCATTCAACAATTTAGGTGAATTGAGCTCTCCACACAGTAAAAGTATATTGTTAACAGTCTGTATGGAATTATTCAACAGAGGGTATTTACTGTAGTTTCCCAGTGAATTTTAATTTCCGTTTCAGGTACATCGTTTAAGGAAACCGAGGGAAATTTGTGGTTTATCAGACGTAGATGGGTCCCAGGTGTTAATCGCCATTTGCATATAAGACTCTTGATGATTATGTATACTTTCATTGTTTAGCACTTAGCATTCTGAGTCTCCACATTATAAATGCTCACCAAAAAAACAGCCAATAGCAATAGACCGTGGCACTCTTTTCATAAATGATATTGTCATGGTTTGTTATGTAGTCTGTTAGCAGAAAGCCTCTTTGTGACCAGTGCTCTCTGATGTAGAAAAGCTAAATTATCAGCACTTGTGGCCTTTGTCCATTCCAACACATTTATTATAGTTGTGTTATATCTGGAATGTTGATGTTGTGTCATTGAGGACTACAGATAGAACTGTAGACACGTGTAAAACCAATAAAACCTTCTCTGTGTCTTTGGATCGTTTCATATGGAACTGCATGTCTCGTTCTGAATGAAGCCAAGGATTAGGGAAGGTTTAGTTAGTGAATCTTGTCTAATTGCTACTGAGTTTTTAACCTTGAGGAGCTCAATCCCAGCGTCTGTTTATAGACGACAAAATCCAGCAGACCCAGTCTTAACCAAGCTGAAACAGTAATGACAGCGCCGGGGAAGCGTAGCCGAAGAAATACCCAACGGACCGCCATTTAACCTGCTTCTGCAGTGAAATGCTCTCCTCCTCTGCCACTTTCTTTCTCCGTTTGCTTGATTGCACCGCCTTCTGTCTGAAACATTCGCTTATTTGTCTCTGTGGATCCCCTCCACTCGTTTAAATGGTTCATTGGCTCAGCTTTTTTCCCCCCCCACACCCGAACACTGGAATTAGCCGATTCCACCGAGATTTGAGTTTAGACCGGGAAAGTTAATAAAAAGGACATTCAGTAAGGAAATAAAAGAGAAGAAACAGTAGAATAGATTTCTTTCTTTACTTTTATTTTTTTTTGGTACCATTTTTTTTCTCCTTTTTTTATTTTTATATTTGGAAGTTCACAGTCTACGTGAGAATGTTCATCTGTTCCCAACAGCTGTCTCCGTAGCTATCAGAGTTGATTATATAGCTTGAGCGCTATAGAACAACTGCTCGTGACAATTCAGGGGCATATTACGGTTCCGGCACTATAACAATGTACAGATATCTGTTACAACCATATGGGGTGCTCGGAAAATATAATGCATCGCTCAACAGCACTTAACATTCCAATTTGGTTCCTCGCTCTTGCGCTGAAGCGCACCAGCACAGACGGCATAGCCCACACTTTTCTCCACACTCTCAGCGCCCAGCACACCCGCGCTACACTAATGACGACAGACTTCTGATCTCGTACTTTCCTCTTCCCACTCCTGCCGCATAGTGGGGAAAGGGTTCCTTCCCGCGGCTTGGCGGCCCCTTTTCGGCAGGTGGGCCCACGCCTTTCGCCGTCCCCCCCTCCTGAAACGGAGCGGCTCAGTCGCACCTCGGGCCCGGCATGGAGAGGTTCAGAAAAAGGCGGTTTTCTCTATAGCACCTGGAAGGATCCCGTTCAGGCTTCTGTTTGATTCTGAGCCTTTGATTGCACTTCTCTATTGTTTTGATGGTTGGGCTGACAGTTGTGGGCTATTTACAGCCACACACCCCATCTCTTTTAGGATTAGAATATGATTCAATAGTGACCATTTTACATATCATCTTTACCTGTATCTTGTAGCTGCTTTGAAAAGGATACAGTAGGCCAGATCCGATAAATTAGTTGATGTAGAACCTGCAGCATAGACTGAAAATGTTTTCCATATTCAATAAACAACAGTAACACACACACAGAATGTGGAAAACAATGTCACTTTATCTTATTATCATTATTTTTAAAAACACAAGGTTCTTTATCTGAGTGACTTGAGAACATCACTCCCTCCCACAATAGGCCAAACAATTGTTCATTTTGTATATTTCCGCATCATCCATCATTTTGAGAACAGTGGTTGATGATTGATTTTTTTGGGGGGCCTTTCTTTCCTTGTGATCATATAAAAATGTAATTTTAGGGTTTAGCAAATTGCTTTTGCAGTGCTCCTGAGAAGGACTGCGTAAATTGGTTAGTAACGTAGGGTGACTCAAGGCTGTATCTGACTGATGTTGAGACAGAAATTGTACACCATTTGTTCTGATATATTAAAACCAACACCGTAAGTGCTGTTATTGTCCCTGTAAACGCTTGCGTTATTCTAGACCTGGAGGTTAGAGGAAATTGAGTTTTGTTAGGGTGCCACAGTAATCATGGCGATCTGAGGAAAAACTGGCCATTAATCACATATTACAACATTGGAGCTGATAGCTTGGTATTCATTTGCATTAGGGAGTTATTTTTTGTGTCTAACTACACGATGGCTAAGTGATATTTCATTGTGCGGTGGGGACAATCATTCAAATTAATACAATTGTAGTGAAAGCAGTGGAATATTTACGTCACAATGGTAATAGCAGTGATTGAAAATGATTTCTAATTTTACATTTAACCGCACCAACGTAACCATGCACCCTCATAGTCATTGATAACTAGCCTCATGCTAGTTTAAAAAAAAAAAAAACCAGACTAGAAGACCACAAAAACTTGTATTGCCACACCGCATCCACACCAAGCTCTGGTCTCCGCCCAGTAATATCAACGACTTTCTCAAACTGCATAATAAATCATAATAGCTTTAGGGAAAAAATAAAAGTGATTTATTGCTTTATTTTTGTGGGAACCACAAAAAAAGTCATTTAGTTCTCTAACATCAATGCCGATGAGCCGGTTGGACCAATAAGACACGAGAAAACATATGAACGTTTTCTGGTTAAGCAGCCCTCTCTTGGAGGTGGTCACCTGTGTTGCTACTGGTCAGGAAGTAAGTATAGCATGCTGTGTTGTGATTTGAATATGCCCCTAGAACAGATAAACAAAGATTTATGGACATCATTTGAAAAATTGAACAGTTTGGTGAATTCCCGGCACTTTTGTACTGTAATGCAAATGAGGCTGAACCTAAAATATTTATTTGAATACCAGTGTATTCCCAAGTAATAAACTTGCACATACCATCAAGTTCCAAATAATATGTATATTTCTGCACAAGCTTGCTGTTAATAAAGAGACGATTGCATGCTGTTCATTTAACAAGAAGCTGCAAATAATGGGTTTTGGCAAATTTGAAAATATTTTCTTTATAGTTTATTACCACTGAATATCGCATTAAAAAAATTTTTTTTTATTGTTTTGTATTTTTTATTTTATTTATGTTTATTTTTTTGATCATATGCTTAACTGGCTCATTTTGTGATATAATAACACATCACTTAATATGTCTTCTCTGGCAGAAATATATGGTAGATATTTTACTGTTTTATTGTAGCCCTAGAATAGAAGAGTAATTAATCAGATAAAAAAATAAATAAACACATAAATAAATAAATAAATAAATAAATAAATAAATAAAATTTAAAAACCTTTTTTGCTTGTTTCAGGCTTTATGTTTGGAGTACTCTTCAGTGAATTCAGCTTATTCATCTGACCAACCATGACTATGATTAATTATACTATTATACATTTCTAAGAGCCAGGGTCATTTTGGGGACATGTTTACAGAAAAAATTTCATTATAACCGTTTAGAAAAGAAAACAGTTTTGTCCTTTCAATTATGTAGAAATGAAATATGTTATCCCCTTGATGTTGCCTATTAGGAATTATTTTTTGCAGCATTTGTGAATCTAAACTGGTTATAACTTATGAATGAATCTTTTGAATGACCATGTCTTTTTTGATAGACACATTGCACAGAAAAATAATGGGGTTTTACTTCTGATTAGCTATGGTTCTGTTGGAGCAGTATGGTGGTGTCTGCTATTATTATTTTAATTGCACCAAATTAATTCTTTTTCACTAAATTAGCTAATTTCATAGACCTGTGAGCAGACAGCAGTCTTAAACTGGGAATAATTGTCTTGCAACCATTAGCTGGAAAATAAACACAATGGAACCCTTTGAACTGGACGTGTTTACAAGAGGGCTGGCCCTTTACACTGGCTATTGTGGTCACTAGTGTGCAGCAATAGAATAGGCAGGTCTTCAGATAATTTACATCTCCTCGAGCTGAAAACCAAAGAGGACAATAGTCCCTCAGATGCTTAATAATGCTTGTAGTGTAAGTTGTTACACCCTGATGTAGAATGTATGCGGTACTCTGTTCCCCAGGGCATCACAAACGAACAGCCACGATTGTAATTTGCTTGTGTGAAAAAGGGATATTTTAAATCCTGTTCACAAAGGGACTGTTGTAACACTCGCGTTTCCATTTTTTTGTTGTCCTTAAGTAGGATGCCTGATCCCTGGTGCTTCCCGCCAAAGTGCAGTGGATGGCCGATAACGGCGAATTGAAGGTTAATGTGTGGGCAATGTGGGGATATTACAGTGTGCAAAGTACAAGTCCCCCTTGCTGTGTATCGTCATGCATTTAATTTACGACGACAATATGCCTTTGGAATATAGCGAGTGGGATATTGCGCCAGCTCTTCCCCTTGTGGATCCGGTGATTTAAGGACCAGTATCTCAGTTGCAGCGAGGAGACATTATGGGTCAGTGTACAGACTGTACAAACAGGGTCTTGACTCCCTGTGGTTGCCAAAGATGGTGAGAATGTCTTGCAGGAAAGCAGGGTTGGTAAAACCCTGTTATTGTGGCCAAATTAAGTGTGCCTCAGTCTGGAAACCTGACCATCCCCCAGTCAGGATGATTTCACGAGACCTTGAATTTCCATTGCAAATCATGTGTGATGCGCATTCTGCTTCATAATGGCACAATGACCCCAGCATGCCTGTTTTACTCCAACAGCTTTTAATGCACACATGTGAAAAGACAAGTTATTTGAAAGCAGCATGGTTTCTCATAAATGCACTCCCACAAACATTTGAAGCAATTATGTATTCAATTAGACCAAAATGTAATGAAGCTATTGGCCAGTTGACTCATTCACTGGGAATTAGAAGAGCAGGCATCTTGAAAAATGGCCATGACAGGAATTCTGGGTAAAATCTGTGATGGCCCCTATAGCTAGAAATCTTCCCTGGCACTTTTCCTACCTGTCTGAGAAATTCTGTGCTTGTATCATAAACAACACAATTCCAGTTCCAACACTAAGCCCCCCCCCCCCAATCTACTTCACTAAAGCAAGTACTGCCATTTCCATTAAAAACAAAGAAGCCGTTGGATTTTAGAATGCTTATTTTAAATGTCAATGCAATTTTAACAAAGCATGAAGAAAGTGTATAGCTAGTGTATAGTCTAATCCAAAGAAATGTCTATAACATCCAGCCATATTCTCTACTGTGCATCTGAAATGCTATGCTTAACATATGGGTAAATGATTTGTAATATGTTATAATCATTTAACTCATAATAAGCTAAACTAACAAAATTATGCATGTACTCACATATGTAAATACAAGGATACCAAAACAATAGGGTATTTTTTTTATTATTCATCGGTGACTGTTCTCCACAGTATAGACCACGAAGTACTCAGAGAGGTCTAGTGCCAATTAGAGGACAGGTGTATCACTAACTGATGATAATTGGTAGCCTGTGGGCACTTGTCATGATGTTGGAAGGACAGTGCAGTGGCATCTCAAGAAGCCTTGGATAACTTCAAAACAACCTACCCCTGGAGGGACAAATACAATTTTTGTCCCACCACTGTGGCTAATGACATAGCTCTGTATGCATGAGTCCGCAGCTAATTCCTCTGGTTAATTTATAGAGCAAGATTCACTCAAAGAATATAACTAACAACATCAGCATTAGAGTATTTAATTAAACCAAAATGAATGAAGATGAATTTGTGCAGCGTATGCCAAGCATTTGCTTGTTATTCACATGAGATTAGGGCTTTGTTTTTCCCAAATTCTCAACTCCACAGACTTTCTTTGAACGGCCTGCTGCTAGTGGTTCGCATTCAAGTCATTCTACATTTGGTCATGTTTCCTCGTGGGTTTAAACAAGCAGCACCCATGTACAGGTGTGTAGGGAAGCGCAGGAGATCAGAGCTGCAGGGGTTGGCCTTATGTTTCTGCTAAGAATAGGCATGTAGGAATTAGCATGTAGCCTAACCGCTAGGGAACTGGGCTCATAAATCAAAGGTGTGGGCTTTGCTTCTCAGTTGGAATGCCGCCATTTTAACCTTGAGCGAAGTGCTTAACCTGACTTGCTTCAGCGAAAATATTCCGCTCTACAAGTGGATTGTATGTAAAAAAATTTAATCGCTCTGGATAAGTCGCTCTGGATAAGAGTGTCTGCTAAATGGCACAGTGTAATGTAAATGATGTGGAACCAGGGGCCATGCTTCTTATAACTAAAGGGGAGGGCTCGAGACAAAAGGGGTCAAGTGATTGCCTTTCTGGGGAGCCCGGGCCCATTTTAAATTACAGTGGGTGAATGCAGAACGTGTAATATATGCGGTGTACAGTGCATATGCAAAGACGATTATGTTCACACCTATAATGTTTATTATTGTTGGTGTACCATTGTGCTGCTTGGTGTCATGACGATGATGATGATGATGATGATGACGATAATAATAAGAAGAAAAAAGAAGAAGAATGTAACAGCGGTAATTATAGAAGTATCACATCCAATAACATAGAGAAAGAAAATACACCTAATCACATGGTGTCCTGACCTGAGCTGTCTTCCTCTCAAGATCCCCTGCAAGTTTGTATTGAAGCATTAAAAGCCCAAAAAAGTTCAATACAAAAATGTAATACAAAAATACAATTTCTCTGCCCAACTTACTTTCAAAGGATGTTTTTGGTGCACAGTGTTCTCATTTCTGTGGATTTTACTGATTGAAAAATCATGCTTCAGTATTGTAAAAAAAAAAAAAAGTGAGAAAGAAAATTCTGCCTGCAAATACAATGAAAGTAGACGCATACATTCGCTTTTTTTAATGACAAAACGCAATAATATAACATCGTCGGCACACTGATGACAGTGTTGTATTAAAAGCTCTTTTTCTCTATTCTGCAGGGTAGAAATGGAACATTGAGGCATGTGCCATATTCAGCTGATCCCTGCTTTCATAACCAGGAAGTCTAAGGGCATAAACAAAAGAACCATGGAGGGGGAACAAAATTGAGATTTAAAAAAACACAGAAATTGGGGCATCTTTGAATATTGCTCTGCTCGCATCCTGCAGTTATTCCCTGATGAGCCAATCGCCTTGAGTACGGGTTTGTTGTGATAGCAAGAGCGAGGCCGCACTTGCAGTTGCATTTTGCGTTTGTTCATGACAGCGTTGGGTAATTGCAGCCTTTGTTTTTATTCTGAAAATCCAGCCGTTACTCCAGCGTAGGATAAGGATAAGTAGGATTTATCAGCGTGTTGTAGGTACCCGTCGTAATTGTACAAGGAACATTCATGTAATTCACAAGCTAATGGCCTTCTCTTATGCGTTCTGAGGAGCGCTGAGTCACTCTGCTTAAGAATATTGGAAAGGTGCATGTCAATCTTCCCTTCCCTGCTGTGTTTTTTTTTTTTTTGATTGAACAGCGCCGGGGCGAGCGCCCGATCCCGCGATTTAACTAGTGATAGATTGCGCTGATCTGCAAAGCCTGTTTTCATTATGAACCTGTTAAAAAAGCAGCCGGAGACCGCGCATCACGGCGCCATCGTCCGCATGATTTATTTTCAGCCGTTTCCATCTCCGGAAGAGTGGACGACAAGTGTCTTTCTGCATGAAATGTCACGCTGCTTTGCGCTCTGCCCAAGTGAGTTTGAACTCTTAATGGTAAAAAGGGCAGCGCGGTGCGAATACGCAGTTGACATAAAATGGCACGCATTCATTAATACCTGAAAATAAACCGTGCATGTGTCTTTGAAGGTAATCATTATCAGAAATACCGTGGTATTTTTCTAAGTCGTGAAAGTGGCCATTCGCATATTTTGACCAATCAGAGCTGCATGAGTATTTCCACCAGGGTCTCTGTGTTATGTACTTCTCTCAGTCCAAAGTCTTACTTGCCTATGTTGCACCATATCACACTCTTTTTGCCTATTGAAATTGTACAAAATGGTCTGTCTGTCAACATATCTCAATGCCTTATATCTTCAAATTAGGCCGTATTTCACATATTATCTGTAAAATTTTAAAATGTTTCTAACTGAGGAAGGAATACTAACCTGCTGCCGTTTCTTATTGTTTCCAAACCTGACTTACTGAATCGATCTCTTCCAAACATCGGCCCATGTGACTTCAATGAGGAATTCTAAATTAAAATGACAATTTTTTTCTCCCAAATTACATTTTTGGAAAGTGGAGAAAATATAATTTTGTTGGTAATGCATGTTCAGTTTGTCTTCTCTTTTCATCTAATATCTTTTGGAAGTTGGCACCGTGATTGATGCGCCAGATGTCTCATGTCCTTATGATATGTGAAGTCAAGGAGAAGACTGTGTTTCTTTGTCTGTTGACATCAACCAGCCTCCTGCTGAATATCACTTCATAAAAAAACGACTGTCTAATGCTGTATTTTTGCTTTTGTTATTGCGAATCCGGTTATTCAAGAAAAGCTAACAATTTTCTCTCCTGTAATGCAAAAGGTTCTGTGTGGGTTCTCCATTACAATAATGTTTCTGATTCATATAGTATTTAAAGTACTGAATATGGAATATCATTTGGTGTGTAGGAAGGGATGTGATTGATGTATTCATGTTCAGGATTGCACTGGCAACATGCAACTTTAAGATGATTCACCTTTGCAACACGAGTGGGTTCAGTGGGAGTTATTTCCGGCAAAAGATGCAAAAGTGACGAAAGTTTCGTTCTATATGCCTAGGAAAAAGATAGCTTTTTCAGTAAGTTATCAAAATTAAGAGTAGAGTATAGAAATTGATTTTATATATATATGTAATAGAGACAGCATGTGAGTCTTTCACAAAAAAGATTTCTCACACATATTCAGGAGCATTTGTATTCCCATGTTAGTTACTTATAAAGAGGAATATTTCAATGAAGCAATTTGGGTCAAGTACCTTATGCAAGACTACAACAATTAGACCCCACCCGGGATGTGAACCTGCATAATCTTCTGATTACAGATCCAGCCCTCTGCTCATTACTGGGAGCTGCCATCTTTTTTTTTCTTTCTCTGGCATTATTTAGAATCTGCTGGAGTGCCATGCAAGTGTATTCGCTCTGCTGTCTCCAAACAGGGCCGTATAATCCTCCGCATGTGTAACTGGCTTTCACTCAAATGACCTGGGGTTTCACAAATGCTTCTGTGTAGCAGTTTTCACGGTGCAAAAGCTGGAAGTGGAAGATGAAAACGCAGTTCTGGGATTTGAAAAATGCGATTTCTCGTGACGCGCGAGCGCAGAATTAATGGCGTGCGAAAGCTAAATACGTGTTTGCGGTTCTGCGTTCCATGTGCCTCCGTCCTGTTCGGAATTAATGGCTCTTCCAGACACCAGGAAAAATTGAGCAAAAATAATTGTCGCAATATGTTAAGTAAAGCTTTTAAAGTGATTAATGAGCAAGCATGACTACAGCGCAAGGCACAAGCGGCACAATGGATTTTCACAAGCCTGATGGAAGGCTTATACAACCAAAATATCATAAATGTGTTCATAACAACAACTGGGATTGACATTCAACAACCTCTTTGACGTGGCCATCTTTGAAAAGAATGAAATAGGAGATGAGATCATCTTCACATCCGTTGTACTGTGCCAGCTGTTTCAGTTTGAACATTCCTAAGTGCTTGTTGCTTGACCTACATCGTTAAGTCAGCCCAAGCAGAGATTTAATAAGCTGAAAAGCATAATTGCAGTACTTCTGTGTTCTCTGTCTAAGTGCCTGGAAACTGAACTCTGAAACTCCCTTGAAAAAGGGCGAGCGGCCTCGGCCCGCGGGGCGCCGCGCGCGTTCTGTCCTGACGCGGCGTTCTGTCGGGCGGCGGGTGATCGTGCTTCTGACCCGGGCCTTTTCCGCTTTCTCGCCCGCAGGACAAAGACCTGATCATGACCTTCAACATCTCCATGCACCGGTCCTGGTGGATGGAGAACGGCCCCGGGTGCCGGGTGACCCCGGTGACCCCTTCTCCGTCCTGGGCCCCCGAGGATCACCGTTACATCAGCATCTCGGGCTGCTTGCTGGAGTACCAGTACGTGGAGGTCGCCCACAGCTCCCTGCAGATCATCCTGGCGGTAAGAGCGCCTGAACTTCTCATTCCCCGCACCGCAAATATTTGCATCCGCGAAGCCCGTCTGAAGCTTCCCATGTAGGCTCTTGCATTTCTTACATTTATCGTTTAAACGGCGCCATTAGTACTTTATGCAAACCGAAATGTCTACATGTGAAATGTTTTGACGGAAAACTAGTTAGCCTATGTATGAGAAGTTCAAAGTGACTAACTGCAACTGATTGGTTTCACAGTTGCACGCAATTTTATATTTCATCTCGTGTGGTTAAAATAAACTGCTCTATATCCTAAACTACGTAACACAATGGCATTACATTTTGCAGGTATCCAAATGGCCGCACTATATACAATTTACAATGATGAATTTGACGTCATTATACTGTAGGCAGCTACTTAAAAAATTCTGTGACTGCATCTTAGTAATACTACACGTGTGCTTATTTACAAGAGTGTTGAGGCTGTTGCACCCAACTCTGTTCCCCTTTCTTATACTTGGACCAGTCTCTACCCTTCCCATAGAGCATCAGAAGAACTATAACATCCTCTGTGTGTCTTCACTCTCAGCACATCAGGGTAATTATAGACTAAGGGTTCACGCTCAAAGTGGCTGGATTAACGGCGCGATGTAATGTTTCATATAGGCTTAATGTATGGTGTGCAATTACGGGAATGTGTTTATGAAACAGATCTCGGCGCCTCGCTGTGTAAATTATAATGCAGGAGCTCTCGCAGATCCCCTCCGAGATTACCATCCCCGCTGCGTTTGAGATGCTGCCCTGAAAGCCATTTGGTACACGCCAGCCTTTCAGAATTCTTCTGCTTGTTATAAACTCCCATGAACTCACCGCTGACTGACTCAGTCTCTCGTCGTGACCTGTTTGTACTTCTTCCAAACAAAGGTTCTGCATGGCGACAGAGCTCATCAATTTTTTAATTGGATAGACAATCTCTGACAAATAGAGTAGATAATATTAGCTATTTTTGTGCAAATAGCTCATGTGGATGTTTTTGTTACATTGTTAACATTAGCATCGCCTCCCCAGCAATGCAAGATATGTTGTCTTCTTATGCACTACGGCCTTGAATTACTAAGACCTTTAACGTGTGCAAAACCTTTTAGCAAAACCAATAACAAGAGCAATTATTGGCTATGGTATTTGCACCAATAATCGGTTGTGTTATTAGTTGTGCGTGTGCTAAAAGGTTTGTATGCACTAAAGGTCGTAAAGTAAGCGCTAACTGTTTTATATGCTTTTGTGGATAGTTCTGATTCACAGTAAATCAAACGCCCTGCCTGATTACATGGATCTGTTAACATGCAACTAGAATGGTCTGTAGGCAAATTTCAGTCATTTCAAATACTCTGACTTGTAAGTTGTAACCTTTCAGAGTTCGTTATATTGGTTCGCGTAATTTTGAATGCATTTATTAAGATGTTTTCGCAGCTTTTTCGAGGCATGAGACTGGTCCTTTGTAGACCTTATCCTCGTGTAAAATTGTATATTCAAATTTGCAGCGTCAAAAATCTTTTCAACGTCAAAATGAAAAGCCAAGCCAATTTTTTTGTAATCACCCAATTGTATTTTGCATATCAAAAGTCCCAGTTGTTATATGCCATTTTCATAATGAAAATCAGAGACAGAAGCTAGGCTGAGAATAAGCTCAGTCACAGCAAACTGTTACAGCTTCCTTATGGTCCGTTAGGCATATATCATGTATCGTCTTATATTAACATGCTAAAAATGACATTACAAGCATTTATCAGACGTTCTTATCCAGAGCGACTTTCACAGTTTTTTGCATTTTTTACATAGCTGTGTTTCCCCCAAGTTTGCATACATTAGGCGCGGCGGCCTGTCTATGATCACGCCAGTCAACGATCCCCCCACCCTCCCCCGTCAACGATCCCGCCAAGCTCACCAAACCCCCACCCCCCACCCCCGCCTATAAAGACATCCTGGGGGAAACACTACATAGTCTCCATTTATAAACTGAAGCAATGCAGGTGGAGCTCTTTTTTTGCTCAAGGGTACAACGGCAATGTCCTACCTGGGAATCGAACCTGCAACCTTTCAGTTACAAGCCCAGTTCCTTAACCCTTATAGCACACTACACAAAAATACCTTCAAAATCTATTCTATCAAATATCATTTTGCTTGTGCATACACTAACTGTATTAACAACACACTGGTTGAGCCGGCATACTAATCCTTTTATTCATGAGGGTAAATACAGTGTGCTTCACCTCAAAGTAATCACTCAACCTTGTAGTAATGACAATGGGTTCTATGTCAGATGGTTTGTAAAGTATTTAAATATAACTACAGTACTGCGAATAAAGAAAAAACCTTTGTGATAAAAAAGGCTGTCTGGCATTGCTGTAAAAAGTATACACATAGTTTATACATTCCGTCTATGAACAATATTCAAGGTTTTTATATGAAATATCTGCCATATCTCCTAGTTGTTACTGTTGTTGTTTCAATAAATACAGAATGAGTTTTAAAAACAAGGAAGAAATATGATCACAAGCTGTCAGGTCCTCTGTAGCTGAGTGCTGGATTTATTGGCAGTTCAATAATGCTTAGTTTACTAAACACAGAAGCCATTACTGTAGCACAGGGATCAGGAGAATGGCTGGTCCCAGGTCAGTGGAACAATGATTGAATTACACTCCTCTCCAAACAGATAAGACGTGTCCATGTCAGCAAAACTTTGAGCTGAGCTTGTCTTGCAAATATTGCTTCCAATAGTCAGTGTTCCTTTATCACAGCTATGAATTCAAAGGTGCAAAGTTGTATTAGCAATTATGTTTGGTAACTAATGTGCAGGAGACAAAGAGATTGCTATACCAACTCAAGTTGACTTTTATGCTCAGCCTACTTATTTGGTAAATAAAAAGTCATTGCTACTTCTAATAGTGTGTGTGTGTCTGTGTGTGTGTGTGTGTGTGTGTGTGTGTGTGTGTGTGGCCAATCAATTGTGCCAATGTTGAACTTTGTATGCCACCATGGACACTGAAAAGAACAAATTCACTATGTTTAGAGGCATTTATTGATAGATTTATTCCAATGACGGATGGCAACTAATATGAAGACGGTTGTTATAAATTGCCAGGCAGGCAACACTGGGCTTGCCGTCTAGTTTGCAAAGCTTACTACCATGTTCGGGCTGGAGAGAGAATTCTCTGCTGTACCATGTCCCTTAAATACAAGTTTGCAAATAGACTGTCAGTGCTTGAGTTGTCCATAATGTAACACTCCACTCCACTACTTCTGAAATTGTAATGAATGTTCTCCAGTTATAAATCTATTCCAAGCATCCCTTTACCTTTTTTACCATTGGCAATATTATCAATATACTACATGTTTTGGACATATATTATGCACATTTATTTGCAGATAAATCTGTGTTAATGTTAACTATAATAATAGCAGCAGTCTACCTATAACCTATGTGTGCCATCTTGCATTGGTCAGTTCAATGGTTAGAACGGTTCATGCACTAGTTTCCTTTCAGGTTCCTTGTATTGCGACAAAATTTTTGTTATGAGTCAATTGTTTGCATTCTGATGAAGCATCGCTGGATATTAAATTTTGATATTCAATCAACCCCTGTAAAAGCTTTACAAATTGGGACTACTGTCCAGCGCTTGTATGGGTCATTACAAAAAAATGTGCTCTACTGACCTTACTTCATACATCCTTCACATTCACATTTGAGGTATTTAGCTGGTGCTCTTATCCAGAACGACTTACAATTAAACGCCTTGCAAACCTTCTCTTCTCTGCCTCATTTTTCAACCTATTCGGGTGTCCTAAGCATCCGGCTGATTACACAAAATCTGTAATAGTCACTGTGTCAGCCAGTGAGGTCAGATACCGTTTTGTTCAAGACCAATTTGTCTTGCTGAAGACATCAGTCCACCTGAGGATGACATTTTGCAGAATCCAGAGCCAGTATTAGTATTATACTTGGTACGAATTCTCATTTCTCACATGCAATTTAGACCTGGTATTTTCAACCCCTTTTTTTACGAGGCAGAAAAAAATATATATATTCAGCAGATCAGGCTTCCTCCTCGCTTAAACGTTGCCATTGGTATTGGCCTTGAAAAATCCATATCCATATCGACCGCTTATATACGTATATTGAAGTAGCCTATACAGAGTTGTACATATGAACTGAAGGACTCGTGGTCAAGGTTTAGAATTAGTGACTGGTGGACAATTCTTTGATCTCGGAAACCGCAACATGTATTATGTTCACAGAGTAATTAATCAAAATGAACTACATTGACCGTTTTCAGACACGGTCAGAGCTTGCTTTTGAATTCTTTGTGGAATACCTACATTTTTAAAAGAAAAGAAAAAGATTTTTACATTCTGACATTTTGAGGACACATCATCGTAAACGTAAACATCTGATATCCAGGAAGCACAATCTGCTTAGAGCACAACAAGAGGTATTTTAGCACTTTAAGGAGAAGAGCTATTAGTGCAGTCATCTGATGAGAGGAACAGCATCCGTCAGAAGCAATCAAAGTTGATTGTGAACGCGCGGAGACAACCAGATGTTCATCTTATTCAGTGAGTTTTGAGCAGATATTTCCCTCAGATCTGTCCAAAAATATGATGCAGTATCACGCTGGCTCATTGTGCCCGCTTAACAGTAAGCTCAGATGGAGTTGTCTCAGGAAATAACTACACCTTATGTCACATCTGAGGTAAAACAGGTGGCTGCTGGAATTAGCACTGAGGGTATAGACAGGAGCACGATGGCCGGCTGTTCAGTCGCTCCCGTGTTGTGGGCGGAGCCAGTCGCCGTGGGTGATCGGGAGCCTGTCGGAGAGGCGGCTTCCCTTGCTGAGTCAGCCGGGGATTGAGATCGCCGCGGCGGAGCCGTGCTTTGACAGTGTGACTGATGGCCCTGTCTTCAGCGGCCTGTTTTACAACGAGCCTTCAGCGTCGGCGATACATCCGCCAGATACCGGACGCTAAGGGAAACGTGTCGTGCTTTGACACAGCGACCCGGCGCCCCCGTCATCACTCTCCCCGACATCGCCGTTCTTCTCTTTCAGTCCCCGCCACTCTTTAGTCACGGAAGCCGTAGTCGATCGGCAAAACGACTGGAGGAAATTATTTGGATCAAGTGCACAACAAAACCTTCTGTGTTAGCAGCCTTGTCTCCCTGCAGTATATTGTAAATATATCACAATTACTGCGAGGTAAATCTTCACAATATATTTAAAATATACTGCAGTATATCACATTTCCATAAGGGTTGAGCGGAGGCCGTAAGCGTTTGGGCCGTGAAGCGCGGGACAGCGCGACCGCACCATGGCGGAACTTTTGCCTTGTTAATTTCTGTCTGCCTCTCCCATCTAAATACGTGCGAATATAAACTGTTTAATTGTGTTGGGCTACATAATCAACATCCTCAGTCTCCTACAGCCTCTCTCTGATAGATAATGAGGGCCCTTGTTTCCACACAAGGGAATCACAAAGAACGGAAAAAAAGACTCCTTCATTATCTTTTGGCAAAATGAGTAAGTGCATCTTTGAACATTTGACGACGGCAGCAAACCCCCCCCCCCCCAATGAGACACGCTAACAATTGATCCGCAAATTTTAGCTGTCTAGTCTTCCCGCCGCTAAATTGCAGCCTTCTGACAGGGTGCAAAGTACCCGAGTAATAATTTCTTATCTCATATTTATTAATGAAAATAACCTCCAGGTTAATTTGATGCGGTAATATCTATGAAAATGTGCCTTCCGAGCAGGCCCACCATGTGAAGTACGACGATGACAGCCCGTTATGTTCCTCCTCCCTTGTTCTCGCGGTGAGATAATTACGGGGATTACACAGGCTACAACTGAACAAGCATTGTCACTCGCGTTGTCAGCCTGCGACTTTTTAAACAGCCTCGAGGCTTCGACGGGCGCCGTCCCATTGTTTCTAAGGCATCCGAGCAACTGCGCGTCGTTAATGAGGTTTCCATCAGAACGGAAACCGATGTGGCGGCTTCGTTCGTTCGTTTGTTCGTTTGTTTGTTTGTTTGTTCGTTCGTTCGTTTATTTGCAACCAGCCCAGGCATTACTATGGGTGTACGCATCATTACACCATAAGGAAAAGCTTGGTTTGAAAGTAATTAAATATAGATGTGAAATAATGAGAGGGTCCCCAACCCCACTCTGCGAGCCAAGATAAATCCAGATGATCTTTTTGTGATATTCCAGCGCTCTCCCGTCTTGGCTTTGTTGTCGGAGTGCGACTCCCAACAGATCCTCAGCGCCATATTCTTAATATTGAAGGAACACAGGATAGGGCCATCTGGGTAGTCTGTAGAATCAGTGGTGTCAGGCTGCCGTAGGGTTGTGTGAAGCTCACGTTCCATGTGATCTCATTAAAAATGTTTTCTAGTTATACTTTTAGGGCTTTTCAGAGACACCCCCTCATTGGCGATGTTTAAGCCCATCCGCAATGAGGAGAAGCTGCCCCCTCGCTGTACAAAGCCAACGGTTTTCGTCATTCAGTGAAACTGACCTTAAGTTCAGCGAGTATTAAGAATCAACTCAGGATGTATCATCAAATGCGCAAATGTATTTGATCATCAGATGCTTGGCGGAGGGCCGTCCCTGCAGTGCACTGTGGGATTGCCGTGCGCTCGAGCCGCACTGATGAGGAACATATCGCAAAGTTGCGTCACACTGTTGAACTCTGAGTAATCCTCTGCCTCCCACTCTACGCAGAGCACAGTGGATCTGCACTGACGCTATGCATGAGCATCTATACACAGAAAGCACCCTGTAGCAAGGATTGGGCACAATGCGTTACGTCTTTCCCCGCCGTTGGTCTCCATATGGTCCGAGCTCCGCAGTCCACCCTCTGACGGTTCTGGAAAAAGGCTCTCCAATTTGGAAACAGATCCTTGGAGCTGAGACAAAAACAAGGACGCCCAGGTGATGCGGAAACCCTCGCGGTATTGTGTGCATCGATTTGGGTCTGACTGATTTGTATTCGCTCCTCCGTGTTGATTTCAGGGAGGCTGTGACGACCCGAACATGCCCCACGCCCTCGCAGGGAGATGGCAGCATGGCGCGAACCGGCAAGGGTCACAGTCTGCCACCCCTGCCCAGGGAGCGAGGCAGGGCTGCCGTCACATGACCAGGGTGAACTGGCAAATGAGCTGTACCCAGCACACGCTGCCGCGAAGCTCAGAGACAAATTTACTGATATTACACTTACAAGCCATGGCAGCTCAGAGCAGCCCTGCAAGCCGCCTCTCACAAACTCCATTACCCAGCTTCCAGTACTGTATCACATTAATGTATTTTTAGCATGCCATCTGCCAGAGTGTCCCTTTGTAATTTAAATTCTAATAATATTTTGCTCGTTGTAATGCTTGAAACAATGCTGGGGGTGCTGGTGCTTCTTGTTTTGCTGAGCCGTTCGCAGTTGCTCGTCTTTGAGGTCTAGGGGTCTATCATTTCAAACCGTAGAGTTCTGGGCGCACCCGGGGTTGACTCGAGGACTTTTCGCGATGAGTTGCAATGCTATATATAGGATGGCATTTGCAGCAAACCCGCTGAAGGCATCGGCGATGGGCTGACGCTTGTGAATCCAGTCTCGCTCATGGCGCCGGGGTGCCGGGGCTCGCCGCGGCATCGCTGTCAGTCGCGCGTGGAGATTGAAGACCGCCGTTGCCCCGTTTACTGTTACACTTGAATCTTTGTTGCCATGCATAGGATGACACCAGGTGTATTCAGACTGCAGGATATGTCCAGAGCTACAGGAAGAAGAATTAGCTTTTATTGGAAGAGACAGCTGTTAGAGTCCAAGGCCTCTCAGCTCATGTATTGCACCGCCCCGGCACAACAGGCATCCGTAGCCGAAGACCTTGTGCGGAACTTTAATAAATGAGACTATTAAGCACCGCTATAGTGATATGCTTATGGGTATATTTTACATTGCACTCACAATCAATCAGACCCTGTTTAATTACACATGGGTGTCTGTTTGGTAATGGATTTTTTTTCCCCTCCACGTTATGTATTTAGTCTGGCTCTCGAATGTCTGTCTGTAATTGTTTAAAAAAGAGCTTAGTACAGGGTCATTAGCCGCAAGATTAAAACAATGGCCTACTTTGTCTACATTTTACGCCTGTCATTTCAGTTTGTGCCGAAACCTGTTTCGATGAGTATTAGCCTGGTTTATAATCAGTCTGCAGGGGTTTAATTTACAGTTGTCGGTATTAGGCTTGTGGGTCGAGAGGGGAAATTGTAGACCCGGGTCACTGAAACCACTGGAGAACAGCCCCATCCCGCAGTCACCGAAATACAGGTGTACAGGTGCTTTTGAGAGTTCCAGATCACCGCACTCATTGTGCATAATTGAAGGGCGCGCTTAAGAATAATGTCAATTAAGCAAAGGAAACTGCACACAGAGCATGTAATTTAATTTCCTTTATTGTGTTGTTATTCCTTGTCATGCCGGCTGTTAGTACACTGCATTCATTTTACGTCTGCGCTACTTAAAGGTAGCATGCCTTTCATCTTTCCACTGGGCTTTAAAAACAGATCCCATTGTAGTCAATCAGTCGGCATTTTGTTTTCATAGTCATACATTCAGTATCGACTCAACCAGTAGTCATCTGAGCCGTGCTTTTATTAGAATGACCTGTGCGTTAGTTCTGCCTGCCTATCATTTTAGTTAAAGTTCTAAACAGAAGCGCATTGATCGGATGAATTTTAGAGGCTATATTCATGAAAAAGATTCACTTCCAATGGCCTGGATCCTTTATATATTTTCAGATATATGCAACAGCTTTTAGTTCTGAGTTTACCAATGTGTTTGTTAAATAAAAACACCAACCTTTGTATTTATTTGTTTACCAAGGTTAAGGACGAATATCAAAGGAATCAATCAATCTGACGGCTTTTGTCGTAATCTTGAGTTTCAGCCGAAGCAACAAAAAATTACTAAAGAGAAAGAAGGGAAGAGAGAGAGAAAGAGGGTAAAAGGGGAGGGATATAAAGAGGTGGGGAAAGAGAGAGAGGGAGAAAAGATAGAGATGTGGATTCTGGGAACTTTTTTTAACTTTGCGATTCAGACTGCAGTGTGAGTAAAGAGGAATGCGCTTTTGAAGTGTCATCCCAAGACTGGTTTATACTTTAGCCCGGGAAGAACCTGTATGAGTTTTGACAGTGCCCAACTCCCAGAGGGAAGGGAATCAATTGGTCTCGTTATTTGTCAGTCCCTAAAGACAAAAATAGATCTCCAGAACACATTGTTATTCAGGACTAATTGTTTTCATGGCATGGAACTCTGACTTAAACACGCCCTTCCATTCGCGGAGGCTGGCGATGTGTTTTTCTTTGTTTTTTTTTATTTTTGTTTTCGAAATTTGAAAACTTTGGTAAAGTCTCGTCCCTTGCCATTCTAATTCAAAGTTTGACCGTGTTCTTTCGGTGGCACGGCTCCCGTTTCCACGCGCGGCTTTTCGATCCAGGCAAATAATGAGGTGGGCCACAGCTGAGTGACAGAGGAGCTGACGCTGTCGGGATCGTTGACGCGCCTGAACATCTCGTCCGATAAGCCCGTTCCACGGAGTGGAGATAGCGGCACCCACCAACCCCCCCCCCGTTTTTCAAAATGTCAGGGAAAACACGGGGAGAAGCGGGAGAGTGCGGCGTTTGATCCTCTCTTCTTTAATTAAGAGAACTTTGCAGTTGTGTCTCCCCAGTATCTCAGGGCACAGTGATGAATCTGCAGCCGCGCGACTCCAGTCGCCGGTTATCACAGGCGCACAAAGGGAAGAGGTTTTGTGCGACACGGAATCACCGGCGGATTGTCGTAATGAATCACGGGCGTGGCCCGCTGAAGAAGAAAAAAGAAACGAAAAAGAGGCTATTGTCTGAGCCACATCGTGTACCATTTTAAAGATCTTGAGCTGGAAAAGTCCTGCCTCATAACCATACAGAAGTGTCCTTGTAACAAGGGGGTGCTATAAACAAGACATCCTTTTATTGGTAAATGAAAGTATGTACACAAACCACTGTTCAAAAAAAGCCAGCTTTCGTAGTGACAAGCGTAGAGTCGGACCATAAAACGTAACCAAGGGCAGATTTCTTCTGTCAACTAAATACACAACAGATGCAGGTTGTGCAGTAGCCTAAGTACATGGAAACTGGCAATAAAACGTTGGAATTGAAATAAAGAATGCATGAAATAAAAATAATACTTGGTATCTCACAAGGTTTTTACAGCAAATCTAAGCAATTTAAATTTTCAGCAATTTCTTCCCGAAGCATAATTTAATCATCCTCAGCATAGTTACCTATGCTGTCTAGATTGCTACAGTAAACTTTTTTTTAGCTCATGTTACTTTTTTATTTTTCATTAATTGTGCTGGCAATTATCGATAAACTGACTGTGTGTATGTCGATTTGTCTCCAGTGCATGCACGCCTGCGTGTGTGAGAGAGAGCAAGAGAGGGTATGAGAGAGAGGCCAATAAATCGCAGCAATCTGCATTCTTTCAACAATATACTTGTGGCCTGAGCTGAAGTCAAGCGCCATTACCCAACAAAATCCACTGAGAGAACACACATAGGTTTAAGCGGTTTATCCGTCTTACGCCACAGTTACCCGCTGTGAATAAATATTGAAATCCTAATTGCAATCCTTATCCTAATTAATACTAGTTTTAAACCTTTAGCAATAAAAATGGATGACATTTACTGTATTATGATTGCATCATGTCCCCTTGTCTGCTGAGAATGATTCTGCATGGAGGTGTGCCAGCACAGTAGGTGAACGCAATCCACCGACAAGGACAAGCTGTGCCTGCATATAGCAAAAAGAAGTAAACAAGGAACTGAAAAATCATTCTGTGAAACTGAAAAAGTTGCAGTAGATATTTTTAGACATCTGTGTTTTTCACAAATGTACAGTTCGGTACTATTATGACAATTGATTGTAGCTGGGCTACTAAAAATACTGCAGTTAAATATATGAGAGGTTTAGTTATGCAAGTAGAAATACGATTGTTGTGCCAATGTGATATTTGGAGAGCTAGGATTCTAATGTGTGTGTATGTGTGTGTGTGTGTGAGAGAGAGAGATAGAGAGAGTATTATGTATTGCATTCATCTTATTCTGAAACTTTCACAATGAGATACTGTACCATGGCAAGCTACACAACAGTCAGCACAGAATTGGACTTACTTTTATCATAGACCAAAGATGTCATGTTGGCGAAGAGTCCCTCCAGGAATAATACTGAAGCATTGCCTGTTAATATGTACATCAAATTGTATATTCCTGCGCCCCCATGACCTACGCGTGGTGTCCACACTACGCACTACAGTAACACAACGCATACGCGCGGTGTCCACACTACGCACTACAGTAACACAACGCATACGCGTGGTGTCCACACTACGCACTACAGTAACACAACGCATACGCGCGGTGTCCACACTACACACTACAGTAACACAACACTACGCACTACAGTAACACAAAGCATACGCGTGGTGTCCACACTACGCACTACAGTAACACAACGCATACGCGTGGTGTCCACACTACGCACTACAGTAACACAACGCAGGTAGACATGTCTTCGGAAGATGGTTAGGGATTACTCTACAGTGTAGATGTGTGCCTCAAATGTAATTTTTATGTCACTTAACTTGCCAAAGGTTGAATGCTGATTGAGCCCAATGTGTTCTGAATTCACACTAAATCTCAATAATGATTAAAAACTTTCCTACTATGCTGTACTATGACTCACCACTGCTATCTCACCTTCTCCCAGACAAACACAGAGAAACATACTCTTATTATTCTTGCCTGAGGCAGCATGGGTTAATCTGTTGGGTTTTTATTTTCTACTTTTTTGTCTGGAGATGTTGGATTTGTTTCAGATGGGTGTGTATATATATATATAAAATATAAATTTTTGTAGACAGGAGTTTTCAGTACGATTTGATTGGACAATATTTATATTTGCCATGCACAATGGCGCGATAATTATAACTTGCTTCTTGTTTATATTGTATCTTTGCAGAGTCTTTAGGCTACATATTCACAAAATTTGTTTTGCTGAGAGGTTTTTGTGAAGAAGTCACTTCCAAAAAAGATATTAGCAAAGGTAAATATGAAAGCTTTGTGACTGAACTGCATTCCATCATAATTTGCTAGTGATTTTTTGTTTCCTCTCTGTAATGCACACAACTTCTTTTTTATTTTTGTTCTGGCTGTCAGGATTAATTATTTATGTATAGATTGAGAGCATCAGGTCTCAGTGCATTTTAGGGTTTTAGTATATGCTCACATCTTAGTCAATGCATCATTGAAGTGAATTCTGGCACATTCGCTCAGCATAGAGGTCGCAACTAGAAAGGGCTTAAACCTTGAAAAATTGCGACGCACAGCCATTGGCCACCTTCTCCACGGCTTCAGTACAATAGCAAGTGAGTATATGGGCTTGGTATTCAGGCAGTATTTTGGTTGGATCAATGGTAAGATGTCTGAATGCATTATAGTAAACACTGTGCAATTATGCTCTTAGCCCGGAGAGAGGGCTTTTACAGCAAGCGATCAATTGCGCTACAATGGATTCAGGAGTTAAGGGCTGTGTAATGAATTATTATCAAGCGAAGGAAAAGTCTGCCTACAGACCCAATAAGGACTTAGATTGGAACATATTGTAAGTGGATGTTTATGGTAACTCGGAGTTCTAATTGGTTTGCAAGATTTACGTTATTTTGTTTATTTCAAAGGGACAGTGTGCAATATTTAACTTGGGATTCGGAGAGTGAACTTGAATGCATCGCATCAGACTTGGGTATAGGCTCACTGCAAGCGGATCCCGTGTATATGAAAAAGACATGCCATAAGACACCTTCAGACAGGCCGATACTGCGGACGACTCTATATCAGATATGGAGAGCTTTGTCTTGTCTACGTCTATGAATACGGCCCGTACAACAGTGAGCTCTACACAATAGCCTTGATTCAAACCATGTGTCCTTAACTTAGATTTTCTGATGAGTGCAGTATTACTCTTTTACTTCACAAACACAGTTTGGCTGGTTAATTTTGCCAATTGCCGGACTCACCAACCTGTGTTTGCAAAGGAAAAGAATGTCACTTGCATTTAACTGTGAGTTAAGGACAAACGTTGACTGTTTGAACCCAGGCCGATGTGACCAAATTTAAAGCGGCGTAGCATTAAAACAGTGTGAAGGACAGCTTTTGTGAGGTAATCCAATAAAGTAAGTGATGTAAAATATGTAAAGGATGAGCTTGACTGTTAAAACATAGGAGGAAGGAGACACTCCGTTGTGCAGTGATGTTATCGCCACCGGAGAGGGGCCCATTTTTCCCCCCGTGGCTAAGTGCCTGTGCACTCGTGAAAGTGGAAAATTGGGTCGGATATGTGCTGCCGGAAAATCAAAGTAATCACAGTGATAAAGAGAACCACAAGCTCTTTCTGGCTCATCTGGGCCAGGGGGTGAATTGGGCCAGTGGCTTGAGAAGCGTGCTCGACATCATGCATTAGTTCACTGCCTGTTACCTCTTTGCATTCTCCTAATGATAGGGAAGCGGTGGTGTGTAAAGACTGCCTTTAGTTCACTCGAGATCATTCAGAGTGACTCTTCCATCAAGCAATTTGAGCACGTCCTCTTTCGAGAATGCTCGAATAAGCTTGCCGTAATCCGTAATGTAAAACTATTAATATTGCGTGTACTGTCAAATATCCCTGTTTCATAACCATATTTTCATATTTCTTTAAAAAAAAAGGAAAGCTGAATACCGTATAATCTTTCATATTTATTCACCTGCTGTAACCTGGAGTCTTCATTTACATTGTTTTGGAGATATCTCTATACTTTTTGCTGTTTTCCCAGACGCCGAAAGGCTGTGTGTCATATCGCTTGAATTTAAACGTATCCCTTGAGTCTGGGTAATTATTTTTTTTTTTAAAAGCATATAAATAAATGAAACATCGGCACTCCTGTGGCAGAAATCTCCAGCAGATGCGGTTATGTGAAAAGCGCATAACTGACTTAAAAACCCAGACGTTGAAATATGATACTAGATTGAAATATGATACTAGATTGATTCATTGCAAATAGTTTGCGACAAAAGAGTCTGGTTTGGACAGAACAAAGCGTCTCTAGGATATGATCCTGCCACAGGTGTGTTTTGCTGATCCTGAAAGAAAAAAATGTTTTTGACTAATTTTAGACGTACAGTATACCTGTTCTGACCCAAATGGTTTCAATAGTCTGGGACCGTCTGTGGGTATTTTTTTTTAATGTACATTTTATTGAAAAATTTCGGGAAGTCGTTGATAGGTACGAGGCACATTATGGTAGAAAAGTATAAAATGTGTATGGGAGTAACAATATATGAGCATCACTTAAAAGCCGTAAAAGCCTTTCTATTATTTCATTGACCAGGGAGATAGAAACAATAGAAACAGATAGAGACAGTGTCCATGTTAATTTCTCTGGTCAAATTACAATTTTTTTCATTACCAGCAATGTTCAGAAAAGGACAATGGCAAACAACAGCTTTCCCTTTCACTCTTGTGCTACATGAAACATCTTTTTAATTTGAGCTCGTGCAGGGCCACGTCGCTCATGTAAAACCTGGCTCCACATATTTGGGAATCCAGCGAATGAGGCAGTGATATTGGCCCTGGGCCACGGTTAGAAATGTGGTAGGATCATTTAGCATCTTATTAAAAACCGACGCCAATATGCGACTTAAGCTGGCCGGCCCTAATGCACAAGCACTGGATGCTCTTACTGCAGTGCACTGACGTTAATTCAGATGAAGAGGTCGGCCCAGGTAGCCAATGCGGGCTGGGACCAGTGAAGCTACCCACTTTATCGTTGGCAGACAACCAAAAAAACTGCCTTAGTTAGATTATGATGAAAAATTGGCCTTTCACTTCCACAAATAAGATTGCAACTGAACAATTAATGCTGCAAGTGCTGCACTGAAGCAAAATATGCAGGAATGTGTATTTTTAAAAGTGTGTATATTGTTCGTGGGGCTCACAGAAAAGGTCATGGTTGTTTTATCATTTTATTCTTGGTGTTTGGATTTGTTGCAAATTTTTCGTGGAACGGAGCCAATTTATCAAAAGTACAAGGTCAGTACAGACTGCATTGGTCAACTGCAATGCGCTCTAGTTAGTAAAAACAGAATTAAGCAATTGTTGCATTGTATTAATTATGAGGGCTTACAGTTGCTGTATCCTCTATTATGAGATTGGCATTTGCTGACAACTGCGCATAAATGATGAAACGTTTACTAAACTTCGTTAATTAAAATAAACGGCAAAGGGCATTGTGATTAAACTAAATATGAATCAAAGTTTAAATGTATTCATCCACAAAACTGTCTTGCAGAAACCTATTAGCAGCTCAAACCCAGGCGCATATAGTATGAGGTATCGGTAAAATCCAAGGATTTCAGAGACGGATTCTCTCACTTTGTATTTGCTGTGCAATACGTAAACTTGTGCTGCGAGCACAGAGGAAACCAGCCAATTACTGATTTCTTGTAGTGTATAGCTGCCCTTTAAACCTCACACCCAGAACTGTGTTCACCTCTGTGTTATATAAAATCTATTGAACGCTTCAAAATGCTTTTTTGACTTATCATGGTAAGTACTAAACTACAGGCAACCCCCTCTTCCTATGCCCAGCCAATGCTGTAAATATATGGAATCAGCATTCTGGAATTTTACAAGAGACGGTAGGCCAACGCTTTTAAAACGGTTTTATTGAGTGAGCGTACTAAAGCCCTTACCCTTGACGGGCTAGAGCAACAGAGTGAAGAACTGCGGAATTTCCTTAAGAGGCTGACTGAGTAAAAAAAAAAAAAAAGGCTCCGTACGATTATTTGCAGTTGAAGGACTTCGGTGTTGCAGCAAATGACCAGTTGTTGGCATGTAAAACACATCAAGTGCAGTCCATAAACGCCAAGGTGCAGGCCATCTGGAGAGAGCTGACAAACATATGAGGAACCGGTCAAGGACATCTAAATGATACTGGCTGCATGGAATGGACACGCACTATTTGAAATGTGATGAGAGAGAGGGGCAGAGAGATAATACTGAAATAATTGCATAGTATTATTTCTACAGCATACTTCTACTTCTGCCACTACTAATACCGTTACCATAACAACTGCTACTACTACTACTAATACTACTAATACTTATACTACTAATAATAATAGTTATAATAATAGCCTAATGTTTTTGTTATAAACATTGTTTTTATTATTATACCTTTTTGGATCTCAAATCACATTACAATGACGGTGGGGGCATAATCTCATCTGAACAACCACAGATGTGTAGCTCACAAATAGCAATACCAAGTCAGTAATCAATACTTTTTTTTTTAAACGCTGTCAAATGCAATTAGTGTGCTTTATTTCAAACCTGGACAACATTTTCAGTCAAAACTACTGTTTTTTTATTTTTATCTTTGACTTCGATACGGATACCAGCTTTGGTACTTTGATATGGAGATCAATTCGATACCACTGTAAACAACTGATAAGAATTACATTACCTAGTTGAACTCACATTATCTAGTTGAACTCACATTATCTAGTTGAACTCACATTACCTAGTTGAACTCACATTATCTAGTTGAACTCACATTACCTAGTTGAACTCACATTACCTAGTTGAACTCACATTACCTAGTTGAACTCACATTACCTAGTTGAACTCTACTTTAATCACAATTTAATCTCATTACTTTAATACAATTTTATAAACTTTATGTTTAAATTACTTTATTTCTTTTCCTTTTTCTTTCCCAAAATGCCTGTTTGTGCCTTGTTAAAATAGACAGGCTCTTGTTGTATCAATTGAATTGAGACCAAAAAAAAACAAGCAGTTTCCATTGAGAGTGTGGTGAGTGAAATAATGTTGTGACCCACTTGAGCTTATATTAGCGATATTAAGGTAAACTCGATGAACGATCTGTAAATTGACTTCAAAGAAAGTGCGAGACACTTCCGTACCCACAAATAATAAAAACATTTTTTCATAGAATTTTGTTGTTATACATTTACCAGAAGGTAATTGATTTTCTGAGTTTCAACAGCTGTATTTAATAGCACAATTCATTACATTCTTTATTAATTTTACGCACTGCATAGAAATATCGATTGTGACTTTTTCACATTTCTATTGGGTTTTTGTTTAGTGAAGAGAAAGAAAATGGACCTTCATTCACAGTCGCTTACCTGATTATCAGATGCTCATTTTGGCCCTCGCTCACAATGAGGGCCAACATAACTTTAACAAGACCAACAGCTCATAGTCACTGATCAAAAATATCACAGCGCAAAACAAAGCTAGAACAGAAGAGGCTATGGAACAATAGCAGGAGTGTTCATTTATTAACACCATAACATTTGATACACACACCTACACATCTATATCCTCGCATTAAAGTAAGAGAGGTCACCGTGCAGTAAAGCTGGTGGATTGCTCTTGACTGTTTGCAACAGCGCAACTTGTTACGTTCGGGGTGGGTCACTCACACGGCTCTTGTGCTGTTTTACAGTGAGTTCAGGACAGAGTCTCGCATTTAAATGCGATTGTATGTCTGCAGGCATTTGGCATGCATCTTCTTTATTGTTTTATATTCTAGGGTTGGATGTCAACAGAAGCACGAGGCAGGCATCCATGCTTAGATACCACAGGCTCTAATGAACTCTCTGTTAGATCTATTACATGGAGGATCATGTCAGCTACATAGTTGATGAAATTGCAAAGCTGCCTGCAACTATTAAACACTCTGTGTAGGATATTGTATTGATGTCAAAGAGGAGTCTACTGAAGGCAAAATGTTCCTTAATTCAAATCACTTGTTTTGGCTCGAAGACTTTATAATGCATGTCATTTCTCATTAGTTTCAGATCGACAATTCCTCCCCATGAAGTATGAACTGTAGATATCGAAATGCATCGACGTTAAAAGAGATGTCATTCTCGTAGCAGACGGTGCCGAATGAAAGTGCTTGTGTTTATAAAACTGAGCCTTTAAAATACTTGCATTAAGATCGGTGTGTTCCCAGAGTCTTTTAAATTATTCATCCCATCCCCTTTGAAATTGTGCATTTATTATTTAGATGTATAGAATCTAATTTTAACAGTCCATCACGGCTCGCCTCATCTCCACACAATGAAATGTTGTGCTGTGCCTCCAAATCGGGCATAAGTGCCCTTTATCATGCTAAATAAAATTGTAGTTTCAGCAGACGAATTTGGTTTATGTTTTGTCACACCAGGGAAGCCAGATAGCGTTGTCTAATCTGAGGCACAAGGCATAGCGCATGCAATGTAGCCGTGCCTGCTTTCCTGTCACTATTTCTTTCTCTCTCTTTTTGCGATCCAAATGGCTCCCTTTGTTTTTAGCTCTCCCAGTGAATGCATTAACAGAGCGTCATTTTCATCCCGCAAAATGGGGAGGGAGTCGTTTCTAACCGGTGTCCTTCACATGGGGCCACGGAATTATGGAAATGCCTTGAGTGGAGAAGTATCCCATCTGCGTGCGTTGGCCCATGCTCTCAGCTGCTGCAGGGGGGGGGAACATTATTCATTGTAAATGAGGGTGAGACCTTGAGGTATTCTTGGAATCTTAAATCCGCTACTGCTTGGATTTACAACTCTGTCTGTTTATTCAACATGGCTTTGTGGCAATTGGAAGTCTAATCTGTCTGCCGTTTTACACATTTTGTTAAACTGACTGCTTTAAAGACATATGCGTGGGATAATTCTAAATGGGACCCCTTCACGACGAGCCGTTTGCCATTTTATTTAACCGAGTAAACGAGGTAGTCGCAGAAATTCTGTTGCGGAGGTTGGGGCCGACGTGCATAATTGACGCGGATGACTTCACCGAGGCTTCACCCAGCTCTGTGACACGGCCGATTGCTCTGTCGCTTCCTCACAAGAGCAAACACTGACCTCCGATTGCCCTCCCCTGACTTTGTGATCGCCGGGATTTAATCAGAGACCTCCGGTCACCGTCCAGCCACAAATCGCAGGCCTAATACACCAGGGCCCCGGTCCCAGCCACTTGATCAAGAGGGCCTTGACAGAACAACCGCCATTTTGATTTCTTAGCTCCAGACACATCCCCGAGCGTAGAATTCCAGCTTTGAGCCAAGCAGTATCAATACCTCCTCATCAACAAGCTCAGAGCTTCAGCTGCTGGTCTTTATCTGTTCCGTACATCTATGTTTATTGGTTTCTGCCTCTCCCTGCAAACACATCCCATTGATAGTGGTGTCTCTCAGAGATACAAAACAGGAAGTATGTCTGTGTTTCATAAATCAGCTACAATACTGGCTGTAGCATGCAGTACCAGCGCTGTGCCTTTGCCCTACTGTCTGTCTGTCTCCCTTTTTCTCTCACACACACTCTCCCTCCCTCTGTTTTTCCCTACTCTGTCTCTCTCACTGTGTGAGCTTTGCAGGGGAAGGATTGCGCCTGAAAAATACAGTGGGGAATGTTTCCTCTGTGAATAAACACTTGTGTGCCTCCTGGTTTTGCCGCTGAGGCTCAGTGTGTGTGACCCAGTTCATGGAGCAGCCTCATTGCTGCTACTGTGCCTGTTTCCCGAGCTGTGTGCATTCCTAACCGAGACGCAGTTTGATCCCTCACTTTCCCGCTCTGTGCAGGAGGCTCTCGTTTTATCTCCCGTTCTCTTGTGTCATTAAAATTGTTCACAATAATGCATTTTTATCATTATAAATGAAGGAAATGTGTGGGGTTTTTAAAATGTATTTATTGTACAAACAAATGTTTCCTAAACACACAATGCTATGAAGAACACGGGCAACTCATCATCAGAAAAGTGAGTGTTTGCGTTTTACAATGATTGCGCATGAAGAACACAAATAACGTGTTCGACAATGTACGGCAAACCACAATTTAGGCCGTTAACGGTGTTTGCGGCATTATTCTAAGGGTGAGCGAGCATCGGAAGAATAACCCACAAACACCCTCCTCCATCACTGTGTAAATGAACACGTTCGTACTTGTTTGTGTTCAGCCGGTAGCAGTTCTCATTAAACCCTGTGTGTGTGTGTGTGTGTGTTTGTGTTTGTTTTCAGCTGGCTGGGTTCATCTATGCCTGTTATGTGGTGAAGCTCATCTCAGAGGAAGAGGACAGCTGTGAGTATTGTCTCATGTCTTCCACACAGTGCTTTTCTTGGCTTTCGCCTTCATTTCGGATGATTAATCCATTCTAAACACTTTTGTGTAGAATAAATGGGAATATGTCTGCCACACACTCCTGGATGCTGCCTCTGGGATAATTATCCCCAAAATTCCCCGTACGAAAATTTTTATATTTCAGCTATATATATATATATATACAGTACAGCTCTGGAAGAAATTAAGAGACCACTGCAAAATTATCAGTCTCATTGTTATTTTGGTTCTGTACTCTAGCACTTTGAGTTTGAAAGGATACAATGACAATAACGTTGAAGCTTTAATTTGAGGGTATTTTCATCCATATCGGATGAACCGTTTAGAAATTATAGAACCTTTTGTACATAGTCCCCCCATTTTTGGGCATCAGAAAATATTGGACAGTTTAACATAATGTAGAATAAAATAATATTTTTTTATATTTGGTTGCATATCCTTTGCATGCCATGACTTCCTGATGTCTGTGACCCAACAATATCAAAGACTCTTGATATCTTATTTTCTGGTACTCCTACAAGCGATGCTATAACGTCACTGCATTTGAATGGATCTCTATGGAATTGTGGGGTGGGACTAGATTTAGCTGTAAATTATACTGGAACAGTATGGAACACATGGTTGGCTAAATGTCTCTAAGTCATCAAAAGTCTGACGTATCAAACAAGCCTTATACCATCACTCTGCTGCCAGATATGCAGTAGATCATATCATATGGATGAATAACTTCAAGGACCCTATCTTACACCCGGCTCTAAGCAGCGCTAACCCAAAAACAAGTGTCTTTGCTATCTTACACCCCACGCTGGGTTATTATAATGCCTAGCGCTCACGTCGTTTAAATACCAAGTATTCTTGCGCCCATTGCAAGTGAACTGGGCGGGTTGGTCTTAAGATGAGGAGTGGCCAGGATCATTTTTGGCGTATTGCTATCTTGAGCCAGCAGAAAGTGCTTGCGTTATAACCACCACAAACCTGGTCTAAAGTCATGTCGCAGTTGTTTACATGTTATTTTAATGGTGCATATAAGTGCGTCTACATAGGTGTGTGCACAACGCGCGTACACCCTCCTGTCTGTTACACGCAGGGGCGCGCACAAGCATGACTAAAAATATCAAGATGTGAAATATTATTATTGTGTAGGCTATATCAAAAAATGCATAATAATAAAAGGGTCCATAGGTCAAAGACCACATACCTGTCCCTCAGCGAAGGGGAATGCCGCATTAAATAGCTTTTAGCCCACTCCATCAACATCCAGGCGATGTGCGAGGGTACGTGTAAGGTTACATGTATAGACTATTCACAATTATCCTGGATCAAGCTCTGACTTATCCTATATTTGCCAGTAGTTCTTGTAATCTTCTGGGGGGACAATCTTCTGTTATGGGACAATGGCTATCTATTAAAAACTTTGCTGATGCGCAAATTGTCATTTACACCTAATGTGTGAATTGTCATTCAATGGAAAACTCAATAGACAGACATTTAAGTTCTGAAAATGCGCTTCAGATGTCATTACAATACAGCTTTCCTCATCTAGGCCTACAGCCTGTAAGTAAATAGAATGGTTTTGACTGAAAAAAGTTCAAAACTTTGTCCAGTGTAGCCTATTGTTTTTCAAATAGCCTAAGCTACAGTCCCCAGGATTCACTGTGCATAAGGTTTTTTCAATAGCCTACGGTTAAAAAATTGAGATGAATTTAAATTAACCTTATTCTTCATCCTTCATATTTTTTTAATTACAGTGACCAGGTTTTCATCTTATTAAAACTTCGCTGATTTCACCTGTTATTCCACAACTGAACAAAAATGATTTAAAGAGAACTAAGAGTCTAATTTGAAACAAAAACAAATTTGCAGCACATTACAGAATTAATTCACAATTAATTTTAATGCCATTCTCTGCATGTGTGCTTTAAATTCATGCAGGAGCAGGTCTGTTTCACCTGCTGTAAATCACACTTTTCACGGTCTTCCCAGGAAAGTGGACTCGTTTTAAAGCGTTTGTCATATTTCCATAAGCAGGACATTATAAAACAAGGGAAAATATGCGTGAACCTATGGGTTGCCAACCTGACAGCTTTATTGTATTTAGTGTGGTCATTAAGGCAAAATAACAGTATTTATGTTATTAATCAATATTAGAATTCAGGTAATGAACTTTGGATGAAGCTTGAACTTCGAGAACTCCATACAGCCTCATGGAATTGATATTTGACAATGCTTCATTACAGGTGCTTTTAACGACATTTAACCACATACATTTTCTAAAATAACAGCACTGTCGGGAATTACCGGGAACCCGTGCCGGTGTTAAACTCTAATGTTAAAGATTATTATTGTGTATATCAAAACGTAATAGTTAGTCCAAATAATATTGATCATACTATTGATCCATATAGCCTATTTCTTGCTCGCACTACACACACACAAGCATGTCTGTTTCGCCATCATATAAGCAATCCGCCAAGGTGGAAAAGCAGGCTTTTAAAGGGAATGGGATATTACATTTTGATTGGTTTATTGCATCCTACGCCAAAGACACACCTATAATTTATGAAGCAGCTAGGTTCCAGCCATTAGCACCTTGCGCCTTACTTAGCGCTCAAATAACGCGCGTTTTAGACGATGCGCCAAGATCGTGAAGATAGAGCCCGAAGCGTTTTTTCTCCTGACTTATTTTTCCATAGAGTTCAATTTGTCATGAGAAACAACCCTTAAAGTGATCCATCCATATCTACTGCAAATCTGGCAGCACAATGATGCCTTTTGATATGAAAAAGCTGACAGTCTGCACTTCAACCTCATTGTCATTGTATCCTTTCAAACTGAAAGTACAGAACCAAAATAACAAAAAATGTGTCACTGTCCAATTAATTATGGTGCTCACTGTATATATATATATTTACATATATATATACAATTGATTTCTTGATTTGGCTCTGTAGTCCACGTTGATTTGTAATCAAACAATCCACATGTGGTTAAAGTGCAGATTCTCAGTTTTTATTAATGGCTATTTTTATACATTTTGGTTTCACCATGTAGAAATTACAGCACTTTTTATACATAGCCCCCCCCCCTCATTACAGGGCACCACAATGTGCCCTAATCACAGAGGCAGAATTATTTGGGATTTGGATAAACAAAAATTTCACAGCAATATTCCTGTAGATACGTACATCTCTATGAAGTACAGCATTTGAAATGCAAAGTTCAAAATAGTATTGATCATTATGTAAAAAGACTTAATGTCAAATTGCCATAAAAATAGCTACCTCCCTAATGGCCCTGTCACACTATTGCGTATGAGAGAAACGTATGAGTTGCGTATGTAAATTCATAAAATAATTTTCATACGCACAAAAAGCCCTTGAAAATAGCGTATGGCTAGCGTATGCCTAGCGTATGCCTAGCGTATGCTTAGCGTATAAACCATACGTCCGAATACGCACAAACAACTTTTTGTGCCTCGCCGTATGCCACCGTATGCAACCATGCTTGAAACGTATACAACCTATGCCTAACGTACCCCTAGCGTATGTCAGCGTATATCAGCGTATGAGTGATATTTTTCATACGCTGGCATACGCTAGTACGATACGCAATAGTGTGACAGGGCTATAAGTCATAAGTATCACCTTTAGCTTATGTGACTCTGTTCCTTATAGAGACATTTCATTAACCTTAATTACATTATTTTATGATATCACAAGTATGACATTCAAAAGATTTGGTACACCATTCTTGTCATGAAAGTATTGGCATGCGAATGTCTTCAGTGGCGGATTTTGGATGTATCCAAGCCACATGCAGCAGCACACATTTAAATTTAGATGTTGTTGGACTGAGGAGATTGCTTTCATTGATCACTAAGTACAGACTTGGGGGATCCTCGCTGGATGAAAAGAGAGCTGAATTGGCCCATTTGTTAAGTCCAGACATCACAGCTCAGTACCGGTTCACTTCAGTTCAATTGCCAGTTTGAAATTGCGAGGGATGTTATCCCTTTAAGGGGAATGGACATTTCTGTTTGGTCTCTGCCCCGATTTTACTTTTAGAAGATTAGTAAGCAAAATAATTGTGACAGAACTTTGTTTTGTTCAATCATCATTCATAATTGATGCTAACTGCCTGAAGAGATTTTTATTTTTAAATTTTTTTTATTCCGAACTGGCAATTTCTCTGAAGCACACCTGGGAGTTGAGCCGATGCATTTTCTAACAACACCAGCATGCCAAGTAAAGTCCAATTGAACAATCCTGTTCAATTTTTCCTACCATTCCAGCTCAAAGCAGAGGCTAAGGGTGTGTGTGTGTGTGTGAGAGTGTGTGTGTATGCATTTGTGTATACAGTGCATATGCTTGTATAAACAAATGTGCATGTGTCTACATGAGAGAGGGGGGGGGGGGGGGAATTCATCAGCCGCTGCCCATCTTTAAGCATTTTCCCAGCCTTAGAAAACACAGGTAGTCATTCACTGCTGAAAATATTCTGTTTCATCACAACAGCCATTAGAAGTAGGTTTGTATTCAGCTGAACAACCCCTCATTCAATGTCAGACCCTCTCCTGAATAAAATATGCATCCTTTATAAATGCTATTTTTCAGATTAATAGGGCTTTTAGTTACCTTGAAGTGTAAATCCTTCGGTGTAATGAGTGAGATTGGACTGAAAATAGCTTGTTTATCACACCGGTTCCTTTAACCCATCCGTGAATGAGATCCCATTTCTCAGGGGTGAAACCATGGCTCTCGATGATGAAGAGAGTGGCATCAGAGACTCTGCCACACCCCCTCTCTCATTTATGTCCATAAAGTCCAGAGGGTCCCATCTCACAAACAGATCTGACGTCTGCGGGAGGGAATCGTCGTGTTGAAATTCGCGAAGCGCAACCTCGCTAATTATCCCCTCAGCCATTAAACAAACAAAAACATTTTTTTAAAAATCTATACGAAGGATAGAATGCATTTCCCTTCTACTGGCATCATCCAGAAATGTATTATTGTTCATTAACATTAGAATTAGCAAGGTTTATTCAGTGTATTTCTGTATGGTGATCTGATGTTGGTGTGGTAGCTGTTTTGATCTGCATTAGGGATCCCAAGGAAGCCACTTATTATACCCAAACACAGCAGGATAATATTTTCCTTCCAGCTGTTATTCCATCAGGTGAATTAAAGTAATATTGATGGTATGAGCCCTGAGGCAATAGCTAACGCTAATCTGAAAGTTGTATTAGCCATTACAGGCATGGTTATTACAGCACACGAAGGTAAACGAACGGCTCACACCAATCAAAGCTCTCACTTTATAATTACTCTTAATATCTAGGATAATGTCCCTAGGTCCGCTCACAGAAAGGGCTTATTTAAAAGGATCCTGCCTTAGAGAAAACCTGAGGTTGTTACTATCAGATGCCGAGAAGACAGGTAGGGCGTTTTCGTCGTCATAACAAGGAAGCTTGCGCGAGTAATTGAGGTTCATAATCTGTGGCAAATGCAGTCAAATTCGGCCAACCAGGAGGAAGGGAGCGCACATCTCCACGGCGACGGAGCCGCCGCCACTCAGCGTTTCTTTTACAACCCAATCTTTGCCCTGTCAAGATCCAAGTTTTTACATCAAAATCGAAGCTTTTACTCTGTCCATTCTATTGAGGAATCCAGCGGTCTATGGGTCCCTGTGATTGAACACCAACAAAGCAGACATTGAAAACTGTAACAAAAGGAGCAGATATAGTGCGCTGCGCGGGTGGACAGGGTTTGGTGGGTATCGAACGTCTGTGATAAACATCTTATATTGTTCCGCGCTGCCCTTCAGGGTAACCCGAGTGGCTATACACGCTTTCATTCCCTCCTGACATCTTAGAACACATACTTTGCAAGGATTTTAATTGTTTATAAGAACATACATATGAGTAGCCAGAAGGGCTTTAGATATCAAGGCATTTTAAAGCTATTTCAAGAAAATAAAACATTTTGTACCATTTTATTGTGCTTCTGTTTTATTGAGCCTATTATTTTGTCTCTGATATATATATATATATATATATATATATATATATATACGTATATACATAGCATATTACTACTAGGATGTTCATGTAATAAACATTAACTTAAAGAACTATAAAACACACCACATCCTCGCCTCATAAATGCTCTACATATCTCCAAATATTGCACACATATTCATATTTATTTCTATATTTAAAAAAGGCTTCATCTGAACTCATATTGCTTTATTCAATTAATAACTAGCATGATAAGTGTCTTTGAATATGTAGAGAACAGACGTACGCATTTAGCCTTTGTAGTAACTACACTTATCCTGATCCATTGCTGCATTTAGGTCAAACTGCACATAGATTCCAATGTACCAGTGCAACCACAGGCCTAAAAGACAGTAGAAGAAGCCTTTTTTTTTTTTTGCAGGAGGGATGTAATATTTGAAACGAATCTTGTGATGGTTCATTTTGGGTTTAAAGCTTTATTATTCGCCTCAACTTCATGACGGTCGGCTTTAGAGCAGACAGGGCTCGGGCCTAACGATCCTCTCTATAGTCAGCAGACACACCGAGCTTCAGATTGAAGGAG
This sequence comes from Ilyophis sp. 1 JC-2022, assembly GCA_022702515.1. Taxonomy (NCBI): domain Eukaryota; kingdom Metazoa; phylum Chordata; class Actinopteri; order Anguilliformes; family Synaphobranchidae; genus Ilyophis; species Ilyophis sp. 1 JC-2022. The sequence goes on from CM040395.1 coordinate 85,152,609, forward strand.
ATTTCCGACTGACCCCTGCAAGTCTCCTGATAAGAGGCCTCACAAGGCAGGGAAAGAATGACAAGTGTGTGACTGGGGGACTGAGAGCACCGGGGGAGGGCTCCCACTCCACCGCACCCGTGAAAAAAAAATTCTGTCATCGCTGCAATAATCATTCAAAAGCGTCCGTTCACTTACGGCTCAGAATGGCCATCAGCTTATTCTGTTTCTAATCTACTTGTCAATTTGTCTGACGAAAAAACGACTCTGAAATGCTGGATCTTTATCGGAAGCGTCATTACCGCAGCTCTGCATGTGTAAAACCCAGATACCCAGGGCTGCTGAGGCTCCAGGCAGCTGGGCACTTTCTGCAGAGAGTGCAGCCGTAATCCTGTTAAGCTTCTTTTTTTTAACGCGAGCTGCTATTCCACCAGGTCACTTTCTCATTGTATCACTCCACGGATATATGGCCCTTTCCAGAACTCTCTACGGCACTGCAAACGATCATCTGCTCAGAGTCATCACGCGCGCACACACACACACGTCCATCGCACAAACACACACAGACACAATTATCTGTGTGCCTGGCACACACACACACATAGGCGTGCACGCTCACCCGCACTCTCGCACATGCTGAGACACCCACATGCGCCCACGCACACACACGACACACGCCACCTTGTATGCAGAAAAAAACCTTTCCTCTACGTTTTATCCGGCTCTTATCTTCCCTTTTTGTCTCCCTCTTTCAGTCGATTTTATAGGCGGGTTCGACTCCTACGGCTACCAAGGTCCGCAGAAGACGTCTCATCTCCAGCTGCAGCCGATGTACATGTGAGTGGAGCCGCCATATTCCTGAGACCATCTCGCCAGCCCGCTGCCGCGTTTCATATCAGCGTGCCCTATCTGAGAGGAAGGGCTATAGCGGCTTCATACTTCTACAGTAGCTTAAATTGGACTTATGGGGGGGATCTGTGAACTCGGCGGAGCAGGCAACGCGAAATGAAACCCGGAGGAATCCTCTGACTGAGAAATCTCAGTAAAGAAAACATATAATTTTCAGTGTAGGTTGGCTAAAGCCAGGCGTCAGGCGAAAAGGCATTTGTTGACAGCTTAAAAGTTTATGACCTGCTATTGAGGATATGAGAAGTGACCGGGCTTTTTATGGGGGTGCGACTGTCGTTCAGCCATAAAAGGACTTCAAAGGATTTGCCGTATTGAGGCTGATTGATGGGCGAAACGGTTTCTAGATATTGTTTGAATAGCATCCTAGTCCCGGGAATATAAAGGAGATAATCCACTGTTGTGGGAATCATGTCACGCAGTGCGAGTCTGAGGGTTAAACGATAAAAGCGGGTAAAAAGAAGAGATTACATAATCGCGAGTAATGTGCAAAGCGCGTATTTAGGAATTCAGTCAGCAGATTGATAGTTCGCTGCCTACTTATTTACATGCTGGTTTTCCGTGTAAATCAAGGGTCTTAGACCAGCGCCAGCACTGAGATTCTGACTAGGTCTGTTTATGAAATCTGTATGATGAAGATTACAGAAAATGACGTGATCCGTGTACTCAGTTCTGAATGTAATCTCAAACAGCATAAAACATGAACATTGATTGGCCCTGGAGGGAGGACATGCTCTCCGCGGCCCGCTCGCAGTCACTTCCCCCTAGGTGGCACACAAGGCGGCATTGTTAGGGCAAGGCATGGCGCGGGTTCAAACTGTGCCAGTCACCAGTCTTGGCAGAGGGTCCTCCGTGTCCTTGGAGGACCCTTGGCAGCGCCGAAGGAGCCTCTGTGTGGACGCACGCCGCCATCCTCGACGGAGAACAGACAAGCCGTGGCTTGAAGCCCAGCCATAAAACAACCGATGCCACTAATCAAGGTCATGATTGAAAACCGCGTTTGGGTGGTTAGTTGAATCAGATGTTTTAGTGCTGGGCTAGAACAAAAGCCTGCTCTCTCATTGGCCCTTTTTGACACCGCTTTGTAGGGTACACGGTAGGATATATTCCCTTCTGCCCATCACCTCCTCCACCCCCCCCCTTCTTGACAGTTTCCCATGGCTTCCTGAAGTGGAACGGGGTCAGGCCCTTCAGGCATAAATAGTTTCTTCTCCATGGAAAGTTCTCTGTGATTTTCTGCATGGACAGAAATGCTTGTCTGAAGTTATTAACTGACTGAAGATTGTAATTGGGTAATTAGTTGAGTCTTTTTTTAGTACTGGGATAGAACAAATGCCTGCTCCCAAAACAGCCCCTCCCAGATAAGATGGGGAACCCCAGCATGTAGAGGTAGTGGAGGGAGAGCGTCAATGGTACAGTGTCTACACCCGGGTTGCTGTTTTCAGTCATTCAGGGCCAAAGCGGATTGAGGTCATTTCCTGCACTTTAACCCACCCTCTCCAGCCTCTCATGCGCGGACGGGCGGCGTTGAGCTGGCAGGAGAGACACAATCGACTTGTGAACGTGACAATGGGACGCGGGCGGTTTTATCTGTTCGGGGCCGAGATTCACACTCCTCGTGAAACCGTCCGGTGCGATGGATCCGAGCCCATTTGTTCTCCGTGCACGACGAGGCCCGGCGTCACGAGAGGCCTTGGAGTGGAACCAGCCATGCATTCTGGCTTCCCATCACCCCTGGGCCTTTGGCCCGCTTTCAAACCCAAAGCGCTTAGCATCCTTGATCTTAGTATGCACTGAGATTAAATCTGAGCTTTAGAATAAAACACTTCCTACGGTGATTCAGGTCGGGGCTGAGTTTGTAGTTAATCTACTCAAGTAGAATAAATAATGTAAAGATCGAGTGCTTTGCCTATAAAATGTTTGCCGTCTCCAGCTCTGAGACTGAATCCAGTTATACAGAATGAATTGAGTCTGAGGGACAATGATCAGGCCTACAGATGCCTGATGACTGTGTCTTCTGGGGTTGATGCACTTAAGTTCATACAGTTACCTGTCCCCTGTATGTTTGTCTATTGAGAACACTGTATTGTTTCTTCAACTCAATTTCTAAACATAATAAATGATTGAATAATTGAGATGGTCTTTATCAAATGGTGTTATCTAGAGGATATTTACCATCTCTTCATTTCTGTTGATCAGTTTTTAGTATGTTATAAAGCCTTCATTATTTCCAGATTACTTTCTCTTTTGTATAGTAATATCAGATTCCCGCGCTGGATTGCTTTTTCACCTATGCTGTATATTTTATGGACGTTGTTCTGAAAATACAGGATGTTCTTTGCTTTGTTCATTTGCTAAATGTGCAATTTCAATGAGTGCTACATTAATACAGTCTTATTTGTACTGCAGGTCTGGCACTTCGCTGAACATCGATGCATACATTAACACATTTCCCTCTCCTTTTTCACATTCCAGGTCAAAGTGACAAGGACAACTGCCTTAAGAACACATCCAATAGACAACTCTTTTTTTTTTTTTTCTTCTTCTTTCTTAAATGTCTTCAAATTATACAGTGTCTTACAAACTGACTGAAAAGAAGAAAACAATATTTGACAGTTGAACCTCAAAGACTGAAGCAATCACTCTGGCCTTTCCTTTGGTTTCTGCCCGGCAACTCCACACTGGCTCGGGGGAGGCCTTTGCCAGGGGGAGGGTTGTCAACAGACGCAATAGCGCCATCCTGTGGCCACGTACTCCCGACGCTCCCCAGATCTCCACACTGGCTTTCTCTCTAGCGGCAGAGCAACCAGGACATTAAGGCTGCAAATGACATCGATCCCGATCGACTTCTCCCAAAGAGATCGAGATTCTGGACAAAAAAACAACCGTTGGAATTGTGCCATGTACTGACGGCGCTCGGTGGCGACCGGTTCTCAGTTCCCGCCGATTAACACGATTAGAAATCCTCCTCGCGAAAGGAATGTTCATTACCCCATCGATACAACCTTAGTCGTAAAAAGGCAGTAGCAGCTCTAGCTCCCTTAAAAAAATAGTCTATCGTCCATGACAAAATGTTAGCCCGCATGATTTTCCGCGCGCTAACGTATTGCCATTCTTCGCATCTGCAACAGAGCAGCCATCTAACCTTGGGCCGTCACAGGCAAATAAAAAAAGGTTGATCACATGAAAAAGGGAGGAGAATTGCTTTTCCTTTCCTGAGGTTGTATTTGTCCTGAAAGTGCCAAGAACAATGACAGAAAACGGTCTTTTGAAAACAGTGGATGTTTCCCATAGAGATTTTATTTATTTATTTATTTATTTTCTCTGAAGTACAGCAACGGTCGTTCAAACAAAGCCTCCTTGTGTTTTAAGTTGGCTATTCTTTCACAGGTTGGTCTCTAACATCTATTCAGAGTCGGTATGGGATATGATGAACTCTATTTGTTTGCATGAGGTGTCAAAATCTGTGGCCTACTTAGCCACTGAAAGCATTGCTTTACCAGAGATATCTGAAAAGGCAGATGCTACCGCGCGCGGTCCCAGAGAAAGAGACCGCCATCGCTCCCTGCTTTTGTAAGACAGCACTGAGAGTTAACGTCAAACGACAAAAAGAAATGTAACTTCTTTACATTTAAGCCGTTTCTAACGTGTAACAGTGTTTACTCTTATAGTTCATAATTTATTATGTTGTGTAAGTGGGCCTTTCGTTCTTCTAGCTGTACAGAGGGAAGGGAGACATGGGTAAAGGTGACTCACGGATAGCGTGACATCACAAGGGGGCGGGGGTATGTGGTAGAGTTTGTGCTGTGACTGAGAATATTGTGCTTCATGTAGTGGGCAGCACAGAACCCTGGATCCCACCCGAACAGATTCTGTGCTTCCTTAGCAACACTGGGTGTTTCTTATACTCATGATACCGACGGGTTTCTAAGTCTACATCATTTCCATCTTTGACTTAAAAAATGTTAGACTCTCAATATTGTTTTTAATTCCTGGCATAGTGTGAAAGGAGAAATAAAGCATTAGCTATACGTTCGCTATTCTGGCAACGAGCGGGGCGGAGAAGCCGACCTCCTCTTTGCAAAGTACAACTGTAGCTTTGTTCTCTTTCGTGACATCACCTTTCCACTCTCCTCCAGTCAGACTTAAATGATACATCGAAGCTTAAAAAGATCTTCTCAACCCACAGAAGGTTTGCTGTGTGATTAGATTTGTCTCAGGCCGATTCGTGCTATTAACAATGGTGAGTAGGGTCTAAGGCATAATATAGCAAATCACTCCCTACACTGAATTTCTCCATCTATAATTTAAATGGCTCATTAAAAATGCATACATTCGCCGTGCATAAATCTCTCATTTGATGTACTAGACTGCTAAGCCTTGTAATTGTGGCCCAGTAAGTGTGTGCTTGCAAATGTGTCCGGATAAGTAGAGATTCTCTGCCGTGTGAGCGTTAATGGCTTGAGGAATGAGCTCTATTTTTGAATAAGATGCCGAATGCTTTTACATGCTGTTGTTAACATTCCAAACACAGAGAAGTTGGACGGACTGTGGCACTGAACACTCAATCAGAATGTCTAATAGATGGGCCAAGCTGTGTGAACGCTATGATCTGTGTACAGTGAACCCCGGGGTAAAGCTTCTGCCCCTAAAGGCAACAAAGACCAGTGCATTCCGGGACTTTTAAAGCAGTATTGAACCCAGGGCGTACCGCAAAATAACTGTGGTGAAGGTGGCCAAGACCAAAATCGCCATTTAGCCCGCTCAAACTGGGTCACGAACATCAGACAGGGTTCAAAGGCCTACTTTGTGAATTCTACCTACAGGCTTGAATTTGTGTACCTACTATATTGGAAACAAGTGTGTAATGTCTTTCGCAAGTTCAGATTCCACACTGAATTTTATTAACGTTTTGGTTGTATTAGGAGCTATACGATTACAGTTGAAGAATGAAACGAGGGATATCTCCATTGGTAGTTAGCGACACGGACTTAATTTGTGACTGAACTTGACAATGCTATCGCTGTAATTGAACTGGCCTCAGTGTGCTGTTAAGAGTCGTTTCTTTCTGATGTGTGCCCCTCGCCTACGATTATGCGCTCTCTAACTTGTTCTGTCCTAGAATGCACCTTGGGATCTCAGACACATGCTATAATTAAGAGGTCCTTGTTAGCAGCTGAGAAGGGGGAAATAGCCACAGATAGGCTGCGCCACTCACCAAATGGATAACACTCTACGTGACCCGGTGTCAAAGGCAATAAAAAGCACTGAGTCACACGGACGCTAGCGCCAACATAATGTCCGTGCAGTTTGACCCTCAGACTGAGGTGCTGCACTTCATTGTACGAGTCATATAGTGTAGGCAGTGGTCTTGAAGCAAGATAATTCAGTAGAAACCCAGGCAGTATTGCATGAGGCTTCTGCAGAGGTGAGTCACCTGGATTCACATTACAGGTCACTGTTACCGTGTCCCAACAACACCTTCAATCTCAAAAGCTGATGCCAGGTTGTAAATAGGTCAACATGAACTCTTCACAGGTTCTGATATTTTGTGATATATAGGCTACAAGATGTTGTACGGATCTAAATTTACAATTAGGTTTTTTCATGGAATATGGTGCACTATTAACCATTTCAACATTATCGACAGCTTTGTGATATGCTATTGCAGGCACTATTCTTTCTAGAAGCATCCTTTAACCTGGGTTCAGTGCTGACTTCTACTTTCAATTAGTTTTACCTGTTTTATATTTCTGTTTTTAAAACTACTGTAAATATAATAAACTCAGACTGTGGAAAAAACAAAACCAACATGCTTTTTTTTTCCTACGGCTTGTAATCATTTATGGCTGTCCCTCCTTTAATGTCTATTCACCAGAATAGAGGCGCGTGCCGTGCGTAGCGACCATTTCGCTGGCTCCGGCTAACACCCTTCTGGAATGTCAGAGGGTGTCAGAAATCCCAGATTCCGAAAAAGTATGATTGAAACTGACTCTGAAAAGTTCCACTTTGCTTTGAACTGCCATTGCAGGCTCTTCTTGTGCATCTATTTCTGTTCGCCTTGCTTTTTCTAAGTGGACTTAGGTGGTATTTACTGTTCAAAACTACTCAGACCCCACTGTGCTGAGTACAATGCTTTTGTGGGAAGGTATTGATTACAGTAGTGTGGGCATACGCTTGTTGAATCATGTGTAAGTTGAGGCGTTATTTTCTTTCCTTTTCGACATTTTCTTTCTCACAGGTAAGCCTTTCAGCCACACCGGTCTGCCTATTACAGCCTCCACAGAACTCAGCGAGATGCTCGGTGTCACCACAGACGAGGAGATCTTTACTACTTTTGTTTGCAAACAAAGCCCACCTTTGACTAAAAGAAACTTGGTATCACATTGGAAACAGGATATTCTAGACATGAGCAAATGGTGGAACAAATGTTCTTATATAATATATATATATATGTATCGGAAACATGACCAGAAGCCAGTGGATTGATACCACTCCTTGATACTATAATAATTAATGTAGCTACTGTCCCATTTAACGTTAATAAAAATACGCTTTATTTAACTTGCATAACAGACATTTTACTTGTATTTACGGAAGCAATTTGAGATTGACGGCTTGCTTAGGGAGAAACTCGGCTGTGTCGCATGCCAGACTCGAGCCTCCGACCTTGTAGGCACACATTCAGCACCCTAACCACTTAGAGCCGACACTCTTAAGAACCTGAATTCATCGGCCTGTGAGTCGGCTCCAACGGGCCGTGTCGCCCGTGGATTAACGGGCTCATACACTGCGGTTAAATAGGCTGAAGTCTCACGTCGCCCACCCCCCCCGTCCTCCTTATGAAAAAAAAAGAATGGTTTCATCCAGCTTCAGAAACGGTTCAAAGTAAAGCCAATTTAATTTAAACAAGCCCGATGGGATACAACTACAACAGCAAAGATTTTGGGTCCCAGAGCGCACGGTTTAGGTGGGCTATATTTTACAATTGGACCCGTGCTACAAGAGAGCCCTGCTCCTGGGCCGGCGCTGTAGAGTGATTGATAGGAATAAAAGCTCGGAACATTGCGAAATTGTGCGGCGGACGTCTGGGACATTTCCAGCCTGCATTTTGCTGACAAAGGCACTCATCCATTGTGTATGTCTCTTTTCAGCTTCAGTCGAACGCTGCGCCCGAGCTCAACACCATCGCTGTCATATGCAGCTTTAAACTAATATTCTATGTGATGTTATGAGTTATTTTATTTTATTTTATTTACAAAGTTAATCACACAAAATAATTACACAGTTTGGGTTTTTTGCAGCAGCGCCTCATCTTGACCTTTTAAACACAAAACGCCTTCAGTTTCAAACAGACAGGGACAATAACCTGCAGGCCTCTTTCTCCGAATGCGGAGGCGTGGTCTGGTTCTACAAGCCTGAGGGAAGGCCAAGAAATGCACTCCATATACTGTATGGTCTTACCTGTCTTTTGGTTCCGATGTTCAGTTCATCCTGTCAGCTACAAGACCACAGAAGCCTGAAGGGCTGACAGGTTGTGACCTATTCAAAACCTGTGATGAGTTGCTCTCTGGTATTTTAAGTCAAGAGATAACCGGTTTTCTAACCCAAAGTCAAATGTCTGCATTTGATTTCATGTCTGCAGCTAGTGACACATCTTACAGGTCTACTTCTTGGTGAAATAAGTTCTGAATTAAAATTTTTGTCGTGGAAACAAAATGTATAAAAAAGAACAGGGCTGAAGATGGAATTAACACTATGCCTTGATGTTAATGCTAGAATCTCTTTGTGCAGGCTAATTACCACGTGAAAGCCAACATAATTCACAGGAGCTTTGCTGAATTTAGCATCAAGTTTCTCGTGGTATGCCCTCAAAATAGTTAGTGTTGTCCCATTATAAGCAGATCTGAAAGCTAAATTAAGGTGATTTTTTTCAACTCCTTGAACCATATAATATAATTTAATTGTACTTTACCCAAACCTGTAATACAACCCTATAGTTGAATTGTCGTAGAATTGCATTTTGATGTACTTATAGTGTGCCTCTCCAATAATGTCTTCCAAGACATTATTAAACATTTAACTACATATGATAAACTACTTTTTTTCCCTGTTATGGTTGTTATTTTTTGAGCTAAAAAAACTAAATTTACACTGCAGCGATACACGTCATGATTTGTGTGCAATTGCACTTGCTCCTTTGAAGTACTATGTTTTACTTTAACTGTACTAGAGTTTAACTGGTAAAAGAAACAATGCTCCCCCCCCCAGGTCAAAACATAAGTTAGCTAGAGTTATCAGTTTGATCTTTTTACTTGCGGTACCTGAGGAACAATCACTGGTCAGAGCTCCACGCATGCATCCTTCCCTCTGTCCAGAATACAGGAACAGATCCAGCCCCAGGAGACCACTTAAGTCTATGAGAATCAACAAATATACATTGAGTGTTGAGTCAGCGCGGTCCTATTAGCCCTCTGTGGCCTATTACAAAGCTAATTTACCCAGAGTTGCTCTAAACAAACCATAGCCCTGATTCAGCACTATTTTCATTTAGTCGTTTTTCATAAGTGGGTTTCGGCAGCAACAAGCCCATTCACCGTTATGTAATAACCAATTAGAACTGTCCGATCGAGACTTCACACCGGTATGGAAAATTAGCCATCACCTGTGACACAAAAGATAATGTAAAATTAAGCTAAAGAGGTCATGCTCACAGAATATCATTTCATAACACGGTTACCTACCATACATCAGAAAATTCATTTAAGCAATTTCAGAAAAGAAAAACAGGTACCTCTCACATTACAACTAATAAAATATTTAAAAGCTCATTTTTGGAATTGTCAGTTCCAAACTCAAAAATACCGCCAATCTAAAGGACAAGTCTGACTGCGGAGATAAGTGGCAGTGTATTAAAGTGATGTACTGTTGAAATGTAATCTCAAAAGAACTTTGTATTACCTTAGAGGCGTATATAAAAATAGGACTATAAAAATGGTAAATGTAACGGAAAAGGCTTAAGTAGACATCAAGCTCAGAGATAACACATAAAAACTGTAGGTACTATTTATTTTTACTATTTTTATTATTTTCCACAATATTATGTTTACACATATGAATTAATCAGAGTAATGCCACACTTACAACAGGGAAGTCTTCCTGACAAAATAGCTGGACCTATATGCAAATTATCTCCATCTATTGGCTGCTGGCCAGGCTAGAAATAAGTTACATATGACTGGTCCAAATTCAGGGTGACCTACATTAAGTGTTAAATCATCATGCTGCAAAAATCTAAATGCGCACTTTCCAGTAGAAATATTTTGTAGAATTATAATCATTATAATGACAATGGATTCCATTTAAATAACACAATTGAATGTAATCAGTCTCAAATATACATTGTAGAGAGAGAAGAGAGGGGACTCACCTCAAGTACTCTTACCAATGTGTAGCACCCAACTGGACAGCAGCTGTATTTCACCAGAATGCTTACCTCTTCATTGAATTGCTAGGGGAAAAAAGCATGGTTTGATTCAAACAGCAGCAAAAGTCAGCACATACATTTATCTGTCCGTACACCTTTTATTTTTAAAGCCTTTTTTTTTTTACAGCTTGGGAATGTTTCAATTTATCAACAGCACGCTGTTCTGGCACTTACACCACAAACAGCATACAACGGTTGACGAATATGACACAGCTTTTTATATAAAATGTGTAATGCTTCGCCACATAAGGCCAATGACCTCAATTCTATGGCTGCACAGAAACGACAGCAGTCTATCACCGTGTTCCAGACCTTCCACAGTATTTATTCCAAGTAATATTGGTCACCTCCACGGGGTCAAAAGATAGATTTCTCCAGCGTTTGAACAGAATATGAGTTTTTACTGTGACTTCCCACAGGGTTCCCATTACAGCTTGATTCAACCTCTGTGTGGAAATAGTGATGTGGTCCTCTGCTGCCCTCTAGCTTGGTACACACGTCATAGCACACTGCTCGTAGTTTATTGAACTTTGTGGAAAAACTCATTTTCAAACTGGGCTTATTTTGTTTGTTTATAATAAACTAATATCACATGCTTCCATTGATAGTGAGCTATTTTCATATGCTCTTATACAAACTTACATTATTTTTCATATAATCCACTTGTACAGCTGTATATTTCCTGTATATACCTTTATCATGGGTACACAACGGCCCACCGGGGAATCAAACCTAAACCTCCGCTGCAAGTAAATTTCAGTCAATGCTTGTGAATGCACACTCAATTCCCACGGTAAAGTAAAACAAAACAACCTATAAAATTAAATTTACAAAAACAGAACATTATCAGAATAGAGAGCGTCACGCTTCATTAATCAGTACTTGTAAAACAGCAGGAGGCGAGCACTGTTCATACACACAGCAATAGTAATGGACTTTTATAGTCAATAAATATGCCAGCAGCCATGCCATCCAGGGGGTTATCTGGATAACTGCACTGAGTAAAACCCAGAACCCTCCCTAATCTGGAACATGGACTGAAGCAAAAAGTCAATGCAGTTATCTAGCTAACTCAGTCAATGTCATGTCTGCTTAAGTCATGTCAGCATGGGCTTTGTTAGTATTTGGATTGGGGACAGACTGAGAAAAGCTGTTGCTGCTGGTAGAGGTGCAGTTGGACCAATAGAGAGCACTCTTCCATCTGGACCAAGATAGAAGTCCACTGCCCCAGCAGAGTAATGGGGGACTATGCTATTGAAGTGAGATGCTGCCATTCCTATGAGATGGTAAACCAAGGTCCTAATCATTATGGTCATTAAAGATCCCATTGTACTTTGTAAAAAAGAAGGGGTGTTCACATGGGTGTCCTGGTCAAATTCCCACAAAAATACTGATACTTAGGTGGCCAGATGTAGCGAGCCATGACTCTCAACATTTGACCACCTAATTATTCTACGCATCAGATTGGCAACACAATTCCTTAAATCTCTAGTCATTAAGTCCCCAGGTCATCAGGACCAAAAGAGAAAAGAATTCTCATTCTTATACTACGAAGCAGGATTACTGAGTTAGCGAGATAACTGCACTTAGTAAAATCCCAGAGCAGCTCTTTTTACTTCAGTCCATGTTCCAGATCTGGGAGGGTACCAGGTTTTATTCAGTGCAGTAATCCAGCTAGTCCTGCTTCGTAGTATATCCCCCTGTTAAGTTCAAATAAAAATTCTAATCATTAAAGTAAACCGGTATATTTGCATCGGTCTGCACACCAACATATGGCCACATAGGATTTGTATAATGCCACCAAAAAACTACAACAGTCACTTTCACTGGTATTGTATATGATGTTGCTGTAACACACGACCAAAGTCATGCACCCTCACTTCCTCCCAGTAGAAATCTTTGTCGCCATGCAGTTTTGCTGCCGCGGATAAAATGTTAAATGTAATCCCCCCAAAGGTTTGCCTTGTTCAATCAACTACTGGTAATAGCAATTCCAGTCTATGTAAATGATGTGTTGACAGTTGCTCTTGCAGGGTTAATGTCCTGCAGTGTGAAACTCAATCTGTATCATTGGCCTGTTACACCAGCAACAGCTGCCCAGGGGCGAACAAGTAGCAGACCTATAATTAATCAAATTAGCCCACTCTGAATCACCCAGACATTCAGCTGATGTAGCAACATTAACATAACATCCCTGTAAAAATCATATATGATCATACACGCAAAGTTCTATAAAAATCATATACTGTATTTTGATTAGTATTATATTATATATTTCTATACAATTCTTAAACAATTTCTCAATGATTCTTAATAGGGAGTACTATGTATTTTAGGGAACTATTTAATTTTTGTATGAAATGTATATGCTAGTTCTCTACCACATATTCATTTTTATAAGTTTAGTATATGGCATATGTGATTTTTATAGGAATTTATTTTTACATATGGGATTACAGCATCTTCATTTTTTAACATTTCCAAGCTGATGAATGTAGGCTATATATTCAGTAAAAACAAACAAAAAATGAAAGTACATGCGCATGTGTGAAATGGGGCGATTCATTTCAATCTTTCGTTTTTAAATAATATGGATGTATGTGTGTAAACATCCGTGTGTGTCACCTGTGTGCATGTCACACATATTCACATGTGTGCATATGTCACACATGTGCGGGCACACACAAACAAATAACCGTTGAGAATATAACCTTCTCAAACTGAAACTAGACTTTCAGGATTTTCCAGTAGGACTATCCTCTACCTAGGAAATAGGAATATATTATATTTAAGGCTACGCAGAAACTGTAGACAGAAATATTTAAAAACAATGATCAACTATTAGGCCTATCACTGCAACAGCATTAAAGCTATCACAATCGTAATCATAGGTGATTCTCGTGTTTATTCTTACCAATTATTAAAACATATAGCCTACTACGTTGTAACATATGGACACGCCTTTTTATTGCGCTAATGCGCTTATATTAGAGGTTATACAGAAGCAGTTGATTTCACCGTGCTACAAACGAAGGTAGCTGGTTCACCAGGCCAGTGTCACTGCCTTTCTCCCTATTGATTCTCCTGTGATTGTAGGATAACAAAGTTTTTAAAATTGCTGTATATTTGCCGGAGGTGTGCGTCCAAGTTACAAGCGTCTTTTGTTTCCTTTCTGTGACAGCAACACGGCTGTTAGCGCTCATACATAACAGACGCATAGGCGACAGTCTGTTGAGAAAAGTCCGAAAGCTCCACGGACGGATTTATTTTTTCCTAACTGGGACCCGGAAGCAGAAGTACGATGGAGTCAAAGATTATCCGCTGATCGTACAAAGATACCGTACTATTTTTATTTCGAAACATACAATTGTTTTCCCGCAGTTGCTGTAAAGAAAGCTTTAGCTACCACCACAACTCTGTAGGCTAGAAAAATAATTTTAAAAACGACCGGAACTCAGTAGCCGAACCAGGAAAAAGAAAATAATGCGTAGTCTCTATGTTGATAAACAATCTCTAGTGGAGTTGCGTTCTGTTTGTTTGTGTCTGGAGTTGTAAAAAAGAGAACTGTGTATAAATGGGAAGTTAGACCTCGGTGATGGAAGATGAACCCATCTGTCTGACTGTGTGTAAGGAAAAAATGCCGAGCCTTGTGAGCAGCTACGATGGGGATACTGTCAGCAATGTATCCGAAGTGTCAGACGAAGTTGGGACACAAAGCACAGATTTTGTCCATGACAACAGAGAGACAAAAGTTATAATACCTGACGGGGTTCTCGAGTTTCACAAAGACAGGCTGGAAAGGACTGGTAGTAAAGAAAACATCGAAAGGGACAGTGTTAGAAAACCTACAGCTGTGGACATTTTAAGAAGAAATTTCGGGACATCCAGACCACTAACTAATGTTGACAGCAATCCCGCGGAAGAGCAGAAAGACAATCAGGATATCTTGGTGGGTACGGATTTTAAAAAGCCAGCGGACAGTCGGGAGAGAGGAAAGTCCATGGCGAGTGAATCTAAACACTGTGTTTGCATTGGAAATGAGCAAAGCAACTCGGAACACAAATCGGGATTAACGGTTTGCGATTTGGATGAAGTGGAATTAAGTGAGTCGGAGGAAAACCGTGAGACTAAATCAAGAGGTGGAGACGACATTTGCCTGTCCAAAGAACATGTGTACTGCACTGTATACTGTATAGCAAACGATAACTACAGAAGACACGCCGATCATTTTGGAGGCCAAGTAGACCTGGATGGAGGGGTAATGACAACAGACGTCGCAATCCAGCCAGTCAAGGATTTGCGGCAGCAGGCTGATGTGGAGCTGGGCCACTACCCGGAACCCTTCACCCTAACGAACCTGATTGATTCCCGGACGTTGAGCAACTTTTATAACGGGGAATACAGTGTGTCAGTTGTCTTAACTTGTCGCATCTGTCTGGAAGATAAAAATATCAAGCCGTTACATTGTTGTAAAAAGGCTGTGTGCGAGGAATGTCTGAAAAGATACATCAGCTCCCAGGTAACTAATCTGAAATGATGCGGCCGCCACTATTGTCCAGTCATTCAGCATAATTGCGAAGTTCAAAATCACGCCTCCGTCCTTTGTGTTGTGCTTTGTCAGCGTCAGCATGTGTAATTGTTTATCTCCGGTGAGCCATTTAGGCTATGCTTTGTCATCTGTTATTGTGCGCCAACATCTTTCGATATAGGCTAGTAAAGAAAGCTGACGGTATTATACTGATGCGACATGGGATTTATTTTTTATCTTTCATGTTTTGCCTAACCCAAACAATAATGGTTGAAATTCCATGTGTTTGTTTTGTTATGCTATAGTTTTCGGTCGGGCATATGCCGCCTGTTAAATATAGCTAACATCCATGTGCGCAGCTCAATGAACCATACTTTTGCCTAAACTAAGGTCCGCGAGAACTGTTATGAGGACAAACACCTTCATTGAAAGTCTGGAGGTAGCGTTGATGGTCGTGTTTTTCTGCATGGACTTCATTAGGCTACTTAGTAATTCAGTCTTATGATGCATGTGCTATGTAGACCTAAACCTGCATTGTGTTGTGGAGCTTGGGTTTTTTGGCTTATATATATGGCTCATATATATATATATATATGCCTGTTGTGTGAAATATACAGACTAATACGAACAGAAGTATAACATATTCAAGGAGGTCTACATTTTTCTCTTATTATTTAACACACTAGGTGGAACTTAGTGTATAGTGTAAAATCTGCACTCTAATGCGGAAGGGTTGCAGTGGTTCATGTTTTATGAATGTTTTTATTGAATCTCAATGTTTATAGCTCCAGCAGTCCCACTGGATTGGTCCGCTAAAGTGGTTTACAAGCACTCGCTGGTAGTATGCATATGTCAGCAGAACATTCACGTTGTGCCGCCAAGGCCTCTTGGCCAAGCGCACGCTGGTGCATCAGAGACAAGCAAAGGGGCGGGAGCAGACAGGAATGCGAGTTTGCTCTTTATCTCAGTCTCTCCTGGAGTGATGACAGCGTGTCCGTGGGAATAAGCAAAGACACGACGCAGCAACGGTTTAATTGACCACAGCCATCACAGAGCTCTGCCTTTCCTGGCCTTAATGAAATCGCCCTGCCACTCCGAATGGCACAGCGTCCAGTCCGGCGTCGGCGAGGAGCCCGGCTTCCTCCCATTGAGTACTCAATGTTGCAATCAAGCGTTATTGTCTTGGCTGTCGTCCTTCCCCTCTAAATTAGTGGGCCGCGCCGTGTGGCCGCTGTGCGTAACGCAGGCAGGACCTGTCGGCCGGAGGGCAAGGTCTTGTCGTTGTACCTGTGTCTTCATAGCGCTCAAAACGTCCCTGTGATCACAACAGACCAAAGATCAACCATGGACTGTATGGAATTCAGAGAGACCAGTTTCTTCCCAAGTGGGGCCGTAGAGCATGTGATGTAGTGACGGAACACGTGTTTGAAACGGGTGGGCTGATTGGCTGTACTTTTTTTCTATTGTGGTTTGTTGTTACAGAAGTGTTAAGGGCCTGTAAAACCGGTCCCTTTATAGCCGTTGTTGGCAGATCATCAATTCCAAGGGCACAACGCTGGCCATATACGTGGTGTAGGGTTATTATTTTTCTTTAATGATGGTGTTAGGATTCTGTTGCCCTTCCCCTTGAATCAAATGCAGGACGTTGAGCACACTGACAACTTCTCTTAAGATAGTTTAGGTGTATTACATTGCGCAGGGGACAGACAAACTCAGAATATTTGGGCCACCTGTGCCGAGAATATCTCTGAAAACTAAAGTGTGTGGTGGGCTTAGATACAGTACATGGTTTTACATTTCAAAGGGTTAAGGCAATGAATACAAGTGGATGGCTGGAGGCAACTGCTCGGCCCACACATCCAGTCTTGTCCCATAGGTGTGGACCATAGATGAGCTATTAGCAAGGATATGCAACAGACGCTACAGTGATGCAAATGTTTGGCTGATTGTAGCAGCTGGCTAGGGCAAACGTGGTGAGACATGCAACATACACAATAGTCTTGCCAGTTATAAGGAACAGAACAAAATATATATTTGTGGTAATATCAAAAACGGGGAACTTATCAATAGTAATTTTTGGTATATAGGCCTAATACAGAGGAACTTGAACTCGCAAGTTCCTTCAACAGATGATTGGTGCTGCCTGCAAAGCTCATCAGTCGGTTCCACGGAACGCGATACGGCACGCGGCAGACAGGGCTATCACCAGACACTAGAAATCAGAAAAATTCCTAAACAGTCAGCACAGTAAATGCGTAAAAAAGCATTTTACATGTTTAAACGACGAGATTCTGGGCCTGAAGGTCGTGGGTTTTTCTCTCGTCAGGACATTAGCTCTGCCTCTCATCTTGGCACCAGGCCTATCTCTGTACTGCTCATGTAAAGTTGCATGAATGGACTATGCAGATTGCATAATACTATAGAAATCCAGGCGCTGACTAAACCAGTGAGTAATAATAATAAGAACTGCAGCCGGAAAGTCATCAGGTGATTATACGCCCGTCTGTTTTGAGGTCTGCCTTGGCTTTGGCTCGTGGCGCATTAGAAGCGGCTTTGGCGGATCTGCGCTGCGTCCCCTGAGGTCGGGCATGACTCGCACATGCGGCTTTCACGGCGGCTTACGTGACGTCACCGTAACGTCGCAACGCGCCGCTTCGACGGAGCTCGCGATCAGCCTCCCCTGCTCTGTGGAGGGCTCGAAATAATCCCTCGCGGGTTGAATACACAAAACGACACTGCCACAGGCTGCTGCTTAATGTGCACTCTTTAGTATGCGACGTGCAGTACGCAAAAAAAAAAAAAACTTCCTCCATACTATTTTCCAACCGTACTGTGGAAGTGTTGTAAGACGTCCCAACCTTGCGCGGCCATGTTGTGCCTTTGTTGTTATTGAAGGAAAACGAGGGGGAAGCTGCGCCTTTTTTAAAACGAAGCTGTGCGTCATATTTATGCGACCAAAAGGTTTTCGTACTTCATGAAAAGTATGCTCCCGAATATACTCAGCGAAACCCTGGAAGTTAGTATATCATATGGGGGTTTGAAGTATACTCCATTTAGAGAAAATTTTGCCTATTTAACTACTTTCCCATCCTGTCTTCTCAACAAGTCTACTTAATAGTATGGAAGGGTGCTGATTCGGACACAGCCCAGATGTAGGCTAGGTTTACGCTAAGCGTAACAGGGTTTTTCATTACCTTACCATTGCGGTAACCGACCTTTTACAGACAGAGCTCTTATCAATCATCTCGTTACTTCACGATTGTTCTGCCGTTTTTAGGATTGCTTTGATGCTAGCGTTAAAACAAATGTAATTATGCGACATTTGATGTGGCGGAAAATGTTTCGCCACGGTTGAATATGCTGAATTTCAGATCGGGCTGGACTCGGGACAGATGAAAGGGTTGCGAACGCACGACTCTTTTGAGACCGGCGCGTAATCTGCATGTCTTGAAAGGAGGTCGGCCCGCGTTTGCGAAAGGCACATTCAAAATGGGCCCTTATTCAGTTGAGCAGATGCAGGCTCGGTTTTCCCTTTTTCATCTCCTGTTCTTGTGTTAATTTTCTTTTGATTGCCTCTGACTCGCGGCGCTCTGCCGGGTGTAGGAAGAGTGACTGGATTAAGAGCAGTTGCCTGCTTTCTTCAGGGACATTAAAGTATGATTATTTATGAATCCCTCCCTAGATTCTCTATTACCTGGCACGATATCCTTGGGTCGTGTGGCGGGGGAGCTGCCGTTGCCCTTTTAGTCAGTTGAAAGAATATTTCCGTCAATTTGCATCTCTTTCTCCCCCTTGAATACCACGCACAGCAAGTCACGGGTCCTGTCAAAGCTAATGTTTAAGTTCCTGAAAAGCACTGCCATGGGTGATACTCTCATTGACCAGTTACTGGATCATTCTGATTGAATGTTCAGTTGGGCCTTTTGTGTGGGGTGAATCTGTTTAAGGAGTGGTGAGGTCTTTCAGTTCTGTCATCGTGCGTGCGCACACGTGTGTGTGTGTGTGTGTGTGTGTGTGTTTGTTGCGTGTGTATCTGTCTGTATTTTCACGTGTGTGTGTGTGTGTGTATCCTGTGCGTGTTTGCTGGCATGCTTGTGTGTAATTTGGCGTCGGATCACTCCTCCACTTTTCCCCATTGCAGTTGCAAGCGCGTTTTATCGCACACCGGAATTACCTCCGTCCATCACCGAAGCAGTTAGCGAGCTCTCTCAGAGAGCCTGCAGTGGCGGATCTTTAGCCAGTTAAAGGAGCGAGGCTGAACACAGCACACTTCTCATTACGAGAGCGGTGGGACGCCATCTTCCTCATGCCTGCCTTTATTAGGCCATGTTTCTCCTCAGACATCCAGCCATTTAGACTGGGCTCCCAGGAAGGCTCACGTGTTCTGGCAGTGCATCGGCTGGCACCGGTCGCCCAATTAGACACAGGGGTAGAGTTCAGTTCATTGTCGGGCCGCGTCGAATCGTGCCAGAATTTTAGTTTGGTCGGGCTCGGCGCTACGACAGACGGCCGTGCCGAAGCGGCGCGAGGTAGGCTAATCGTGCGACCTTCTGTCAGCGGCCCCGCATTACACCGCAAGGGATTTTAATTGTTTATTTATTGCGCGTGCGATATAAATACCCGCTTTTCTGACACGGAGCCTATTTCGCTGCAGTGCAAACGGGTGATAATTAGAAATCAACTCAGTTCCGTTTTTAGCTGAACCCAAGAGAAAACTTCCCAAGGCTGCTCTGTTAATTTGCTGCTTGGATCCAAAGGTGTTATAAGACCCATATTCTCCCCTCCGGGTTAGTAGCCTTTATATAGCTTTCCATTATGTGAGACTCAGTGGCTATCGCGTGTCACTGTTCCACTGTGAATTCTGGTTCCACCGGCATCACGGATTAGTGTGTGTGAGCCCCACCTCTGGGGAAGTGTGTCATCAGCGCCTTTTACCTCCCGGGGAACGAGAGCAGAGGCCGGGCTACCGGAGGTTACGGCCTTGTCACCTCTCCACTCGTTAGTTTGACCCCCGCGGGGATTAGGCACGGCGGGGCAGGGGAAGGCGCCGAGGGGACGTCCAGCCGGGGCAGAGCTACGCGTCCGAGGATACGACCGCGTCGAGACGGCCGCCGGCATGTGTCCGCAGGTGGCGCGTTTCCAGGGCGACGGGGGGGCGGGAGCCGACGAAGTGGAGAGCCGTGTGTCAGTTGTTAGCGCGCCTGTTCTGAATGAATTGTGAACAGGCCAGGCAGGAAACTAAGGTGTGACCGGCGTCCCCGGTCGCCTGGGATAGCCTTCACATCCTCGGTTGCCTGGGGTAGCCTTCACAGGCGACAGCTCTTTTTACACTGGTCCTCTTTAGCGATGTGGTGTAAGCGTTTGACACTTTGTTTACGAGGGTTTAAAGCCTGGCCTTACTTTGAGTGCTCGTGGCCAAAGTCTGCAAAGTGCAAACTGTATTTTTTGGGGGCTGCTGGGTAGCTCATCCTGTAAAGGCGGCGCTTGCAGCCCATGAGTGAGCACCACGGTCTCAGATCGAATTCGACGCGTGCCGGCAACCCCGCGCGGGCACCATACAATTAGCTTTGCGTCACCAAAGGGATATATGGGATGGATTTAGTCCGCGGGGATAGCAGTGTTCATTGCTTGAGCGACCCCTGTTGCCCACCTGTGCTTGCTCTCTGCGCACGCGCATGATTGGGTCTCCTCCACCCCTGCTCTGTGCGCGCTTTATTTAAATTGAGTTCATTTTAAATGTCACTGATTGGAGTGCATGGCTTTTTGTCGCATCTCCCTTAAATCTCTGGGCTGTTCACTTTTTTTTTTTTTTTTTTTTTTTTTTTTTTTTCAATTTTTTTTAGTAGCCCCCCCCCCCCCTTTCAATTCCCCCCCCCCCCCCCTGCGCTAGAGAACCACCGCTGCAACAACCACACAATCTCAATCTTTTTTTTTTTCAGGGGAAGGACGCTCTACTCTACAGGGCGCAGGACCGACTGACCGCCCGCCCCCCCCCCCCCCCTGTGGGTTCTCTTCTCTCCCCCCCCCCCCCCCCCCACCGGAAGACGACGCCCAATGTCGCCCCACACAGGGGCACGCTCGGCGGCGGCAGGACCGGGGGGCGGGCCCCGATCCCCGGAGAGTACAACTGCGCTGACTGAAAGTCAGCGGTCTTTACCGCTGTACCACCGCGGCGGCTAGGGCTGTTCACTTTTAATATTTCATTAACATTCCATCGTGTGAAATTATGTTAAATGGTAAATAGAAGTGAAAGAATCTCTTACTATCCCTTCTCTCCTAGGTGAGCCTGTCGTCAGCAGCAGTTCTCTGTACTGATGAGGCCGGCTGGCCTTACTTGAGTCTAGGCCTAGATAACGCCTTTCATATCTCATCTTTTGCATGTAGAGAAGGGAAACAGGAAGTAATGTCACAAGGTGGCTAATCTCACCTACCACAGTACAGTACCCCTACAGTACACTGAGAGCCAGAGCTGATAGCCTACAATTATATACGGCACTTTTCAAAGCACTTTCACAATAAAATAAATAAAATAAAATGGTTAAAAATCAACACATGTAAGGTAAAGCAATACAAAAAATAGGTACTAACATGTTTAATGAAGGAAATAAAAACAAGATTACAGTTTTTTTTTTAAATTGTAAAATTTAAATCATGTGACATTAGACTAAGGAAGTCCTGGTGGGTAATGCAGTCCTGTACATTGTTCCCAGTTCTGCATTGTGGCTGCACTTCAACATTTGTTTTTTTGTGCAGTGCTAGAGCCAAGGGTTTCACATGTTGCTCACAGTAAGCGTACCCCGCTGGGCGGAGTCGGGCCCTGCAGGGGGGTACAGCTCTGCGTCACTCACCCCCGAATCTCTCCCAGGGGCACAGGGATTAGGGAGGTCAGGAGTGGAACTGGCTAATCCTGGCCTCCACCTGGTTCTGGGAGGGGCACCCCAGGGTCAGAGCAGACGGGGGTCTAAGCTCCGCACAAAGGAGGCCTTTGACTGGGACCCACGCTGTAGTTTTCCACGCTCGCGGGTCCTCCAAGCCTCTCGCCACGGAGTCTGTGCAGGGTTCTCCAGACAGCCGCCGTCTGGCGCGTTTAAGGCACTAACAATGCTCATGAAATCGATCGCGAATTTTAGGCAAGCAAAGGTCAGCGAATATTTGTCATTGTATCATGAGATTTTCATCCGCCGAAGGTCATGGAAATGCCCCGAGGAACATTCTCACATACCTCGCGCTTCCTCAACCAGCCCTCCAATAAAGTGACCCAGGATCAGTAAATACAGCTCCTCCGCCCCGTGTACTGTAAGTAGGTTAAATACACACTGGTAGTGTAAATACAGTATGATATTTGCAGTGTCACGTATACATTGTACGCTCAGTCCTGTGCATGTCACTTTCCCTAAGCGTTGTTTGTTCTGTTTGCGGCATTGAGACTTGCTTATAATAGTGACCCGTCCTGTTCTTCCTCAACTCAGTCTAGCGTTCTTTTGTGCTCGCCACACTGTCATGCGAGCGTTCGCTTTTCCTAGTTCGTTTTTTCTGAGTCACTGGGATGTGTGTCAGCTGTGGTCAGATGGCAAAATGACTTGCACAAAACATCACAATGCCCCTCTTTCTCACAGTGTGCATAGGGTCTGATTCACTAAGACCTTTAGACGCGCGAAACCTTTTAGCACACGCAAAACTAATAACACGACCAACGATTGGCGCAAAAACGAGTACCATTACCAATCGTTGGTCATGGTATTGGTTTTGCGTGTGCTAAAAGGTTACGCACTTGCCGAAGGTCTTAGTAAATGAGGCCCATAGTGCGTAATACATATTCTCATTGCTCAGGTTGAATTAATGTCCAGGCCACAGGCCAAAAAACCGAGAATAAGACGTGGTGTTCTTCGTCTTGCGTTCCACCGTCGCTGTCGGTCACAGTCCAGGGCCTGTACGTTGAGCGGCGGTCTTTCCCCTCCCCAGGTGCGCGTGGGCAGGGCGGACATCGTTTGCCCCATCACAGAGTGCAGCGGCTACCTGGAGGAGAACACCATCGAGACCCACCTGGCCAGCGAGGAGGTGGCCAAGTACAGGTACTTCCTGGAGCTGGGCCGGATCGACTCCAGCACCAAGCCCTGCCCGCAGTGTAGCCTGTTCACCTCTCTGAAGACCAGGAGCCTGCAGACGCCCAGCAAGGCTGAATACAAGTACAAGGTGCGCTCGTCTGTGGTGTGATTCGCTCCGAAACTTAGTACGTGGTGACCAGGGTGTGAAATGAACACCAACCATCGGCCAAATGCTGGTAAAATTCTTACTGTGGCTGGTAAGATTTTTACTCTAGCAGCCACTTTGTCTTATATTGTAAAAGGTATTGCGACTGGTAAAATGTTGAAAATGGCGGGTGATTTTTAGAATCCACAAGCCGCTCTGGCCAGTGGGTGAAAAAGTTAATTTCATACCCTGGTGGCGACCCCTGATACCATGTGACATTGTGCTCCACGATGCTCTCTTTGTTCCATTTTTTCACTGCGACATGCCAGTAAAATAAAGGTTTATATACTGTATACGTGCCCTGCACCGTCCTGCGTTGAGCGCAGTGTGCTGTGTCGTGCTGCCTGTACAGTTGTAACTATGCTGGTGCGCTAATTATGGTAGCAGACGGTGCTGGCGTCTCGCAGTCATTATGATGCTGCAAATTACATGGTAGGACATAGTCTGCGTATAAAAGGCCTTTGCGCTGTTTTACCCAAACATGGCAATTGTAGAAATGATACAGCGGAGGCCGCCGTCTTTATCCAGAACATCTACACGGCTACTCTGCTCTCGCTCAAATTGAATGTTTACACAGGCTGTCCAGATGTGACTTCACTGGGACACCAAAGACGCACGTATTATATTTCAGGCGCGTGGTGTTTGTTGCTGATTTTGTGTGAACGGGACGGTAGTGACGTGTTTTGTTTAGCCCAGCGCGTCTCAACCCTGATCCCGTCGGACCAGGAACGCAGCGCAGTGCTGCTTGATCTCATTGTTACTTTGCACTTCAGTTGATCAGTTAAAGCAGCTGATTGCCCAGTTAATTTGCCTCATCTGGGGGGTATTTCACAAAGCAGGATTACTGAGTTAGCTGGATAACAGCACTGAGTAAAACCCGGACAGCTCTTGTTACTTTGGATAAAAGCGTCTGCTAAATGACTGTAATGTAATGTAATGTAATGTAATGTTGTTACTTCAGTCCATGATACTGATTTGGGAGGGTTTACTCAGTGCAGTTATCCAGCTAACTCGGCAGTCCTGCTTTGTGAAATACCCGCCTGGTTTTTTGGGTCTGAAATGTAAACAAAGGCCAGCAGGCATCGCGGCCCGCCAGGTTGTTTTAACCGACCACTCGTTTTCTCGTACCCGGGTAGATCGAGTGCGGCAAGTGCCAGTTTGTGTGGTGCTTCAAGTGCCACGCCCCCTGGCACGAAGGGCTCAAGTGCAGGGAGTACAGGATGGGCGACAAGCTGCTCCGGCACTGGGCCAGCGTCATCGAGCACGGCCAGAGGAACGCCCAGAAGTGCCCCCGCTGCAAGGTGGGTCGCCGGCCGCCATTTTATCCTGGTCGCGTGGGGAGGGGGCGAGGGGACGAGCCAAGACTGGCTGCTTTTAGGATGAGCAAAACAATGCAATCTGTTTTATAAATGCCTTTTAGAGCGGAGAACAGCACCAGATTAATTTGCCATTTGAGGGATGGGTCATTGAGGAAAAAGTACACATCGTCAGAATGTTAACAGCCATCATAAGACAGGCTGGGTGAACCTGAAGTGGACAGTTCCTGTTCCTTTCCCGATAGTTTGAATATAAAGCGCAAAGCGCAAACCCTACATGAGCTCTACAGACAGGAGTGCTGGGCATTCAACAAATGTGCACAAGAGCAGCCTACTTTTACTGGAACACCCGGATAAATTCAGAAAAGAAAATTCCGTCTATATGTGGTCCATATAGTCCAGGTCTGTAGTGCCAGTCTATACAGTTTAAGTTCCCACTAATCAATTTATGAGAAAACACATTTTCTTTGATCTAGCCCTTATTAAAATATAGCCTGAATGACATACTATATGTTCAAACATTGAATCAAAAGGTTTTTCAACATTTGACTGTGAACAGGGATCGTGTAACTAGTATGTTATTTTGTTCACGTGGAATGTCAGAATCCACTGTATGGGAAGCACAGGTGTAGTGTGTATCTTCAAGATGAGATATTTGTGATACTGATGATATAGGGCAGGGCTGCCCAACCATGTTCCTGGAGATCTACTGTCCTGTAGGTTTTCATTTCAACCCTAATTTGGCACACCTGATTCTACTAATTAGCATCTCAACGAGATATCTAGCTGTTGAATGAGGTGTGCTTTGTTAGGGTTGGAGTGAAAACCTACAGGGCACTAGATCTCCAGGAACAGGGTTGGGCAGCCCTGATATAGGGACTGAACTCTAACCCTCACAGATCCACATCCAGAGGACGGAGGGATGCGATCACATGACCTGCACCCAGTGCAACACAAACTTCTGCTACCGCTGCGGCGAGAAGTACAGGCACCTGCGCTTCTTCGGCGACCACACCTCCAACCTGAGCGTGTTCGGCTGCAAGTACCGCTACCTGCCCGAGAAGCCACACCTGCGCAGGCTGGTGCGAGGGTCCGTGTGCGGTGAGCTGACTTCTGTGCCCCCCCAACCCCCCCTCACTCCTCCAATCAGAGTCCAGAGCAGAGAACACGTGGACTGATGCATGTTTTTGCCACGTACGCAAAGGCTTGTGGGTCTTTTTCTGCAGTTCCCAGGTGTTTATATGTCAAGTCTTATTTATCCCCTCCTCTCTGATGTGGGAGTTTTGGTCGAACACCTGTCCACTGCTCAGCTGTTGCTTACGATGCCATGTGTTCGCTAGTGGCTGTGGGAAGTGGGGTGGGAGTGAGTCATCAGCTTTGCAGCGCACCCCTCCTCCGCACACCCCCCCCACCCCTTCAGCTGACACTGCCTCTCACAGACCAATTGGCTCCTAGTCCAAAAACTGCCCATAAATCTCTTTACCCGGCAACAACCTGGGGAAGCTCTTGAAAGGATCAGTAGTTTTTTGTTCCTAAACAATTGACACTTAAAAGTATATTTTTTATTATTCAAAAATGCCTCTTAGGTTTTCTTTAAATATTAAATGCCCACAAGTATTTGGAATGCTTCGTGCTTTGTGGTTGGGGTTGTATATGCTTAATATATTCAGCCAAACCCTTTCCTTGTTTTACTGTCTGAACAGGCCGAGGTTCCTTTCTGTCAGGAATGTTATGATCTAACTTTGCCAGCTTTTAGGCCGTGCATTGAGCGTCAGACGATGGGCGTAGTCTGGCAAAATGGCTGCCGCATGGCGGCCCGCACAGGCTCAGCTGAGCGACCGTAGTCTCAGCCTCCTCACAGAGGGCCCTGCATTCCCAAATGGCGGCCGCGCTGTTTCCATGCCAATGCCGTTGGCATTACTGAACCCTGTTTTCAGAAGTTCTTCGGCCTGACGTGCAGTGGCATGCTGTGCGTCAGCTGTCGCCCTCTCGACAGGAAGAGATTGGATGACGCGTCAGCGGGGTGTCGCCAGAGGCGCGGGAGGGCGCCAGCCTGTGACGTGACCCCATGACGCACACGTGCTCAGCGCTAATCCATCACACGGCGGTTATATGCTGTCGTTTCCTCAGCTGAAATGCATATGGTGGGGGTGGGGGGTGGGGATAAATCAAACTGACTGAACATTCAACTGAAACAAATTGTGTTAAAAACTTTTTGTTATGCTGATTTATTTCTTTTTTTTTGCTCACACAGCAAAATTCTCACTGTTGCATCTACTCTTAACAGTTTTGATGAGTGCGCAATTTGAGTTAAAAGTTCACTGTCAGAGTTGATTTCACACTAAATATGTTTCTGTGTAACCTAGCTAGCACATTAGCTAAGCATTCAGTGAACGCATGACTTTAGCAGAGAAAACCTTTAATGTAGTTGAATGCCCATATTAAGATTTTTTTATTTAACCAATTTATTTAATCAAGTACAACCCCTCTTTTACAAGAGACCAGCATAACAAATAAACACCAAAATTATACAATAACAGACATCGTGGACTGAGTCGATTCCTACTCTTGGTACCTGGAACGTAAGCATGAAATTATAACTTAAAGGTTTGTAAAGATATGATGGTAGAATATGAAGACACAGCCTTATGTTTAAATGGGAATGTGCTGATTATCTAACCTGTGGGTCGCCAAATAAGGCCTGAAATTTAAATGCATGTGTTTTTCTCTCTTTTTTCCCCCCTAGCGAGTAAAATTGCAGTTGCACCCCTAGTGATTGTCCTTGTGGTGGCGTTTGGAGCTGTAGCCCTTGTTATAGGTAAGAAAATGACCCGTTCTCACATAATGTGCAGTAATTAGCATGAGCTGGATCTTTTCTGTAATAACAGAACGAATACTAGACTAATAGTAATTCATTCATTTTTTGATATTTTATGCTAATATGAGCTCTTTTACCCACTTAAGATCAGATGGAACACCACCGTATTTATTGTACACAATGTACTGAGAATTCTTCCTGTAGGGACACAGAACCTCCATACTGCTTAAGCCTTGCATAAGGAATTTGGGCTGTGGTCAGTTAGATTGTACTTCTGCATTGGCCAGTAGAGTGCATGCAGTGCTGTTTTATGGATTACTTCAAAGCTACTTATCTCTTCCTTAATAAATTATAAGCTGCTATACTGATTTTCAGTCGTGATTATGATCACGATGATGACAGCGAGGCTGATTTAATTGTTTTTTTAACAGCGCGTTCGTTGAGGATCGTCAGGTTGAGATACAAAATGACTCCAGAATGCTGCTTTAGTATTTGCATTAGCCGAGTTATTTGCATCGTTCCGCAGTTTGTCCGTTTTTCAGTTTGGCCTTTAGGACCTAAAACATTTTGTATAATGAAAAGAAGCCGTTGCTCTTGCATTAAAAGAACTGGGGAGACAGAAAGGAGACGGCGGTTAAGAGGCCGGGCCGATCGCCGTGGTTTTAGAGGCGAGTTAATTTAATCCGAAGGCTGTTTTCCTACACGGCGTGCGCTGCTGAATGGTCAGTCTGGCAGGGTTTTGCGTGCGGTTGATCTGACACTCATAAGTACGACAGCTGCGTCGTCAGCATGACATCTCATTTGTTTACCAAACGCAGTAGCTGCTGAATTTGATTTCGCACCTGGTTGGTTCTGTGAGTGCTCTCTCTCTCTCTCTCTCTCTCTCTCTCTCTCTCTCTCTCTCTCTCTCTCTCTCGCTTTCCCTCTCCCTCTCCCTCTCCCTCTCAATCACTCACTCAATTCCCCACTTTGCTCTGTGTCCTTCCCCCTAGGCCTTGTAGCTTTTCCCGTCTACTACATCTGCAAGAGGAGGAGGAAGCATTCTCAGGGGACCACGCACTGGCTGTGGTGAAGGAGCCCCGGGTCGTACCTGAGGAATGGGCGAGGGGGGGGTGGGGGGGACCATACGTAGACGTACCAAAAATATCTACACAGCCCTGGAACCGGGGAGCGTTGGAGGGCGGGGTTCTGTGACTACAGACCGCTGACCGGAAGTCCCATTATTTTCTCGCCGGACGCGGCCGCCCCTCAACCACGTCGCCTCATTCCGTTCCGAAGCGCGGTCCGGCGGAGGCCGAGCGCCGACGCTCCGCCTTCTCAGTCCCATGCGGGGACGCCGCCCATTCGGTTTAAAAGTAATTCAATTCGGGAAATGAACTGCCGTTGAGGTTGAGAATCGGAAAAAGGCCCTTAACGTCGCATGAGTCATTTTCCCATTCCACATTTCCTGAATTGACTGAATCAAAATGAAATTAAACCCAACTCTGGCCGCAAGCGATTATTCACTGATAAAGAATTCCAAATGCATGTCATTGTGAGAATCAAACCTTATTGGCTTGAGGGAAAAAGGAGCCTGATTACAGGAGGCGTACAGCAGGAACTGTTGCAGAATGTAGCGTTTTATCTGCATAAAAATGAATAAGGGTATAACAATAGGGAGTGCTTTATCCTCACGGGAGTGTCTCAAATCAATCCTGTTTTTGTTGTTTTTCCCTGCCTCAGATGGGTCGTATTGCAGTGGGGGAAGGGTGGAGAATGAGTGTCTTATTTATCTGTCATTAAGCAGGATGTCTGACGCGGTCGGTCATCTGACTTCTTTTATTCGGCCTTTCCTGCCCAAACCCCAGCGCTGTGCCAACTCTTCACTTCCCTGGCAGTAGCACCCTTGCCACAGTTCACATAAAGCCATTTCGCCGCGGAAAAGCGAGCATTTGCGAAAATATTTGCAAGCGATAGCACTCGGTGTCAATAAACAATCATTGGTAAATTTGAATGAATACAGTCAAATCGGTTACCTGCAATGGGGATTTCCGTGGTTATTGTACTTTTTTTGGATCAATAAGCGGGTTATACTCAGGGATTTTATGGATTGATATGCATCTGTTCCTGAGAAAAACTATTACATGTCCCCATGGTTGTAAGATCTAAAGACGGTGGTTTTGCACAAAGATAGAAAGGTGTGACATGGTGGCCACCCAAAAAACAAAGCCCATGTGTTCCTCCTGCAGAAATGACTTTTTTCCAGATGATATTGAGAGAAACGGAACGTATTTATTCTTTAAAAATCATGTATTTGCACGTTTTACTCGTTGCATTTCATCCTTAGGTGGGTCCATTTTAAATGTCATTTTTCAATTTAGTGAAAGCATTATCCTTTGGCTTTTCCATAAACACTGATGTACCAAGGAGGAACCATCTTTACGAGACCTGATAAAGGTAGTTTCGATCACTGACGATAACTGTATCGATAGTTATTTATTTTAAGAGCTTTTAAAAGTCAGTATGAGCATTCTGGGAAATGGATTTGTTTGAAATGGGTGATGGTGTCAAATTCTCTGCATTACACTGCATGAAACGTTGACTTTCCTATAGTCTTCCACACTATAAACCTGTGATGCAACGTAAGCAACTGAAATGTATCATACACTATTGCTATTGTGCGAGGATCCTTTCTGACCCGTTTACACTATTTCCCTCCTTACTTACCTGCCACATCAGGGATTTCAGTTCCAATCAAATGTCTCCTCAAAAATCAATTAAGCACTGATATTCAGCAGCTTTGCAGCCTATATGCCTCGCATTGTGAAATTATGTTTTAATACTGTACACACAAGCAAGGCGGCCATGTGCAATGACGGCTGTCCATTTTCGAGAGAGAGCTGCATCACAAGTGGAAAGCAACACACCATTAGAGCGGGGTTGGTACATTTGCATACTGTGATACAAGGGTTCAGTTGCTGCTGGCTAACATGCACAAAAAAGCCACGTCTGTCGTATCTCAAGTGACAACTTTCTCATTTCATAGTTGCCTTTGGCCAAACTCTTTTGAAGCTAGCAGTTTTTTGGGGGAGAGCCGTTTCTGATCTTAAAATTTAAATGTTATCTTATTTACAGCATACTCGTGGCTGGATTCATACATGTTTGACCTTAACTTTAACACAATATATGCAGAAATTTTTTTGACAAACGCAGTTTGGTGATTTTCGAAATGAACACTTGGATTTCAGAAAGAATTTGTGCCATCTATAATTCAAGCTGAAATGGGAGGAGCTTATTGGGGAAGCTGTGTCACCGCTTTTCCCCTTTCAGGCGATATAGACATATTTCAATCGAGAACATGGTTGCCAATTGAAAAGTTTTACCTTTTGTAATTGTTCTCAGGGAATGTTGTAGCTGTTCCGTTTAGCATTGCTCTTGTTTTCCTTGGGTTTAAGACGGGATTTGAATTTATGATGATTGGGGAAAAAACAGTTTTTTCAAGATCTGTTGTTCTGTCTCCAAGTAATTTTATTCACTGTTTAAAATGTACTTCCTAAATGCGTTCATTAACATTTAGGCAGGGGCGGGGTGGAAGGGTGCAAATTTATTTTCAGTTGACCATAAAGTGATCGACGGGGATACACAAATTTACAGTGGAAAATGCAGTGTTTTGCTGTTTACAGCCTTGCTTTTGGATACGTTTCCATGATTTTCCGCTAATGCACTGTACCCAGGTCAGTGGAGGCAAGCTAGGTGTGTTGAATTATACTCTGCCTGTATGGAGAAAGGCTCGCTATAAATCCTGCAAGTGCCATGTTGGCGTGGTTACGGTGACACACTGGTGCCTTTTTCAAAGACAATTCATGGGATTTACCTTTGTGTTGTTATAATACCTGTACTTTTAACTGTCAAGATTATCTCTAGTTTAAAATTTAGCACAATTAAAATGGTCAATTCCTTCAAATCTACTTGTGGTAGTCAGATACAATGTAGTATAATATAGTTAAATTTAGTTCCCTCCATATTATACTATATTGTACACGACATAACAGACAATATAGTATACATAACTACCACCAAACGTAGAGACGCATTCGTATGAATGTGTGCGCTCATTTTTGAAATAACTCAACAGTGTATGTACTCTGCCGTTACTGTTATATGTGGTTCTTCTGTGCTGCTGCACTTTACCCTCATGGAGTTCATGTAACATTTTGCAAACCGCAACTATGTGTTGTTCATGTGTATTTTTGGACTCAAGTTCATTAAACATGGCTGGCTGAAACGCCAGGTCAGAGCTTTTCCCCACTGGTGTCTTTTCTTTATTCTCTCTCTCTCTCCTCCACAGTGAGTGACTGAGCAGAAGGCCCAAGTCTGTGAAGGATGACTGTCAAAAACGCTGTTAATATAGATGTTGCAATTAACCCTTTGAAGAGTAGGTTTTTTCTGAATGCTTTTTTCAAAATTTTAAGTCGGTGTTCTATAACACAATGGCTTTCACCGGTGATTGTTACATTAGCATTAGCATGTTTACTTAAGAACTTTCTAATCACATATTTGTGATCTTGCACCTCAAAGGGTTAATGACGCGTTGTTCTTTTATAGGAACCTCTGGGATCGTTCTCTTGCCTCTGCAATATGTCAGCCTATTTCATCATGTTTTTTTTCTTTACTGCGCACCACTTTTTAATATCCTTTCACTTAATCCCAAATGTTATATATGTGACCTTTATTATATATCACCGTTATTAATGCATTTCCCCTTGTCTGCTGCGGGTGAATGGATTCACTGATCATGTAACCCCTGGTTGAAGTCCGTTTAGCTGCCAGCTGATGCTGGAGCGGCTGAGAAGGCTGGCGGGGGATTGCAGCGCCCAGTTGCAGTGGTATGAGGCAGGCCAGAGTCCACACACGGGCCGGAGAAGCACGGACTTCTTTACGTCACCGCCCGTCGCCATGGTGATGCAACATGAATGTTCTGCAGCGTTTTCCTGTGTGTGTAAAGAGCTGTGTAAAAAGCTGGGCTCTTTAAACTGGGTGAGCTTTCTCTGCTGTGAGAGTGGCTTAATCGTGTGTGCTTAGATGAGATTTAATCTAATAGATTAGCAAGAACAAACGGTTAAATACTCCAATCTTCATATAAAATGGGTGAGGTCTGTAAGACACACAATCGATGAATGAGACCTTCTCTCCCCTCAGTAACCAGGAGGGATACACATGCAAAGTCTGAAACTCAGCCCAAAAGGTTGCCAGAGACAATAACCTGAGTCGACTGCGTACAGCTGAGCCAGGTCCTTACTTCCACGAGGACATGGATTTAATCAGCTGCTTCATTGTGCTGCGTCACAGCTTGAGAAGAGCGTGCAGTTGTTTTGTTGAGAGTTACTGGTCTTATATAATGAGCATTTAGGCAGCAACGATTTATAGCATCGGTGAACACATTTTAAGCTAGACGAAAGCGCCGGAAGATTGCCACTTCACAAGTGGAGATGCACGCATAATGTGGAAGTCCTGTTGACCGAAGCCCTCCGCCACAGTTCAAGGGCAGCTCTGTACTGACTGCACTACAAACACCGGCAGTGGTTTGGGACGGGAGTGGACTAACGCAGGGTCTGTGTAATGGTGCGATCCTTGCCGAAACACAAAAAAACAGAGCCTTCGCTCTTATGAATACAGGCCTTTTTACACCGCGCAATCGCAAGGACAAATATTCATCACTCAGCCAAAAAAGGCTGGCAGTGTATGTAAATCCAAACAGACATCATGGGGAGTCATTTTAAACCGGGATGCTCTCTTTGGATGAGGTGTAGGCTAATCAAAGCCTGCTTCCCAATTATTTTATTTAAAGCTGGGGAGAGAGAGTTCAACATAAGGCACATGTATTCATATTGTATATGAATATGTATTAAATAACATTATAATGCCAACCTAGATTTTTTTGGCAACCGTCTGCATTTGTATTACTGTTTGTCTATGCTGAAGATGTCTTTTTCATGGTGCAGTTTTTTTCTGGATCCGTACAACTTACCTATACCTATATTATTCTTATCTATAAACTACTATAAACTACAGTGAGGGAAGACAGTGTAAACGAGACTGCTACACAATTCATCGTTTTTTTCTTGCGCTGTGCAGTGATTTCTCACTCGGCTGCACTGGAAGGGAAACACTGGTGTTTTACAAATAGATGCAATGAGCACATTCTTACAGTAGAGGGGGTAGTAACTTTAAAAACAGTAGTTGCTTATCCGTCACAACAATTGAAGTATTGTACTACAATGAAGATTGTTTCATTATACGTACACATTATCACACACATTTTTACTATTTGTTTTTACAAGTTTTTTTTGTCCATGGCATGTTGCAAGTTCTTGTTAATGACCATGACTGGAGAGAGTTTTTGAGATATTATTTTCTAGATATTTATGCAACGCCTTTAACTTTAATTTCTTCCCAATTTGGAATCACCAATTATGTGCTTCTCAAGTGCACTGGTATACATGCAAATTTCACACTACAGGACACACAGTACTACAGGGGAGCTTGATCCAAAGGCAGAGGTGTATCCCTTGCTGGAAACAACTGGTAACCTGTGGTTGCCTGGCCCGGTACATAACTGGGAGGAACAAATGCTGTGGTCGCCCAAGGAACCCAGGCCAACTCAAATCCATTCTATCCTGGGTGAAATGAGGCCAGTTGTGTCCCATCGTCACGTGGCTGCAGATTCTCAGTAGCAGTCGGATAATTACATACCCAAGGCTTGAACTTGCCATATCCAGACTTCAGGCTCCAGCTCAGGACATTTTATCAAGTGTGCCACTCAGCAGCCTTTATTAGCCTTTCTTTATGAAATAATAGACCAATGACCCCTTCATTAATTTTCATAAAACAGAAAAATTGCCCAACAAAATAAAAGCTGCACACTATATCTATACCAACAGGGTATTTCATGAAGTGTTGTGCGTTACATCCTGGCCTACCCGCTATCCAGTATGCCATGTTTCCACATTGCATTCACAAGTCTGTCAGAAAATAATTTGATGAAAGGAAAAGCAGAAGAAAGGATAGACATTGGATAGTAAAAAGCTGAATGGTTCTAAAGCTAATGTGAACTTCAGTAAATGCGCCGGTCGACAGGGCCGGTAAAACACTGCGTACACTTGGCAATAACTAGTGTAGCGAGACTAATATTATGCAACCAAGCGAAATTGATCCACACTAACTCTAATTTGATGAAAAAGTCTAATTCATTATAGCCATAAACCCAAGTGACCGCTGAAATTAGTTTTATTCTATTCTATTCACTGGTATCTCTCCTGACTTATTTTATACAGATTTATAGAAAGTCTGCAAATAGCTCACACAAGGAATCAAGTATAAGTTTGAATAACTTATTTTATTTAGCTTATATGCGCAAAGCAAATCTTATTTTATCCATTTTGCCCAAGTGTTTTGAACAAAGTCAAGGTTTTTAATAACCTCCCCAAGAAGGAATGAAGGAACACATTCCTTTGCTTGTCTATGTTGTGTTTTTTTTCCAGACAGTAGCATTAAGCTGCTTTTCTACTGAATTACCAACAGAGGGTACTGCTGCACAATATTGCATCAGCAAACTGCAAAATAATCTAATACGCTACATTGGGGGGAAATTAATTTAAATATAAGACCAGCATGAAACGAATTCAAGAGCATCAATTAATTGCCTAGTTGATCACAATCTGTTCCATAATGTTCTTAATGTTACCTGGGGTACAGCACCTCAGTACCATGGAACCCCTTTACTCTTTAGCCTGAGGGGTGAAAGGACAGGATGGTGGGGTGGTCTCTACAGATGAGTGTGCTGCTAGGAGCATATCATAACTGAACCACATCAAAAGGAGCAGAGGATTATATAACATCAATTCCATTTCAATGGTGGTCGGTTGAACTAAAGCAGAAATTCTGAAATTGGAAGTCTGGATAGGAGAGGGGTAAAGTTGAATCTCAATTGGCAGATTAAAAAAGAATACACTTAAATGTTGTTTATTCCCACATTTTATGTACCCATTTAGAATAGGAAAAGTGGATTTGTGCGTCTGCGTAATATACACTCATAATTAGGTCAAAACAGTGGCTGCATGTTATTATAGCAAATAATTATCTTTCTGCCGAATGAATGACATTATGTGATCTCTTCATGTATCGTAAAATTATCAACTCTGTAGTGTTTCTTGACAGAGGGGACCGTAGAGACCATGACAGTTGCCTATTAGGTTTTTATGAAACTTTTTAAAAGTTAATAAAATGTCTACAGCATAGGCCTACTGATGTGCAAATCCAGCTGAGGAAACTGTTGTACTTGTAGTTCTCCTGATTGTGAGACTCATGGCCGCGGCTTGGCTGGCTTTAGTCAGAGGCTCCGCCAGGAGATGCCTGATTGGCCACTGCATCACTCTGAGAGGTCATGTTAAATGGTGTATTCAAATGATCTCAGAGTCAGAAGTCGGAATATTTCCGATTTATGAAAAAAAAAAATCACATGATCAGGTCCTCTAGAACAGCAACTGCTCTGGGCCCCGTTTAACAAAAGGATCTTAGATAAAAATCAGCGTAGGCTATTTTGTTTTTATATTACTTTTATTGTTAGTTTGTTTTTTGTCATTCGTTTTTTGTCTTTCTCCCTCTATTTTTATTATCCTTTCGATGTAATGTCAGTACATTTTTATAATTTTAATCAGACAATGAATAAAGCACAAACACAAAATGCTCTAAGACGATCTTAACTCTAAGTTGCTTTTGAGATGGACAGCAGAGTGAACAGCTGGCTTCAACCACAATAGAAACCATCAGAGCTGCATGGGCCCTGTTCCACAAAGCAGGATTACTGATTTAGCTGGATAAGTGCACTGAGTAAAATCCAGAACAGCTTCTTTTTTTTATTTTTTTTTTTACTTCAGTCTATGTTTCAGATTTGGGAGGGTTTGAGGTTTTACTTTAGTGCAGTTATCCAGCTAACTCAGTAATCCTGCTTTGTGAAACAGGGCCCTGTTGTGCACTCTCCCAAATGACCAGAAAACATCCCATTGATGAAACATGCCTACAGTTACAGCTGATCAAACAGCATTATTTAATATGTTGTCTACTTGAATGATTTGAGGTTGTAGAGGGAAAAAGTGTAAATAATAAAATCAACTGATAAAATGCCTTATTATAAATCTGATTCAATAAACTGACTTAATTCAACCATCCATGATATAGCCGTATTATATCCAAAGAATACTCGAAATTAGGAAACAATAAAACTAAATTATGCATTTAATGGTGCCTGAAACGCTGCGAACAAAGGTGTATTGACTCATCCGTAATAATAAAACAAGTTTAGCTGACAATCAATTGTTTTTACAAATTTTTTTTTTTTTAAAGTCTATAAATGCTTTAAAAAAAGACTATTTCCAACGATTTACCAATAAAAGAGAACTGAGACAAACTATTATGCTGAAAATGGGAACAGTTTGGCTACTTTCATATTTGGATACTTTCATAGTTTCATGTTAGAAAATCGGCAGTTCGTTCATTGGCTCGGCAGTCAGCTTCACGCACACGCTCCGCCCATAGGGGCGGTGTTCCGAGTGACAGCGGAGGAACTCCGGAGTAAACACGGCTCGTGAGGGACAGTGCAAGAGCTCGCGGATGATAAAGGGCTGGCAAGAATAATTCAACAGTAGCCTATAAGAAACGTTACTTTTTAAAATATAGAAATAACAGGACCTGCAAGTTGGGACAGGACAGCTGAAATGGAAACCAGGCAACAGGGTGAGACAACTTGCATATACTAGCTAGCCAAAACAAGGCTTCTATTCGAAACGAAACTTATGCTAAATTATACAATTAAAGAACACAATATTGAATTACTATATTGAACGATGTATTTTTAAATATTATTAATTCCTTGTGTTTTTTTGCTATGAATCCATCGAAATATATTTTTTAGCAATGTATAATCAGAATATGATTAATTCGAGACAACTCAGAAGTCGCAATTTGTTTTGGTTTACGTCTGAACAAGTATATTCTGTGTTAAGCCGTACTGCGATTTGAATGGTATGTTTCGTGGTGCAGGTCCAGAAGACAGTGTCATTTCCATATTAGATATTTAACTCGAGCCAGTTAAGACCTGTTCGACGACGCGCATCTACTTATCTGGAGAGCATGTGATAAAGTTTTTTTACGGATAGCCTTTGTATGCTACCTACAGAAACAAATAGCTTTCCATTGAAAAATAGCTTTCCATTAGAAGAAGCTACTTGTTCTATGTTTTCCGTTCAATGGAACCATATGACTGGCTCGAGGCCACCTATTTTTTGTTCCTCACGTGACCACCTGACCCAAAATAATTGAAATCTTGTGACCTTAGGTATTCCACACACAAAAAACGTTGGCTTCCTCGATTGTCTTTTCATTTCATTGCAATCTCTATCAATGGAAACTGGAAAGTTTTGTTCTTTTTAAGAGCGATATAGATCAAAAGCAGGTGCGAACATTTCTGTTGATCAGACAGCTACGTTTTCGTCCTTATAAGTGCAAATAATTCCAGCCGTGTTTAGATAAAAAACCTTGTAACCTACAGCAGTATGCTGAAGTTATCTGGCACTGGATCCTATTCAACTAGTTGCTTTTGTCCCGTGTAAACAAACCCAGTGTGTGTAACCTGCTCTTCTGTGTCTTACCCCTCCGTCATTTGGAAAACAAACGGAACAGAGCTGTACTCTAGTATTTTGAGCGAGAGTACGGGAGATTGGGGTAAGACTGAGTGATGAATGGGTTGTGTAGATATCTCTTGAAATCCACCCTGCTGTTGAGATTGTTTAATCCTTGCTCCCTGCTTATGTAGTACATTAGGCTACTGCAGGTGTGTTTGTGATCAGTAGCCTAATATCTATTGTTGCCAACCCCATGTCCTCAACATTTATAGATGCATTTTAGATTGCTTTTATTAACCTGCATGATGCACTTGAACTATGTGTTTCCCCTTTCTGTAATGCCTGTATAATGAGGTGCAATTGTATTCATTAATTACAGTGTGATTTTGAAAATTAAACTTTGGTAAGGGCAGCGGTTGTCTCTCAATATTTAGGTAACCACTAAAGGCTGAAGTGCAACCAGTTTTAAAGGGTTAATTTATTGATGTGGGCCTTCTGTTGCTATTTGCGCATACACATTGCACCCCATAAAAACAGCAAATATTGACCCTTTCAGTACAAGGAATGCTTTTTAGCCTTTATGGTTAAGAAATTAACTGCTTTTTTCAGAAAGGTCAGTTTCATCAGGATATGATATTCTTCTTTCCATTTCTGCTTTCTCTTGCTTGCCAAAATGAAGAAGGGGGCCATCTCAAAACGGGTATGTTTGTGTGACATTGAACTTTTTCTCAAATTCCTGTATTTGATGAAAAGTTTTTTTTTTTTTTACACACCTCCCATTTACTCTCTCTCTCTCTCTCTCTCTCTCTCTCTCTCTCTCTCTCTCTCTCTCTCTCTCTCTCTCTCTCTCTCTCTCTCTCTCTCTCTCTCTCTCTCTCTCTCTCAACTCTTTAAAATGGGCAGAAATCAGAAATGTTCTTCCTGATGCCCTATATGTGCTTGAACCATTAAGTACAGCTATTCAGACTGGCTGATTCATTTTGACATGCAGGCCTGTGGGTGGAATTAATTATTCCCTATGCATGTGACTTGAGGTGCTCATCATGTTAGTAGTTGAACGGGTTTCCAAGTATCTCTGGTAACCCTTGAATGACAGGAAGAAGCATGTTTTGCTGCATACTGTAACCAAATATCCACAAGCTTGCTTCTAACATGGATGATGCCTTTGAAAGTATTGGACAGTCTTACCGAGTGAGTCGCCTAAAATGAGCTCGTCGATTTACCTCACGTCTTGATTTAGTTTTTGCACATGGTAAAGGACTGAGTTAAATCTGGTCAAGTTACGCCAGGGGGAAAGTCCCTCGGACTGCAACAGCAGTGGCAAAATTATGTAACTGTAACGCTCTTCCGCTGGCATTTGCAGGGCTAGCCAGCTAAACAGCCGTGGCGCGGAATCAGGAAGAGGGTATTGTCAGCATGCACACTTCCATATTTATTTTGCTGGGTTCTAATTCATACATGCATGACTGGAGATGGAACCGTGCACACGTGATGAAAGTATAACTAAGGACAGGCAACGTGTACATGTGCAACCAGCATATGTGTTGTATATTAACACTCTACACATTATGGTAAGCATGCTGAAACATGGTAAACATGATGTCACAATACTTAAATGTACCTGACTTAATTAAAGGGACAGTATCCTCTCTGCAGTGAGAGAGGGGTAGTCCTTTATCAGGACGTGAACTTACATTGGTGTGTTCAGTCCGTAATGCATGTAGGAAAACATACTACTCCGTATACCTTTTTCCCACTGAATTCACTTGCACTTAGCATGTGCCAATTCTGGACCAGGTGGTCAAAGCACTAACAAACATATGCAACATTGAGTCAACTTTTACCAAATGACATTTTGGAGAGCTTAAAGCAATCCAAATGAAAATAGTTTTAATTTGATATAAAGGGGATGCATGTCCACTGATTGAGACAGACTCATGATAACAAATTGCTTTGACAGCTCTCTGGGCTGATGGCTTTGGGATATCCAGTGCTAGCTCTGGCTGTAAAGCAATCAGTTTGTCACGTGACAAACTGTTTATATTCTCTGTGTCTCTGAATCGGTTGCTGAAGCTGAAGGCTGAGCTTGGCTTTGCCTGGACTTGAACTATTTATACAGGTGCTAGAACACATAGTTAAAAGGTTTTGGCTCTTTGTTTTTGCACTTGTGTTCAAGAAGATGGGGATGGGGCCTATGTTGCTTTATGCATTACTGAAGGTCTTTGCATAAGCTGCCTTATGTTCTGTAAGCATAGATATAACCTTTGGTCTTTGGTACACTTAGAGAGACAAACTGCAGTCATTTTTGTCAATCTCCAAAGGTTTGTTTTGGGCATCCCACTGTGAACAGTGATATAATTACAGTTAAGGTCATTTTGACAGCAAGCAAATTAAATCAGGGGCTACAAGTGTTTTTCGTATCTCAATGGAATAGTGCAATGGAAGCACAGTACTGACGCTGATGCGCTAGATGTGAACAGTGTCCTTTTAACGCTCTGTTATTTAAGGAAGGAATGGTTGCACTGTGAAAATGGAAAAGGTGGGTAACGTTAGTGTATCTTACGGCTCCCCCCGCTGGCTTGACGGTGATTAGCGCATGGCTCGGTGGTCCCCGCCGCGGCCCTAGGGGAATTCCGCACTTTAAGGATAAGTCGGTGACTGCCCTAAGGCCTTCAGACAGTCTCAGGCCTGCTGGCAGTCCCAGGCCTGCTGACCCAGACATCGGATGCAACGGGGAGTCTTTCCGAAGGCGGCTTGGAATTGCAGAAAACAAAACCAACACAAAAGGAACTGAATGTAGTAACAGCCCCTACTACGTTAGGAATGTCTGTTACTGCCTTCCCAGCCGATGGCAGTGAGCTGTGTCTTGGTCCCTGTTTTGTTTTTGGCTAGAAGGCTTACTCCCCTCTGTTTGTCTGTAGACATTTATAAATAAAGGTCTTAAAGGAGGAGAGGGGGGGGGGAGGTCATGTGACATTCAGGTGCTGTGGGAACACACTGAGGGAAGTGGCTTCAGAATAGCGTAAAATCCCTTGAGAATACCTCAGAATCTAAAGAGATTTCAAAATTGTTCTGCTCATGTTTCGGGAAAGTGAAGCTTAATGAAAACCCGTAGTTGGTGGAATGATCTCATGCTGTCAATAATTGACTGGTACAAACCAAAATAATACTTTGCTCCGC
The DNA here is from genome assembly GCA_022702515.1 of Ilyophis sp. 1 JC-2022. Classification (NCBI taxonomy): domain Eukaryota; kingdom Metazoa; phylum Chordata; class Actinopteri; order Anguilliformes; family Synaphobranchidae; genus Ilyophis; species Ilyophis sp. 1 JC-2022. The sequence continues at coordinate 85,193,731 of CM040395.1, forward strand.
AGCCAAACACTATGATTAATTCAATTCTTGAAGTCACAAGCAACACATGATGGTTAAAAATATTTTGTGGTTTGTGAATTAACCCACCCCTGTTACTTCATTCCTTGGAGACACATCCATTTCAATTGAGAGGATATGTCATAATTATGAAGAATCAGAGCTTTCAATTCAGTTGTCCTCTGGATGATGGACAGTTTATTATTGTGTTTAGATCAAGATAAAATAATAACAAATATCCCAAATCCCATGTTTGACACAGCTGCCCTGTAGGAGAGCAACCGCGTAAGGCGGTATATGCTAAAGAAGAACAACCAGTATGCTTACGATTGGCTCCAAAAGAATAATGTCAAATTAGTCATTGGGATGGGTTTAGAAAATATGCAGACAGAAAAACCCGAACCAAGCGGCAAACAGAACCACACGTGAAAATGTCAAGCTATGTGACCTGAAAAACCACGCCCTTGGTTTATAGGAGTGTCGGAGCAGGAATTTGTCTGATCGTGTCGGTTGAATTATAGCAGTAGTGTCGAAAACAAAAGACATAAATGGCGAGAAGGGATGAAACAAGCGTGATAATGTGCTGTCTACGTGTTAAGTTGCTTAGCAACATAATTACAGTGAAGAGTTACCCGTTTTTCAAATGAAACAGTCGCTCAGTATTTGAAGAAGAATAAATGGACATTAGGCTTCTGCCTTTGAATAGACCCCGAACCTTTTAGTTTGCTAATGAAATGCCCCCCAAAAAAGGTACAGGACTCATTGCCTTACCTCTCTACACCCATGACCCTGCTATATACTCTATCAGCAGTTGGACCAAAATCAGGAACATTATGGGTATACAAACAAAAGCAATATTTGAATTTATAACAGCTTTGCATTGCTTTCTGCGCTGCCTCCTTTCTATTGTTCTTGCCTTTGACATGAGGCACCACCAATTCTGTTCTAACTGAAAGCCCTTCACGTCATAACAAGCTGACGGGTGCTCCAGGTTTCTGAGAGCAGCTTGTTTTCAGAGGCTTAAGTGGACACGTCTGTACTCTGACATCATGCCAGGTTTTACACGAGACTGACCATCAAAATTGTGCACCTGAGGTGATGGCATTACAACGCATTATTACTCACTATTACTAATGCTTGCTTTAGTCACTGAGTTCATTCGTTACTTTATTTGACAAGTTATTTTGTCTGGCAAATGTTAATAGTTAATATGGCTTTTGGAGTGTCTGTATCGGACTGGTTATCACTAGTTAAATTAAATAGCAAAATAAATGAATATTGTAAGCGTTATGAAAAGCATTTGTTTGGATCGGTGCTTTAAACCTTCAAATATTCAAATATGTCGTTTATTGATAGTATTTCTACCGAGACCTTTTAGCATTGAAAAAGGCAGTTGCTAGTTTTCTCTGCAGTCCTGAAGTACCATTTTGCCTCTGAGTGCCATGCCCGACGCGTTATGGTAAGCATGGCTCAGTCCTGCCCCAGGCTGCCAGCAGACACGGCCTCTGATTGTGTTACGGTAAAATGGCGTCACATGTCCCGACGGCACGACGGTCTAATCAGCTGCGAATGGGAAAAGCAAGCAGACATGAGGAGGGAGGGGTCGCTTGTTTTTCTCTGTTACTTTTTCATAAAACATCTGCTTTTGTTTTGAAGTGGCTCATCCTAATCCGATGCTGCGGCGGTTTTACGTGCTTTAGAATAGTTCATTCCGTTCATTATGAATCTCATTTTCATAACCTGTGGAATAGTGAAGATTGGTAGTGCACATATTGTTCTGTGTCATCAATAGCGATGCAGCCAACGGGAAATTCATCATCAAAGTTGATGATTGATTGGAATTAATAATCATGCAAGTATCAAATATCATTTTCACTGACTGTGTGCAACGGATGTAGATTTTATTACTAATCTTAACATGACCAAATGTGTGCTTTCATATGTAGCTTTAGTGTATGAATAGGACATTCTCAGAGTGAGCATAGGGATTGCACAGGTACGCTGTACAGTTTGTAGCCCTGGCTGGACTCATCTTGGGTGAGTCTGATGCACGCTTCAGGCATGTCTTCACCTCTAATCAATAGCTTCAGAGTTCCAGCCCCGAAATGTAACCACAGGCTCCAGACCATATTCCCAGTCTGTGTTCTACCAGGTGCTGATTTGATCTAGGCAATGATGAATAGTTTCCAGTCTGGCTTTATTGATTTCATGCTGTATTTGCAAAAAGGGGTCGATTAGAAACAGTGAATGGGGAGATAGAGAGAAAGAAACGACTGAACATGCATTTGTTGATGCCTAGGAGCAAAACCAGAAATGCATCACCTATTATTTGTTCCACAGAGATACAAAATTGAACATAATTGTTTATTGTGACATGTTTCAAAAACGATCTTTTTTAGATTTTAGAGTTCCGACATTAAAAATTGTAGACAAGGAGTTTCTAAAATGTGAAACACCCGCCATGGCAACCCTAGAGTGATATGTACCTCTATAATAAGATATAATTTCCATAACATAATGTTGCTATCTGGAGGTTGATTGTTTTTAGCTTGCTTCAGCTTTAAGCCTTCAGTCACTGGCTAAGCTTGTATGTCAGAGAGACCACAATCTGAAGCTTCCAGAATTGGCTGACTGGATTTTTAAAAATGACCACCAATACAAATTTCCCTCCGAAAAATGTGAGCTAAGGCTTTTAGTTGTGGCTGATTAATCTGGTCAGGCAGAGCATCCCTGCTGCCAAATGTCACATTCACAACGGTGATGACATTGGGTGAAGCGTCACGCTTCCTCTGACGCATCCCCTGCATGAGCTTATTGGCTCCGCAACATGGCTGATATTTTATGGAGAGGTGCTTAAGATTTAAACGAGATAATCTGGTTTAAAAGAAGGAATGGAAAATCGTTTTTTTCCACCTCCGGGTATTCAGGATCAGATATTTTCCACCATTGGCTGAAATTGTAGCCACCTGTTCCTGTGTGTCCTGGGGACGTACTATCTACTGTAGATGATACAGATCTTTTTATTTAAATCCATTTTATACACCAGAGCCCACGGCTGTGACTAACCGCTCTGAAACGGGCTCACTCTTACTTTTATATGCAATTATTCAGTGCTGTATGCATTTTCAAAACCAACTCAATGACATTATTCTCATCTTGCAATAATCCCTCATTTAAGACAGGCTTGGGGTACAATTCAAGTCAGTTTGCCCCATCAGGAGCATTTGAATATATCTACCCTTTGCCTCTGCATTGTTCCTTTGACAAATTATTTGATTATAGTGCAAAAATAAACCTCTGTTCCAAGAATCGAAGTTGAAATGACACAAAGGGCGGTTATTAAAAGTGTTTAAGGCCATGGTTGGAATATTGCAGTTGTCACGGTGATGGAGGTTGAAGCCTCATGTCTACAACGATGCAGCCTCACTACCATGGCAACAGATCTCGGGACCACTCCATTAAAAATACATGTTTGGAGAGTTCTAAATAGTTCCTGGTTTGCCTAGATAGACTTTCAGAAATCATTTATAAGCAAATAGCATCTTTTTGAATGTAAGCCAGGGGACTGTAGGAAAAGCCTTGTGTAGGAGAGTGTCTGGAAAGTAGTGCATCTCTGCTTGACCTTGTTGCTGTGCTGTTCACATTCTCAGGTCTGCTGGAGTCGGAACCACTGCAGGAAGTGGATGAAGACATGGTGACAGAGGTAGACCTCAACAACAGTGTCTCTGAGGAGGAGAGAGAAGAAATGCAAACGGAACTAGTAAAGGTAGTCGCTCTTCTCACTTTTTGACCGTTGTTTAACTGGTGTTTCCTGCTTCGACTAATAATTCAACGAAACCTTTATTTGTTTATACATTTGGATGTTTTTTTTATACACAGAGAGTCTTTGGAAAGCAGCACGGAGACATTATGATTGGAAAAGTTATTTGCATAACTGAAAAGCGGGACACATGCAAATACTGGCACTCAGTTTAATCAGCGGTTTGCATATTTTGTGATGCAAACAGGGGCTTGTTGGTTTTCCGTTGTTGAGTCGAGAAGGCTGCTGAGAGAAACCGGTAGCTGATCTCAGAACAGTGTGTACACAGCTGTTTGCTGCCATGCCAGATGCATCACAGCAATGTGATTCCCCAAGGCGTCGTCGCCACGGCGTTCAGACACAGTCCGCCGTGTTCGATCAGTCGCTAGCCTTTGACCTTGTGACCACACAGTTGTCCTCATTAGGAAAGGTTTAGTAAATTAGCTACATCACTAGGTAATGTAGACAGAGATTTGACTGCATAGCTTTCTCAGAGAGCTATGTGGTCAAGTTCTGCATTTCTTCAGCTTTCGTACATTTCAGACGGGCTGCTAGACAACCTTGCCTTTCAAGGTCAGAGTAAGAGACGATTGGATAGTAAAAATGTGTGTCTCTCTCTAACAGTTAGAAGAAGAAATCTCCACACTGAAACAAGTCCTCACTGCCAAAGAGAAACAGCATGCCGACCTGAAGCTAAAACTGGGATTGACGCCGCTGAGTGAACTCAGGCAGAACTTCAACAAGAGTTGGTACGAAATGCAGACGACCACTGCGTAAGTCCAGTTACCGTCTTCGGCCCTGCTATCGTCTTCATTATCGCTGTCTGTCACACCTCGAACAGTGCCATAAGTGTACGTCTTCATGAAACATTTTATGTTCTTCAACATCATAACATGTCATTATAATGAATTCATAAGCATGTGTGTAGTCAAATATTAGTAGAAATTTATATTTTCACAATACCAGCTCATTAAACTCATAAAGTGTGTGTCTATCCTAAGCAAGTATATCAGGTACATGCAAAATCAAGCTCTAAAACTCAGTAAGGAAACCCTGATGTCTTTTTTAACCAGCAACAGTTTTAGAACTCCATTGTATATTTTATCATTTTCAGTTTATGAACTTCTCAGGAACTGTATATCTTCCTATGAATAAGATTGAGTTATCCTCCGTCCATATCAACAAGATTGCTGCTATGGGCTGTGCGTAATTTCTCAAAGGGCCAGAGTCCTGTCAGTACAGCTGAAAGTTCTCCTGTGAGTGGGTGAATAGGTATGTCAAGCATTTGAAAACTAAAGGGGGAAGGGAAAAAATGAGTGCTTCTCCACTTAGAGTACGCCTTGAGGTATTTTATGAGGTTCATAGAGTTCATTAAAAGCGAGGGTTACTGTAGAGATTCTATCTCTCACTGTCTGAGGGCAAGAAGCTCATAGGCCCAGCGACATCATCACTGCGAGGCTTCAGAAAGTCATGTTAAATAATACGTTTTTGGCAAGGGAGAATTCTTTTTTAAACCTGACGTTTTTTTAAACCCGGCTATTTGTCCACAATAGTGACAAAGGACCACACGTGAGACAACGGCACGCTCAGGTTTCTTGCAAGGGCGGGTGCGAGTCCAACTGAGGCGTCCTCATCATTATCAGTCAAATGACTAGCTTTTTTTTGGGAAAGCATGTCGTGCGGTCTTATGTAAATGGCCACATTTCACGCTCCATTTGCAGGAGAGGGCTCGTCACGCCTTGTGCTGAGGGCGGTCGAGCGGTATCGTGCTAATACTCCTGCGTGGTGGGGAAACGGGCCCGCCGTGAACCTGAATGGCGCTAGCGGTGTCAGTGTGCAAACAGCTAGGGCCAAGTGCGCCTGGCCTGTCGGTTCACCAGTCTGTCCGCTCTTTGGCCGCAGATATATCATGAACGAGCTCGCGTCACGGATCACCGTTGCCGTGGTGATGGCTAGAAGCACTTCCACTTCTGCTCACTTTGAGGCGAGAGACTGCTGAGAGAGAGAGAGAGAGCTTCTGGGCTGGAGAATGAGCCGCTCTTTAGCCGCGCGCCTTATTTCTTAGTATATTCCTATATTTATTCTGAGAGGACATTCCAGAGAGGAACTGAGAGAGTGATTTTCACTGTTATTTGTGTTTAGATTTAATTTTTTGGGGGTTTTTGTTTTTTTTATGTTTGTTTGTTGGGTTGGATGTTGTATTATATAACACGTGTTCTATGATACCTTAATTCTTGACTACTCTGAACTCCATTTGTATATCCCCACATGTATGTATGTATGCTGTGTGGCCTGTATGCTAAATCTGCTGGGGGCATCCCCCCGGCGCTGCCCGCAGCCGCTTTTTGTTTTTTCTCTCCCATCCCATCCAAACGCCTAATTACACTCGCATTCATTAATTAGGCTTGATGACATTTATTCAGGTGGCCATGTGCTGGAGAGTTTCATTTTTTTTTCATTCAGAGATTCCGTGATTTCAGAATCACAACTACATAACAATCAAAATCAAAAATCATCAGTGTCAACTGTGAAGTGAAAAAAAAAAAAAAAAAAAAACACCAGGACCACCACAGACCAACTTCCCACATCCCAAATATTAAGTACAACACACAACAACAACAACAAAAATAATATAAAATAAAAATATCTATAGTTCTATATTTATTATTAATAACTAATAAATAAGGGGATGGAGGAATATGGGTATATATGAATGTATACTTAGTACTTAGTGTGTTAGTGTTCCATTGCTTATCTAAATATTGCTGACACAGACCTCAGTTAGAAACATGTGCTTTTCTAATTATACTGTAACACGTTTTTCAAGTGAGTAAGATGTATCTCCAATTCATAACTTGATTCATCGGACAAACATACAGCTGAGAGTACTATACTTTAGTGTTCCTGGTGGTTTCTTTATGATCTTATAATGTGAAGAGAATTTGAACTTTAAATATTACCTTCCTCATTCCGAGAAGGCAAAGATACCAGAGCTGGCATTTGGGCGATGTTCGTTTCACTTTGTGGTGTAGTTTTACATACACCCATGTGATGCATTGTCTTTAGGCTCTGGAGACTGATTCCCTCAAAGCCAAGCTGCAGACAGGCTGTTAGATGAGGAAACTGAGAATAAAATCAATGAGATCCTTTTTTTGGCTGCTCTAAAAAATAAAAAATGCTACTGTTCCTGTGCTGTTAATCAAAGCACATATTTCTACAGGAAGACACGCATGTAACAGTCATGGAGTCTGGGAATATGCACATTTTTATATGGTCGTTTTTACTTAAGTATGCATTTTAAACCTCAAATGAGGTAAATATCCCTCCCGTTCATTGCAAACTGGGAAGCAAGTAATGATTCCTTTAGTTTGCCGATGGAAATTGCAGTTGTCCGAGTTTTGATTGAATCCATGCTCTACACCACTGTGACTCACTCATAAATCCATTGATCTCCAGATATTAATATTTTAAGGCTATCTCATGAACATGAGAACACACAAAAGGACATCCTGCCAGGGGAAAAGGAGAGTGCTGGGAGAGAAGATGTTGATGTTCTCTAATGTTGCCCTTGTAATGTGAACTGTGGAAAGGTACAATTATATGTGCTTGCGTGTGTGTTTGTACATGCATGTGTGTGTGTGTGCTTGGTACAGGTTGGCACAGATTTGTGTTTGAAGACAATGTTTAGGTCAAGCTCCAATTAGACATCAGTGTTAAATGGTGTTTGTAATGGGGTGGCACCGTGGTGGAGTGGATAGCACCGTCGCCTCGCGGCAGGAAGGTACTGGGTTTGAATCCCGGCCGAGGGCCTTTCCGCGTGCATGTTATCCCTGTGTCCATGTGGGTTTCCTCCGGGTACTCCGGTTTCAGACTCACCAGTGGAGACTTTAAATTGCCCATAGGTATGAGTGTGTGCGTATATGGTGTGTGTGTCATGCGATGGATTGGCAACCTGTCCAGGGTGTATTCCTGCCTCTTGCATAATACTGGGATAGGTTCCAGGCCCCCTGCAACCCTGCCCAGGAATAAGCGGGTTAAGTTAGATAATGGATGGATGGAAATAAAAGATGATGTAACTTCTTTCCCCATTGAGTCTTTACCATTTTTTTTTTATCAGCTACAAAAAGACATCAGAAACGCTATCAACAGCCGGGCAAAAGACCACAGCAGCCTTCAGCACGCTGGGCACAGCCATCACCAGGAGGCTCGGGGACATGAGGTAAGGCATCATTCTCCAAAATGGCCTCCGACGATTACACTTCACGCCCAACCGTCCTTTCTCTCTCTCGACGCCGTCGAGCCTCAGGGTCGCATGCTGCAAAACCCTGCGCATTTGCAGCCGTTCGCAGGACGGCGGCTCCAGAAGTCCTGCCTAGAAGTCAGCATATCTTCTCTTTCCGTGGCGGCGGCTGACCCGGACAATCTGTCGCGGCGGTCGTGTTTGTGTTGCGTAAGGCCTGTGCATTAGGCAGATTTGGGCCAGGCAGATTGGAAGGAGGACTGAGTGGAGCGGGATCAGGCCTTAAAGAGCCGCGAATTAGAGGACAGTAGCGTTCGCGTGGGCGCTCACCACGATCAGCACGGATCAGCAGATGGCCTACGCCCGACCCCCCCCCCCCCACACACACACCCCTGCGGTGGCCTTGTGGTGGTTACTGTGGGCCCTGCAGGGCTATCATGCACAGACTATCGTGTTACACAATTACACTGTTAATACCATGATGCAGCCTCAATCTCTCATTCACTTTCACTGGGAGGAGGGAGGGAGGGAGGGAGGGACTGGGGCTAATTCCACAGACGGGGGAGACTTTTGAATGAGTTGTAGCTTAAATGCTGCCTCTTATTAAGTACTTATTCGTGTGGGTTTTGGCCATATGCTATTGTTCATTTTCATATTTTTTCTCTATTGCTTGAAGTACTCCAGGCTTATCTCGAGAATCTCCCATCTCATTAAGCATAGTGGTATGTGTTGAGCCGATGGCGCTTAACCCTGTGTTTTTTGTCATTCTTTTTCAAGTTAATAATAAAAAATTGTGATTGCTGATAAACAGTATTCAGAATAATAATCTAACTTGGTGAAAACGCTTTTATGTGCTTCAGTGTGTTTGGCTTTGAGTTACTGTATCCAAGAAGGTATGTTATCGCGCTTGTGCAGGCGTGTGTGCATGTGTTAGTTTGTGTGTGTGTGTGTGTGTGTGTGTGTGTGTGTGTGTGTGTCCCGTTCTAATGTGTGCTGTGGAAATAATCCCATCTCTCTGCGGGAGTCCTTTCTTGCGCTGTTTAAAAGAGGTGTAACCCGATACCTTTCAAAGGGGTGGGGCTACACGTCTCATGGCTCTCAGTACAGAAGTACAGGGTTGGCATGGAAACAGACTCCCAGACTGTATTCAGCGAGGAGAAGAGGTAATGTGCTTCTGGACCTAGTGTTTCAGTACACTAGGGTTGGTCAGAAACCGCTGGAGTTCTCAGTTCCTGGTTAGAGTAAGACATGAAAGGAAACATAACATAATATTACATAATATTAAATAAGTCAGATGATTAACAAAGTCAACTTAATAATCGCCCCCTTTACCCTTATGCGATGTTCATCTCCAGAATCTGTTAAAGCCTCTTGGAGAAATTTATTTATAGTAAAACTTATAACTTTTAAACTTATGATTAGCATGCAGATTATCCCAAGCAATAAACATCAGCCATGTTTACTGTAGACAATGAAAGGAAGACACATTTATAATAGTGTCACTGATGTCAACGGGAATTAGATAATGTGCATTCTAGAATTATTACCAACATGAGAATTTGTTCGTAGTCTGTTTCATCAATTCTCATTACTGGTTTCCACAGTGCTCTCTGACTCATATATTACAGTCGGTGTATATTTTTCAAAAAATTATTTGACAAACTTTAACTGCCCCACATTTCATACACTATGAAATACTGGGCAGAAAAGGTTTGTCATCCTTCAGACTGTGTCTGAATTTGCATGCGTGTGATTTCAGACATTTCGCATGAATCTCAATGCTCTTGCCATGTGTTTAAGCTTTTTGACTGGAGTCCAGTAGGGTTGGAGATCTGTTGCAGGGAATTGTGGGTAACCTCTAAATATGTGTCATATTTTGCTTGAAATACTGTAATCTTCTGTGTTTCTGATAACATAACAGCAGAGGAATTTTAATAAACCATGAAGGAACAAAAGCATTTTTATATACACGTTATTTTATTTCCTTTGATCCAGAAAACATTTGGGCAATGTTACAGTGCTGCAAGCTAAAAGTTCCCTTTGAATATGACAAATCTGTGCTTTTGTAAATAAGGCAATGCATTGTGGTCACGCTGGGAGTGAAGCAGGGAAGTCACAGCCTTTCGGTATGAATCACAAATGTTTAGCTGTCTTCCTGTCTAACCGCAAAATGAACTGTCTGTAAATAAGTGTTTAAAAATATGTCTGGTATATTATATAATTCTATTTCCTCACCAAGCAAAACCTGGCATTATTTTCAGATTTATGCAGACATATGTACATATTTATACAGCAGTTGTGTTTAGAACAGATTGATTCCTCTGCATGACTGCAATAAGGCCAGGTGGTATAGAAATGAACCTCTGACTATTTATTTCCCATTTTTCTTTGTGCACCAAAAGGTCAAACTCAATTGGGTAAGAGCTTGCGTTATAATGTGAATATAATTAGCTAGGCATGAGTAGGAGACAGAACAAGGCTGCACTGAAACTGAATGGAACAAATCGGCAGTCCACTCTGCTATGCACAACTCAACGCTCGATTTCTGTGCAACGTGCACGCCCAAACCTGTTCACTTAGCTGTGCCTTGCAGTCAATTGGAAACTACAAGGGTTACTTAAATACTGAGGCATGTCTTCAAATGCATTTCAAAAATAATGGGCCTCATTCAGGAAACATGCAGATTCAGATTTGATCGTAAACTGCGTAGGAATGTTTCCAGGATTATGTCGTACAGGCATATATACGCAGAAGCGGTTTAGATTGATGTATCATCTTAAGCAAAGTAAATTTAAGTAGGTACAGATGAATCATGAATTCCACGTTATCTTTTTCCTCAGAACTTTTCTTAAGAACAAAAGTAAGAAAAATTGAACAAAGGTTTTGTGAATGAGGCCCGATGATTCTAGTTTGTGATATTTTAGTGATATTTGGGGAATGTGATTGATTTTACTTCATCAGTTTCAGTTTAACCACAGCATGCACGTGCAAGTCCCCTCTTAGCCAAGTGTATTCCATATCACTAAACTGGAACGACCCTTATTTTGACCATTTCAATACTTGATTATCTTGAATATTTTTTCTTTTTTTTGCACACTTATATTTTTTTAATCAGTCTCATCTTTAATCAGTGCACCCTATGCCCTGTGTTTTATATCAACTGCAAGAATCGTCTTGCAAATCAATAGAAAAAAATTATAAGTCAATGCTCGGACACATCTAAGGTTCAGACCGTGTCTATTGGGTGTTTTTATAGTGTCTGATACTTAAGATGTGCAAGACACCATCTTGGCAGTCGTAGTCCCTCAATAATTCACAACATGGTCACTGGGCCACTAAATATTTAACTGTATTTTTAACCAAAGCTCATGTGATATCCAGAGGGCATAGAGGAGTGCATGCTTGCTTAGAGGACAGATGTTTTTGTACAGTAGTGTGTGTCTGCAAATGTTGTGTACTCTGCTTTGAAAGCCATTTTAAATGATGTCACCCCTTTCTCACCTGACCCATGCTCTCGCGGAGCAGTTACTCTATTCGCCATTCAATGAGCATGCCTACCATGAGGTAAACAAGCCTGTCTGTGAGCATGTGTGTGTGTGTGTGTGTGTGTGTGAGAATCTTAAAATTAAAGACACCCACACGATTTCTGTACACTTTACGATACCATTAAAATTGTGTTTAACATATGGAACGACCATTGCTTTTCTAGCTTAACTGTTCTCCAATTATCCGCACTGTGCTCTTACAAGACTGCAGTGCATAGCGGTACCTATATTTTGGGTCCTTGAATATACACTGTAAACATTAGAGGAAATAAGGGTCATTTAAGAAATAGATGTAGCAGAAGTATCGAGGGAGGCATAACAAGCTCATTATTCTGTCAAATAATGTATCGCATACATGAGCTTTGAAATTTTGACAAATCTTTCTTTACAGGAACTCATCGAGTTTCAAGACATTTGAGGAGAAGGTTGAAACCACAGTTTCCACCATTAAGGTAAACATATTTTAAACAGGGGGGTATTATGCGTGCTCTAGTGGCTTTCATGTTCTGTGCTGAAGCAAGAATACAAGTTTAGCATTTTAAGGCCAGCGCTCACTCAAAAAAATATGCTTCCCATTATTTCCTAGAAGCACCAGTCTCCTATTACGTGGATGCATTTCTGCTAATACTGCTCTCATAATGTGTATCATACATACAGTGGTGCTCGAAAATATTCATACCCCTTCACTTTTTGACACATCTTATTGTGTTGTATTTCATTTTAAATGGATAAAATTGCCATTTTTGTTTCTACACTCAACAACCCAGAATGACAAAGTGAAAACATGTTTTTAGAGATTTTTGCAAATGTATTAAAAATCTAAAACTGAAATCTCTCATGTACATAAGTATGCATACCCTTTGCTTTAATGTATTTTTAAAGTATCATATTTCATATATGGCTAAACAGCCATTTAGCCAGCCATGTGTTCCATGCTGTACCAGTGTAATTTACAGCTGAATCTAGTCTCACCCCCGAATTCCCATAGAGATCCATAGAGATCCATTCAAATGCAGAGAGGTAACTTGTAACAGTACCTGGAAATAAGATATCGAGTCTTTTGATGTTGATGGGTTACAGACTTCAGGAAGTAACAGCATGCAAAGGATATGCGACCAAATATGAAATATGATACTTTAAAAAATACATTAAAGCAAAGGGTATGAACACTTATGTACATGAGATTTCAGTTTTTGATTTTTAATACATTTGCAAAAATTTCTAAAAACATGTTTTCACTTTTGTCATTATGGGTTATTGAGTGTAGATTGATGGGTAAAATTGGCAATTTTATCCATTTAAAATTAAATCTACAACACAATAAAGTGTGCAAAAAGTGAATGGGTATGAATACTTTCGAGCACCACTGTATTTATCTTTTTTTGCTTGATGCACTTATCCAGGGAAACTTATAATTTCTTGCACATCCTCTAGTTTACTCATCCAGTGGAAATAATTAGGTTTGCTTACTCGTACAACTGCATCACTAGGGATGTGGTCCCATGATCCTCAGCTTGAAAGCTCTCCAATAAATCACATGAACTCATGTGATCCCTCATTTGCGGCCGAGGAAGATAAAAGAAAGTTACATTTAATTTAATTAAATTTGCCTATTTCTGTGTGCGTGTGTGTTTCTGGAAAAGTCCAAGGTCGGAGGAACTGATAGTGGAGGCAGTTTTGAAGAGGTGCTGTCCTCTACTGCGCATGCTAGCGCCCAGGATACTCCCAGCAGCGCCCATTTCACGGACAGTGGTGAGCGGACATGCTAGGCGCCTCCTCCTCTATGCTATGCACTCTGCTGCCCCCCTCTGGCCGTGAGGCCACATAGCCCGCTGAGGAAAGTTTTATGAATCAGTGGGCCTGAAGAAGCACACACAAGAGTTCAGTTTTCTTTTGACACCATAAGCTTCTGAAACAATCTTTCCTGATGAAAGGACCCTACCCTAAATGACACTGCTTTGGTTATTACATTTTGTACTCAAACAAATATGTTCAGGCTGTTGATAACAATGTCTTTAGTCCATGCAACACATAAACATTCCAAGACGTTCTTCAGAAGCTCTCCAAGTGTTTTGGAGCCATATTATTAAATTGTGTCGTCTCATCCTTAAGTAAAAAAAGATGTATACCCGTGTACTTTTTACAATATACTCCATCTTATCAATTTTCAGCATTTTTCAGGCTGTCGCTTTACATGAATGGAGAACGATCTTTTGTTTTGTACTAATACTTGAAGTTTCTTGTGCTGTGGTGTTACACTAAACCTATTTGATTAACTTAAGAAGGAGTGCTTGTGACTTATACAATACACCCTTTTTTCATTGAAACTTGAGGCAATGGGTTCCCTACTTCTCTTACTCTAACTCACTTCCACACTCACCTCAGTCTGGCAAGTCAACATATATGACACATAAGACAAACTCTCAGCAAATGACAAGCACGGTTCTAGTATTAAAGTTTTTAAGGTTTAAGAAACTGTTTTTTACACAACAGACATTCCTATTTGTAGTTATTTGATAAAATGGACCAACGGAGCCTGATTTCTGTCCATGTAATCATCTGCTTGTTTGACTGGTGTTTTTATTCATCTATGGTTTTTAAACTATTTTGCTGTGGTTTTAATTGTGGTTGGAAACTGGTCATCGTTGATGCTTTCATCAGCAAATGTATTATAACTGTCAGAAACGTGCTGTATCTTTTATTTCAATGTTCACTTTAATACCATTGGTTATGATGTTACATACAAGCACATCATGCTTTTTAAAAAACAAAAATGTAGCGAGCTACCCACAGTATACTACTGTACGGATATACTGAACTGTGTTTTCTGCAGGTATATTATTAAAATACCAATTGTAAATTGGGATCTGTTGTGATTTATTAACACACTGTTTAACAGAATAATGCCTGGCATAGACATTTATTAACACACTGTTTAACAGAATAATGCCTGGCATAGACATTTAAGTCAGGGGTTACATTGGCAGTGTGCACAGTAGAAACCGGTTCATTAACTTGCATCAGTGTACAAAAATGGGAGTACACTGCCTGGGCCCTGTTCCTTGTCCGTGGAAAACTCAGCTGGCTAAAACCCAGAAGTTGTTTTGCTAGTTGGTTGCCTGGTTTTACTCAGCAGTTAGCCAGCAAACCGAGTTATCCACGTAAGAGGAACGGGGGCCCAGGTCTTTAGAGGAGCTGCTGACCCCACAAAATTTTTCATTAAATACAAATTAAAAGGAGGTAGAACATGAACTGCCATTCTCACAAGTTTCATATTTACCCAACCGATTCTGGGAGCGGAATCTGCCGCGTTTACTCAACAAGCGACATTTTCATCGACTAGCCAAAGGAGCCCACGTTATGAAACTGTGCAGGGTGGTTTTATGGGCTGCTTGTTGAATGACAAAAAAATAAATAATAATAATTTAAAAAAATCGGCTCCCTTCCACTGAAGATCATAAGGACAATGAGGATTGGGTTTGGAGGTCAAGAGGTGCCAGCTGGTCTGTTAGACTGACTGTCCGTGGTCTGGCAGTCTTCAGAAGAACCCTTACTCCCTGCGGCTATGTGGCCGGCTCTCTCCTCATTCAAACTGTTCACAAGCTGGAGGACTTCTGGGTGGTGGAATCGCCCTGTTGGTAAAAGAAAAAAGTCAATTTTATTCATATTAAATTATTTCTAATAATTCATCACTCGTTACTTGCATTGCATTATTTATTTTACTGTTTAAACTCAGGTTATCATGTTGAGTGATCAACGCTGGATAGGAAAACATAACATTGATCTTGGTGTTCTAACTGGTTGCTAACAGAGTTTGTATATACACCTCGGTTCTGGACCCTACGGCAGTTTCACATACACGTGCAACCCCGAGACAGGACAACAGTCATGTCACGAGGACTATCACTCTCGATCCTCTCCTTAAATGCAGAGTGACGAGCAGACGGGAGTTGTTTGACATTTACATTTAACAACGGTCATCATTTATTTGAAATTTACTAGGATGATCAAACTTGGAATTGAACCCACAAAAAATGTAAGCGCAAGGCTGCTGAGTGTCGGTTTTTAAAACGTGCGACACCGCCACCTATACAGACCGAAGACAAAAAGCATAAAAGTAAAGTGCCTTGTGTGGAGTCGAAAAACTCCTGAAGCCTGCCGGGCCTCCGCTCCAGCTCCTCGTACTCATGTGCCTGTAGGATCATCTCGAGCTGATCCAGCTCCTTCACCAGCCTGGCCTCTGGGCTCGACTGCTGCTCGTATTCCTGGGAGAGCCAGGGCAAACATACGTACGTAAACACACAGGACCCGTTGTGTGCCAATTTGGGCAGGCTCATGAAGACTGGCAGGACTGAATCAACTCACATTCCACAGTTCGAAAAGTTCTTTCCTCAAACCTTCCTGTAGCAGCCCGGTCAGGTGTTTCATAGCCTCCTACAAGATATGGGTATCATGGGATGGACACACTGCATAACTTCACACACTAAATTAGTTAATACATTTTAAGCAATGTCTCATTTTAGCAAAGGAACCACAGAGAACATTACAACAATAACGAAACACGTTATATAAATAACATTTTATGTTTACTCGGCTCAATTCAAAAATGTTTGTGGACACAAAATTGAAGCAGAATCCAACAATGATGAGATCATTTTAAAATTATTTAATATCCATTACAAAACTAATTTACATCTGCAAATTGTAATAGTATTCAGTTGAACTTGAATACATTTACCATAAATAAATTGTCAAATGTTTCCTTATCCCCATTTTGGTCTAACGGAGTACTGCTATGGCTGACTAGTCGGCTACTGACATTTCTGATAGTAAGCAGAGCTTTAAAGGTCTCAGAAAATAACTATTTTATTCTACTTATGTGGAATTTTCCGAGAAAACAAATAAGCATCATTAAATGTCCAGTTTAATCCAGTTTTCGTAGCATTACATTACACAGCCGATATTACAAGTCGCACAACAGTAACTAACCTCTTCCCTTCTATGCTTCTCTGCTTTGCTGATGTTATCTGCTGGAGCGATATCACCCACGATACACTCTGCCATGTCATGGACCAAGGCCAACTTCATGCATCTGCATTAGTTTAAAAAAAAAAAGTTGCACATGACTTCAGATAACATACGACAGCCAATGAGCAAGCTTGCCAGGTACCTACCTGTCCCTGTTTATGTTCCGATCTGTGATAGTCAAAGCCATCATCGACATTCTGTACATGTGATCTGATACACTTTCCGGTTGTTTCACATTTCTGTACACCCAGCCTGTCCGTGGTACGCGCTACATGGGCGAACAGAGGAAAGAAAGTCATAACAACAAGAAGTAGGCACATCAGTCTATGAAAATAACTTACATACTTCTTAGCTAAGTCATATGGCTAGCTGGATAACTGCCTTATACAAACTTGACCAATGTATTAGCTACGTAGTGCTAATAAACTTTTGTTTTACGACCTTAGCTAATCAGCTAACCTTTATCAACCCATCGAATTCAAATCTTGAATTTGAACGATATCTTACTTTTAACTGTCCAATGAGTTTCATGAATTGTAGCATATTGCTCTTATCGCCTGCCTGGCTATTGGCAGCCATTACTCACACAGCGAACCGGAAGTGAATGCAACGGCAAGTCGGCAACGTACTGCATTGAAGTGAAAGTCATGAAATGCACCAGTAGGGGGAAACCTGTACCAAGGGAGTAGAGACAGACCTGCGATGTGGGCAATATGAGGATTTCTCAAGCTAAAACTCCCCCTCATGTGAAATACTATATTTGTTACTTGACTAGCTCTTCTAAGAAATAAAAATAAACAAAGTAACTATTAGTATGTTTACTGTTTTTCACTCAAGGAGTACAAAAACTGTCACTTTCCCTTTCGAAGTTTTGTCCTTGCCATGTATTCATGCACACAATGTTTCTCTTCTAAAAATGATTAGGATTCCAAGCAGAGTGCATCATGTGCACACACACACACACACACACACACACACACACGCACACACACATATCCACACACACACACACACGGGAAAAAAAGTATTGAAGAAGCAATGGCCTGCTTATAATTGCAGGGTAATTCTTACAAATTAATTTTCAAACCCATATCTATGTCAAAAGAGGTGACGCCAAAATCAAGAAAATAAAAAATACAAAAACCGTTTGTGAACAAGTTGAGCATCGTGTGTATCATACATTTTTTCCTGATGTGTCATCAATATAAAACGAGTTCTTTGTAAAGATATTTTTCTCTGAGAAATCCAATTCCATTCTGTGGAAAGTGCTACACACAAGCCAAAAGTACATGGTTCTCCACTGGGTTTGTGTTTGATGAACAGTGCCCATTGCGTGCCCATTGTTATATTCCACATGAATGTACGTTTTAAATTGTAGTGTGTTGTCATTCATAAATGCTAATTAAGGGATTTATTTTAGACAGATTAGTGTGAAATGTGCAGGGTGAGAACACTGGCCCGGATTCAATCAAATTGTGTCTGTCTTGCAAATAAATAATTTAAAGTTTTTTTGTTCACAAACAAACAATTTGATTATTCTCATTTCAGCGATGGCTAAACATTCCAAACTGTACTGGTGAAGAAATAAACTAATAATGGCATTTCTGTGTAAGTTAACTTTAAGGACTTTTTTTAAAAATCGAGACCATTGTTTTTAGAACTGAGTACTGTTGAGACACCATCACCAGAACCGCTTTCTGCATCTCTATTACAATCTCTAGCAATCAGAACAAACTGAATCCTATCTGGACGTAAGATTGTGCCAACTCATATTTGACCAAATAGAACATGACATATTGGCATTTTGTCATTTCTTAACACCAGTTCTATACCCTTTAATGCCTTCATACCAATGATACTGTCTTCCTGTGTGGGAGCTGTTACAGCCTCAGTAGTCCAAGTCGCTATGCCACGCTTTGGGAGAGTAGGAGGCTGTCATGCCTGAAGACCGCTTCACAAGATTTATCAGTCTAGCATGCTGGTGTGACACGCGGCCGCCCTGAACATTTAACACCCCAGACCAGGCGTTAAACCTGTGTGAATGTATAATGACTGTTTACATGATACTGTTGCCTGGTACACAACAAAGTGCCGGGCAACTAAAGGACATTGACACCCTTGCCTTCTCCATCAAGTGACCGCCTCCTTTGGCAGTTGTGTTCATCAGTCATAATTAGTCTGTAAATGTTCCATCTTTCATATCTACAGCTAGAGTCTAGTAATCATTTGAGTTTCAAAAATGCATGCGACAGGGATTAGTTTTCAAGTTTGCTGAATTGATTTTCAGGAAGTTACATGAAAGAAAATGTAGTGAAAGGTTACTTCTTATTAAATTGTGAATATAAACTGTATTTCCTGAAAAGTACTGGAGCCAAAATTATTTGTTGTGTTTTCAATTCGCGCAGGGTATTTCAGACAACATCTTTCCTCTGTGTCAAAATAAACCATTTGTCATTTAACCACGGACATCCTTATCTCCCTCAATTTCTGTAAGACGATCAGCATCACAGCTGTGCATCTATTTGCGATGAAAATGGATACAGGCGTCTTCCTTCCTGCCTGGGATATGATGTTATATTCAGGGCACCTGTCTTGCAACAAGACCTGTACCATCTTCGTGGACCTTGGTGGATGTCAACCTCTTCCTTGTGTGTCACAGTGCTTCCTCCTGACTCCTGACACTGTTTCCTGGAAGATGCTTAATTTAGAGAGGCCGGAATGTAGGGCTGTGATCATTGCTGTCTATTAGAGAGGAAGGAAGGAAATGCAATGAATGGTTGTGGTGAAAAAAAGGTTGAAATACATTCGTGGAGCTGAATCCAATCCACTGGAGCTTAGACATTAAACCTTTGTTGTCTTGTAGTCATATGGTATCAGAATTAATTTCACTTTAAACTGAGCGGTTTGGTTAGCAAAAAAGAAAATAACTTTACGATAACTAACTATAGCCACTATAAATAACTTTTACAGAAGATTACATTTAACAATGTGCTCTTTGTTCTTAGTTGGAACACAATTTAGAACATTTTTAATATGTTCTCAACATGACATTGACAACACGAGAGCTTAAATTGATTAAAAATATTGTGGATCAAAAATAAAATAAAATGCAGTATCTTACAACATGCTTTAGTTCCAATGATTCATGTTGAGGTTGGATTGGATCTGGGCCTGCGAGTTACACAATGTAAGATTGTTTATTTATTTACTTTAAATTTGTTCAATTTCCTGCAGAACACATAATAGTAACAAAATTTAAACAGCTTGCAGGTATTATTCAAGTGTATCGGCTACAGGGTTGGGTAGGAGGAATGACTTCTCAAGGATTATGGGATACAACCACATATAATCTGTTTACAAGGCATGGTTAAAGGCGCAAAACATTGCAGTTATCCTGTAGTGATATTCTGTCACCCCATAACCCCCTCTTATGTAACTGCCTTTCTCTCTCCCAGTGCTAGTAGCAGCACTGTGATAAATACCTTTTCAGAATTTGTGTTCAGACAGGTTTATTTGTTCTGTGTGGATATAGCTAAATATATTTTTTCCTAGCTATACCCCACAGTTGTATAGTTTTACCAATAGCCTACACATATAATGGGCTTGTAATTAGATAAAGTTAATTTAAATAAAAAATTTCCCTTTTACAAAGTTATGTCAATCTGACCTCCTTGGTTCATTGGTTCTCAGGCATTTTATTCAATGTTATTTATTTTAAACTATGTTTAATTCCTTTATGAATAAACCTTAAAACACTAAGAACGTTAACACCTAATTCATTGTTTTCATTAATGTATTGACTACAGATTGCAAGAAAATGTTTAAAAAAAACAATAAAAAAAACTTACAAAACAGTATGAAGTGCCCATTGCTTCATCTGACGGTAAAATATAGTTTACATTTGCAAATGATCCTTCTTCCGATGGATTCTTTCGCAGGTACACACGAGTGTCAGAACAACAATTTGATACGGATTTCGTTGTCAAAACAATAATGGCTACGCTTCTATTTAGCCTACAGGAATGTGTTTTTTCCTCATTTCTCGCTGTTGCAGAAAATAGACATACGAGATGGACACTGAAATGCTGACTGCTCCAAAGCATTGTCACATTCTCTTAACATTTCGGTGGCATTATTATTTTTTGCATACCCCGCTAACCTTTGACTTCTTGACCCGGTTGGTCTAAATTTAGGCGCAAGCACTAAAATTGTCTGGGAAATCTTTTGGGGGATTTTATGTTCACTAGCAGTCCTGAGAATCCTCGAAGCGAACGTGTGACGTGGAAGTCGGAAGACGGCGCACTTTCTCGTGAGAATGCGATACCGCCCAGTCTGTCGCGAGCGGGGGTATGTTTACCGAGAGCACGGGGTCTTCCTCGCATCACTCATGTAAGCACATTGGAGACCACCGCAAACGCACACAGCACCACGCTGTTATTGTAACCCACTGTCCTCTCCCCATTGCCTTGCTATCAGTAGGCCTATTGCTGATTACAGATTTATTTACATTGTGACGGAGTGCCTAAATATTAGGACAGACCACTGCTTTTAAAAAAAATGGAGCATTCTTTTTTTTGTGAAGTTTTCTGTTTTTTTCTACATGAATTCATACATTTGTTTTTTAAATCATGGTGGAACAATGGCTATTATTTTATCATCAGGTAAATTTAAATACCATTGTGGTTCAGGTAGGCCTTTGAAGGTGGTTATATTTCTTATTTGCTCCTGACTGCCAATAATCGTACCCTACAAAAAAAATAAAATAAATAAATGTCACTCTTGCCTGTAGTGTATACTCTTAAAGAATGTGCATGCGGGATATGCAGGTTATGTCTGGTCTTGGTTGGTCGGTGTGATATTTGACAGCAGGTTTTTTGATATCCCCCGCGAGCGGGCGTCAGGCAAGACTTCAGGCTGAAGAGGGCACCGGCGAGTAAATAAAACGCACGTCCCTTTGTGGGTTACCTCGGCAACAGGTAATGGATCTGCCGCGCTGGAATCTTCCCAGCTGCGTGCACTCTGTGTCGGAACACGCTGTTTGCCAAGCGGGGAGCTTTGTGTCCGCGCTGATGCTGTGGAAATCCGTGGCAAACAAATAGGCCTCGCTCGCGACGCCTTGTCAGCCCATTGTTCGGAGGGACCGTCAGACAGTGGAGGGCTCTGTCCCTGCAGGCCGTGTGAATAGGGAGAGGTTAGGGCCGGGGCAGGTGAAACATGAATCTCCTGGAACAGGGCACCTCCAGAGAGGGCTACCTTGAAGTGAGTGACCTCAGCAGGGTTATAAACGCAGGTCAGGGCGAAGACAGGGGGCGAATCTGTCTTCTTTGGAAGAGAACTGAAGGGGGGTGGGGGGGATCGTGGCTTTCTTCTCTGTACCAAGGACAGATTGGGAAGAAAGGAACATTGTAATTCATAACTGTTCTCCTTTGACTTTGACCCCTTGAGGTGGCGTGTAGCCTATATAACGCGCAGACTGACGCCCCCAAAGCACAGTCTTGCTCACTTCTGTGAAGGCGGAGGTGGAACTTACAGTGTCCGTAAAATTGATTCTTAATGCGTAACTGGTGACTGACAAAGAATTGGTTGGTTTTCCTTAATGTAACATAAATCATAGCCACATAATCGTTATACCTGGTATATTTCTAAATGAGCTAACTCAAAAATCATGACTGATATAATTCTTAAAAATCTAATTCTGCACTTGATTTATATTTATATAATAATAATAATAATAATAATAATGGCATTTTTATATATAGCGCCTTTCTCGACACTCAAAGCGCTTACAATGATGAGGGGGAAACTCGCCTCAACCACCACTAATGTGCAGCACCCACCCTCGGCATATCATATCTGAGTCATATGATTTAGTATTTATCCCGGGGCCATTTTAAGTCTACAATCTAGCAGTCTGTGTTACTGTTCATAACATGAATGAGGAAATGAAGGTTTTTTTTAATTTATTTAGTTTTTTTGATATTCCAGAGATGTTACGAGTTGTTTGACCCTGCCTTTGGCATTATGAGCTTGTCTTTTCAGCTCCACAGTGGGGTGTGAAGCTTATCAGCATGGTTCTCCTGTGTGTCCCAATTCTAGCATGTGTACACTGCAGGGCCAATGCAGCATGAAGCACACAAGCTCTTCTGTACATTTTAAATAAAGGTGCGTTATATGCACGTCTCATTAATTCATTATGGAATTACACCATTCTTGTTACCGAGCGTCAGTAAAGCCTGACTAACAATGGGCATTGATGAGTACTGAATGAATTATGAGAGTTGTGTGTTTTGGTTTATATGGATTATGATTGACAAAAAGCATTTTTGAACATTGATGAGAAATTAGTTTGGATGAGGTGCCACAAGTAGCACATCGATTTAACCAAGCAACGAGTGGATTTCAAATGCCTGCCATCTCTGGTGCTGGAGTCAGTAAGTAACTTAGAGAATCACTTCTGTTTTTAATATAACATTATAGCGTTATTGCAGGTTTCACATTGTTGGTTTCGGCTGTGCTATTAATTAGCTGGTTATCTGTCAGGTTGTCATTGAAAATAAGAACTGTTCTGAAAATGTTCTGAACTAGCCTGCTGGGATAAAGGTTGAACAACCCATAATAATAATCATAATCATATTAATCATAATCATAATCCAAATATGTCCGTGTATGATACGATTGGACCATTTACAAAAGCCTTCATATTATATTGAATAAATGTTCCAAGGGGACTAACTGTTATATACTGAAACGTCATACCAGATGCAATTGTTACTGTATATGTATTTATGTTAGTAACCTTCTAAATGCTTATGTACATTTTCTCATCCAAACAGAAAAATAGAAGCGAGTATTGAAGGAAAGCGCTCAGTTATTCAGTTGAGCGCTCTTTAATGTAATTATGCCCCCAGTAGCCGCTGCTGACCCACGTCCCAGCGCCTGACTTTCAGATAAAGGAAAAGAGAAGGAGTGTCTGGCCAGGAGCTCAGCCTCTCGGTGTCTGCTCCCACGGTTTCAGCCCTGACAGATCGGCCCGTTCCCAGAGCGGTGCCAACCCACCGGGTCGCTCAGCGAGGCCTCGTCACCTCCAGCTCTCTTCCTGTGAGCGAGCACAGAACAGCGCTGTCTGCCAGCGGGCCCGGGCACTGCCACCAGCCTCGTGCATAACGCACTGTCCATTTAGCTCGCTAATATGTGGATCCGGATCCACGCATCGGATACGCGTTTCAAAATGTGACTTTTTGAGCTTTTCATCTCATGTTAAAGTATAGAATCAGAGCTGCAAAATTAGGTATTGCTTAATGAGATTGAGTAAATATGTCTGGAGGTATTATGGTATTACACACATAAAAATGCTAATATTCATGTATTTACATATATGACATATGGTATAATATAGTATAAAATATACACCATATATTATTTATGTATTTGCAAATTTGTTATTTATGTTTGTGGACAAGATGCCGTTCTAAAGGCTAGGGCAAGTATAGTAAAACTGGACCCTTTTTGGGGAGAAAAAAGTATAAACAGTTGGCCTCAGGACCCGATATGGAAGCTTGCAATAGCGTGTAAGAAAGGCCTGGGAAAAGGAGATTTAAGACTCGCCTGGCGAAAAAATCTCAGGTCATGACGATTTAGCCTGGGAGCATGTGATGGTGCGTGCCCAAAGAGCAGCGGCCGAAATCAGGAGGTCTGAAGTCCCGGTGTCACGTTTGAATAGGGACGATCGGAAGAGAAGCGTGGATCAGAGCCTGAACCGCCCCCCCCCCCCCCCTGTGCGGAAGACCTCAATGGGCATTCAGGAGGAATTAAGGTCCCTGAAACAACTTTCATCTTTGAGTTGTTGCTAAGTTCCATCTGTCAGCATAACGCTCTTACTGTTTGAGGAAAAAAGGAACTTGTTCAAGTTAAAGGGAGCGGGGTGAAAAAGCTAATATCACTATTTGAGGATCAGTGCTTTTTTGAAGTTCTTTTTGAATAAAGTATCCAGAGTAACCCTTTATACTGGGGTATGAAGTAGGACACATTGTAGTACATACTTGTTATTTACAATATGATGCGTTATAAAATGATTTGGAATGTTAACTAAGTTCTGTAACTTTATCATGCCCTTTTGTGAGCGTTTTTCATAAAAACTGCATCATTACAATTGAGCTAAGACACAAAGAATGTTCCAGAATCAAACAATAATAATGTACGTATGTTCATTTAAAGAAACATTTAAAAAAGTTTTACTTTTGTGTTACAGAATCTATTTTATAAAATTAGTAGTCATGTTTAAAAATGCAATATTTGCAAAACTGCTTATTTTGCATACTGGCATACTCAGCTTGTACGTATGTCTGTCCAGCCCATTTTGTTTTGTTTTGAAGGAAACAGCCACATGGAATAACACCATAAGCTTGTCAAGAAATATTAACTGCACTATAAGATTTAGAATGCATTTTATCAAACAGCATGATTTATGTTTGGGAATTGTATGATTATTAAAAACATAAAACGGTTTGTGAAATGGCTTCAGATAATCATCTGACTTTGTTCCTTTTGGAAACCGTGCTGTTGGTGTGTACGTGCATTAGCTTTTTTCCTTAAAATCTCTCAAATTAAGTCATTAAAATAATCAAAACTTATCTGAATTGATAAAAAGGGCTTTTCATTTAGCTGCGCTATACATGTTATCATTTCACAGCCAGTGGGTGTAACCACCTTTATTTTCATAAAATGACAGATTAAAGGGGGGGGGGCATTATATAACTTTAATTCTTAGACTCCCTATTTAAACGATAGGAGGGTTATTAAAGTAATTGCTTTATGAATTGCTATTTAGTTCATGTTAGGAATGATAGCATGATGTTTAATGTGTTCAGTCTCCCTGTCTGATGTTGTTATTATGTGCTATGCCAAAGTGTTGAGTTGGCAACTTTTGCTGCGCATTCTCACATTGTTGAAATGTATGAAAGGCTTTTTGATGAACAACACATACAGCCCTGCTGTTTTTCAAAGAGCAGGAGTTTCGAAAAGCATGCCCTGCAAAGTGCCCGTGCGACAAAGGACTGTTTGGAAAGGTTCCACCATTTTTGAGTGTCACAAGGTCCCCGCTTGCTTGTGGGGCTGCTTTAAATCATGCTGAGACATGACAGCTTTGACTGTATATAAACGGAGAGTGCAAGTCGTTTCAACACACCTGACCCCCCAAGGGGTCAAAGGTTAAACCAACAGCTGAGTTGAATTTCTTCAAAATCTGGTCCTTACTTGCTAGCCCAGACGCGCGCTGCCATTCAACATTTTCATCAATCTTTCCCCTCAAAACCTCTATTATACGTAGCGTGCGTAATCCTGCAGTTATTTTACGCTCACTTTGAACCATTTAATCAATTACACTCATTTTAATGTGAGAAGACTTGAAGTTTTTTGATGCTCAAAAAAATAAAAACCCATAAACCTTCGGTACACAGAAATATGTGTATACTATATCCTGCTGGACTCGCTGGGGCTGGAGGGCAGCCAATGGGAGGTTAAAGCAATGGGAAACGACTCATGCTCCCTGGTTCCCCTCTCCGCCGCGGCGACGGGGCCCTGTCACCGTGTTAAAAAGGACGAGGGAGGCTAAATTTAGCCCCCCGCGCTGCTCTAGACGAGAAAAAGGGCAGTCACTTAATAAATAAAGAGCTCGGGGCCTGAGAACGATTGTGAGGCCTACCAAGGAAAACAAGCCCAGAGTCAACATGCAGCAGCCTGTGAAAACAAACAGAGCTGATGAGAACGGCGCTGCCCCTGAAAGGCTCATTAGCGGCCAGATGCATGCCCCCCCCGCCCGTCACCCCATACCCCCGCCCCGACTCCCCCCCACCTTCCCCTCCGCTTCCTCACTCGCCACCCGCGCGTCGGCAACCCAACGGCACGGCTTCCCGGCCGCCCAGTCAACCCCCATGGTTTCCGACAGCGTTCCATTTTTTATTAACGTCGTGTTTTTTTTTTGGTTGTTTTTTTTCCTCCTTGTCCTCCTTCCCCCCGCGCCCCTCGCATAACAAACGGTCGGGCGAAGTCGTCGGCACGGAAACCGCGCGCGGTTTTCTATCCACACGCACGCGAAAAGGATGTGCCCCTACCCAGCCGAGCCTACATTTCTGTCGCCCGCTCCCTCTTTATTTTCAAAATCGCTTTTTTGTTCTTTATTCACTGACTCACTTTCTTTTTTGTCTTGGAATATGAAAACTGCGGTACAGATGTATTAGGACAAAACAGAACATCTTTCAATCGCAAAAAACATTTTTTCTCCTGTATGATTTTAGTTGATAAAAAAGATTGTTCAGGCCTGACTGTTACTTAAATAATATTTATGTCCTGAGACATTTTATTTTTTTACATAATACAAGTGCTTAATTTGCTTAAAAGTCTCTTTGATGACAAACACATGTTGCACTGAAAATATTTACAAAAATATTATTTCTTTTATTTTTATTGAATGTCCGTTGTAGTGTAGATTTCAGCACAGTAGAATATATGATTCCTTAAAGTAAGACCAGAGACTCATGTTCCCTACAGGGCACGACAATGAATTGCCAGTGTCTTGAGGATATTGAAACATTTTTTGGTTCATCTGGCCATTCATTCCTCAACCACACATTGAAAAATAAAATATGTATGTCTTTTGACACTCTGCAGTCTCAAACAGAATCTATTTGTCATTACAGCACCAAAGGGAATTTCAAGCCCACAAAAACAATGTAAAATGTCAGGGGCATATTGTTTGCTCCTAATAGCTTCATGGATGATTATTTCATTTGCTGTGGTCCTTCTATCTAAGGGCTTTCATCTTATGAAAAAAATGACAGTTTTAGATTTTGTTGAATATTTTGGAATAAAATAACTAGTCAGGCGAAATTTTAATTCAGAAATCTTCTAAATTCATTGAAAAGTAAAAGGTAGGCTAGCTTGTTGCGCTTTGTGTCTCTGTGTCTACTTCCAGGGGGTGGAAGTGCCCCTGGCTGCTTGTGTGAGGGGCGTAGTCTCTGCGGAGTTGCGGAGTGTGTTTCATGGCCGATGTGGGAACAGCGCTAACATGGCAACGCTTCCAGATCTTGATAGCGGTGGGAGAGGGTGGAGGGGTCGCTCGGTATCGGCGAGGCGATCGCTCCGTACAACAGCGGGAAGTGCTCCAGAACACGTTGACTCAGAAACCATTGTGCACCACTCTGTCGCAGCTGTACTGTACGACTTTGCGTGTTACGCAAACTCTCGTCTGAAACTTTTGAAAGGCCGGGAACTCGAGTGGACGTCTGCGTCGCTCATTCGCGAGCCATGTGCTTGTATAGAGTGCGGCCCGAATTTAGTCTCAGAGCCCTAAACCAAACTCAGCCTTCTCAAGAGTTGTAGGTCCACTGACCCAGGGTCAGTGCTTCGACCAGCCAGCTTCATGAAGACTAATCCCGCTCGGCCTCAGCCTCCTGACCTGGGTTCAGCCAGAGCCTGGGATAAATGTGTGGCCTCTCTCTCGTGGGCTGACTGACTTGCCCGTTCTGGGGATGCGGGGTCCCACTGCGATGGCGGTCTGACTGCTGGTCCCAGGCTGTTGTTGCCCTGACTGCTGGTCCCAGGCTGTTGTTGCCCTGACTGCTGGTCCCAGGCTGTTGTTGCCGGTGTATTTGCACATAAAGAGGGCAGCACACAAGAAGCAGTGCAAAATTCAGTGTTACATCGCTTCAAAAACAGTTCTTCAGGCAGATACAGATGCGTCACCTGCGTCGAGGCGAGGTGGCTAAAGACTTTTGTGACATCCTGACAAGTTATGAATACTGTACATGATTAATGTGGTGTGTACTTCAGGTTGTACTTATCACGGAGTGTACATTAGTATAGTTACTCATTGTGAGGGGGGGGGGGGTTTGGGAGGGTTTGGGAAAGCTGCGGACGTCTCTGGACCCTGGGGACACGGTTCAAAGATAGCACTTCCATTTTTTCCCCATTCACACTGGACATGGGAGAGTTTCACAGAATCAAAAGACAGAGCCTGCCCCAAACTGGAGGGAAGCGACTCCTGATAGTCAAGTTAATTGAGCTAAATGTGCAGTAATTCGACAATAGATTACGAGCTTTTGAAAGATACTCAGGGTCCACAGTGGCCTTTAGCAGTAAGTATTTCAGTAAGACAGGCTGATTCTGGATAGGGGCGGAGGGGTTTTTTGTGCGTAGGGAGGCCGCTGTGTTGGTCCTGCTCATATCGCCGGCCGTGGGGAGGCCTTTTGTGTCTGTTCCACTGCGGCGGCTCCTCCGCGGTGCCCTGGGGAGTCGGGGGGGCGGTGGGAACGTCACCTGATCCGCGCCTCGGGGGCGACCCCAGTGGGCAGCCGCTCCGCCTCGTCGGGGGCGGGGGGGGGGGAAGAGGGGGATCGAATGCGAGTGACAGGCGTGGGCTCCCGCCACAAAAAGGCCTCTGTGATGTTGGCGGGAGGGGGCAGAGTAAGTCAGCGACGGGCTCCCCCCCCAGCCGCTGGCCGGGGAGCCATGAGAACGGCCCTGGGAGAGAGGAGCGTGCTGGAGGCGGGCCAGCTCAGGACAGCCCTTCTCACAGGACCCCCCTTGCCAGCCGCACTTAACCCCCGAGAGGCCCTTGCGCTCCGCTCTCCCCTTCTCTCTCTCTCTCTCCCGCTCCGCTGCCGCTCCTCTTATTCATGTGCTCTCTCTCACTTTGCCTTCTGCCTTTTCCTTCTTTCTCTTCCCACCCTTTCTCTCTCCTTCTCTCTGTCTTTTTCCCTATTCCCTCTTCAGTCGCTCTCGTCTTTCCCTTTCTCTCTCCTTGTCTCTCAGTTAAATTTATCTTCAAGGGATTTAAGATGGCGTACAAAATTGTAATGAGCAGAGAGATTAAAAAAAAATACTAAACAAGAAATCACCTGAGTCAATCTTAAATACAATTACAATTACACACGTATAGTACTTAGAGTTCAATTGGTAAAGGTCTGAAGTAGTTAACAGACAAACCAGTTACCACCATGTACCACTAAAGAATTCCTCCCCCGCCACCCCCCAGTATAACTGTTGCATAAAGAACCTTTAACAAGATTTTGACACTTGCCAAATATAATTTAATTAAAGTTCTCTCTCTCTCTCTTGCTCTCTCCATCTTTCTCTCTCACTCTCTCACCTCCCCCTCCATCGTAGGGGGTTTTTGGCAGTGCTGAACCTGCTTGGCGTGCAGATGAGGTTGGGGGAAGAGAGAAAAGGGCAGCAGGGCACACGAGAAAGCAGAAAGACAGTCGGATGGTGAGAGGAGGCAGTGATCCAGGCCACCCTCATGTGACAAGGGAGTGCCGGTCCTGCTCGACCTCAAGGTCTCCATTTCACACAACTGACCATTCTATTATCCCTAATATGTTGTACAAGCTACTGTGGGGGCTTTATTGGGTTGGGTTCTACGTAAATTAAAAGTAATTTGACAATCTAGCTGGTCCTTGACATTTTTCTTTTTTTTGGGATTTAAATGTAAAATGTAATTTTCTTAAAAACTAAATAAGAGATTGTTTTTTTCTGATGAGATAGTGAGACTCATAAGCCTATTAACACTTTTTAACACCACTTTTATGTATGAAAGGTTATCTTTACTGAAATTCTGAATACCCTTTATTTGGTACTCCCATGTACAAGTCATAGTGAATGGGATTTAATTAAAAGAGACTTATAATCTCCTATAAAATGGTCACAGTTAGGTTGTAACTATACAAACACAGGCATCAAGCAAATGTCTTTCCAGATTGACCTCTATTGTTTTGGTGTCATGTTTTGGCATTGAGTTTGAACAGCAGGGAGTTTGACTGAAGAGACAGACTTATGTATGCACACACCCCAGGAGGTTCTAAGTAGAAGGGCTTTGTTGGCTTTGTTTAGCTCCTGTTACCTTGATGATATGTTTTCTCTGAGGTAATTTTTATGTGTCGTCCCCGTTGTACATCTAGATATATTGCCTGTCATGTGTCAAACTTTTTGGAATCTACTGTATGGTCTAGACTGATTCGGCCAAAGATTGAAATATCGCAGTTCATCCCTGGTCATGGTTTGTGAAACAGTGAAATAAATATTTGAACATTATTTTGTTGGGATTATGAATGACATTTATCAATTAACTAGTGATTGATGTCACTGTCAAATTTGCTTTTATTTTTTGAACCAGCATTTAACCTCTGAGCAGCTATATCAAATTTTTATTTCATTATTTTTAATACATGGTAACTAAATTAAGCAATTTTTTCTTAACTTTCTTTCAGTGCAGTGACAGTTGTTTTGACTTTCCATGTGGAAATGGATATAATCTGCACATGCAGTGTGGAACCAGAGGGGGAGCCTGTCTTGTGGGGGTTTCCTGCTAATGTCCAGAGTCAAATCCCTTTGCCCTCCTCCTATGCGACAGGCCTGACTGCTGCACTGCCCACTGCTCATTTATAACCGAGGCTGCCCGAGGAGGTGAACAGCTTACCCGGGAGAGCAGTGAGTTTAACCCTGGTCTACTTATCTAAACCACAGCAGTGTTACGACACCGCTAACAGACTGGACCTCATAATGAGGGAGACAATGCGCCACCACCACTCTCTGTACCAAGCAATGCCTCATACAGTACGTGCTTGCTACTGGAACTGTTTCCCAGGCTCCCTTTCGATACGAGTGTGGTGACCAGACTGATAGAACTCACTGTTTGATTGGAATGCAACGCTGCAAAGTTCTTCCTGTTTCACATGAGAGATAATAAAATAGGGATTGGATGTCATCACTTTTCTCTTAAAAGCCAGAGAAGAGCTCTCCACCAATCACAGAGTACATTGGTAACAACCACTATAACAAATCTAATGGTAAACGGTGGATGCATTCTGCCTATTGCCATTTCATTGAAAAATGGCTCCTAGGAGTAGGCTATAGCCAGAAAGCATCCACTAATCACCATCAGGGTTGTTCCATGTTTCCCTACCAATGTCATCTGTGATTGGTCCAGGTCCTGTCTGGTGTCTATGTGAAAAGTGATGACGCCCTTGTCTCGTCCCTATTGGCCTGGTGACTGTGACATCATAAACAGTTAACGGCCTACACTGACTATCTGACCTTTCCCAGGTTATTTCTAGCCTTTCCCCTTGTCGACTTCTCCATCGCCGGTGGGTTCACACTGATAGTGTTCATTGCAACAGGTGACAATCAGGGCCGTGCACAGACTTTTTGGAGAGCATAGGCTCAAAATAAAAAGGTGCACCTGTGGTAAGTTTAAAAAAAAAAATCACTGCAGCCAAAATGGAGTTTTTGTTGTCTCAGGGCAGGGGGAATATGCTTTGGCATATGTCGCTGTCTATCTGTCCATGTGGCAGGTGATAACGAAGTAGAGGAAAGAAACTTGTTTATGTGTGTTCTAACATGCAAATCCTGTGTTTGGACCCCAGGCCGCCTCCTGCTGATGCAAAACTACTGTATCTGAAAATATTATCTCCCACGTAGTTCCCAGCCACCTCTTAGCATTGTTTCGCATTAGCCGCAAAAATAAGCAGTGAAACCGGCCTCCCACCGCTCTTCCTGTTGGTTTGGTAGGTGAATGGCCTCTTTCACAGGCCTACATACAATTATCCCCCTCTCTTTTTCCCTCTCTTTTCCCTGAGCGCAAAATCAAGAAGCCACAAGATTGCTCAGAGTTTTCATCAGCAGCAGAGGAGTGGCTCTTTGTGTGCCTAAGTGAGAATGAGCCACAGGAGGGTTTTTTTTGGGTCGGCACGCAGAGGGGAATTTTAAAAACACGGGACAATCCTTCTCCGAACGGCCAATATAGAAATGACCTGCCGCTCCACAAATTTTAGTGGACGATATTTTCTCCTGCCGCCTCGCTCTCGATAAGGACACTTTATCCGCAGAGCGCTTAGTCACTCGGGCTGAGGTAGAATGATACCTTTGGGAGAGAGGTGATGATTTGTGCATTGGTGCGGCCAGGGCTGGAACGCACGCGTGACATTTAGAAGCGTTCAGAAATGGCAGCGCACCAGTTTGAGCGGCCGCATCAGAGCACTTGTGTAAAGTCCCACAGGACTTCCCCACACAGCATGTCAAGTGTCCTCCGTCATTCAGACATCCGGCCACAATCCTGTGAACCACACCGTTACGAAAGAGAGAGAGAGAAATAAAGCAAGAAAGAGAGATAGAAAGAAGGAAAGATAGAAAGAAAGAGAAAGAATTGTTCATAGAGTACAAATTACAATACAGTACTTTTCCCTTGTGTCGATGTCGAACCACGCACTGCCATTTAATCCTTATATTATAAAGTGGGACAGAGGAGTAGTCACAGCCATACTGGTGGGAAGTCGCTGGGGACAAGGTTCTACATCAGTGATTTAGACCCGGGGAGCGGTGACCCGGTGACCGGTTCAACACGGGATCCTTTTGTTACGCCGTCCACCCGCCCGAGTCCTGAGTTCCTTCCAAGATGATTTCATGTGGTTAACCTGCAGGGGAAAGGACCCGGCCTAGTCCTGTGGAGAGATAAGGTGAAATGAGCAATGTGGCAGGCGTTGATTAGGATCGGCCTCCTCGCATTCCTGCAGCACGCCCGGCCCGGCTGTCAGACAGCTTCGCTTCCAGCGCCGCTGCGCCGGTTGACGTGCGAGGAAACGGCCGGCCGGGTTGTTATGCTTTCTCCCTGTCAGAGCCCCATTACGAGCTGCCGTTCCGCGCCGATCTCTGCGCTCTGATTTATGTTGCCTTTGTAATGTGAACTCTGGAAGGGTGCGAGTGGGTGTGCTCGACTGTGTGTGTGCGTGTGTGTGTGTGTGTATGCTTGACTGTGTGTGGATGTGCTCGACTGAGTGTGTGTGTGTGTGTGCATGTGTTTGCGTGTGTGTGCGCGCGTGTGCATGTGTGTGGGTGTGTGTGCTTGTGCGTGTGTGTGTGTGTCTGCGCGCTTGTGCATGTGTGTGTGTGTGTGTGTGTGTGAGAGAAAAAGAGAGAGATAGAGAGATGTGGATATGTCAGTCAGTGTGTACATAGAAGGGAATTTACCTGTATGTATGTGAATAGCGATGTGTGTGTGCTTTCATGCCATCACAACTGTGCAGTTCACGTATGGTTGTCCATCGTCAGTAGATCTAACAAGTAGATTCACTCCACACAATGAATTCTCTCACAAGCATATTCCTAAACAGTAAAGTGTCTATGTGCCAGTATATTCAGCATTGTCACTGGGGAAAGTGGCCAGGAAAATAATCTGTAGCTCACTTTGAGAATCCCACAGAACCAATGTCAAGATGGTAATTCAATTAAAACCTAGACACTGTGTCCCATCCAAAAAGCCAGCATTGTCTAAGCTGATGAAAGTCCACGATATCCAGCACTTCTCATGCTTTTTATTTTTAGATGTGAGGGTAAGAGAGAGGACAGCGGGCTGTATCATATTAACCAGGCAGCTGAAGTACTGTGCGAGAGATCACTCTCGTCAACCTCATCTGCATTCACGCGCTGCTACTGCTAATCTCCCTGAGGGGCGCATATGAGGGGGTTGAATCCCTGATTAAATCTTACACAAATAATTAGCACCTATAGCAGTTTTAGGGCGAATTTAAACCATAGATTCGTACAAATATATTTATGTGCGTATATATCACAAAGTTCTCCTGGCTCTCAGTTTATCAAAGTGGTATTTTCACTCCCTTCCTTTAGCGAGCGATCTGACGGCGCAGGGCACCGACGGCCACTTAGCCGAGCAATGGGGGGAGGAAGAAAAATCAGGTCTAAATGCGCTGCAGGTGGCGCGGGCCTTTACACCCAATGCCAGAATCAATTTGCTCACCACACTGAGCGGGGCTGCGAGGAAGCTGCCAAATTGGCAGGGTGCGGGGCGGCCCGGCGCAGGAAGAGCTCGCGCGAGCGAGGCCGGGTTCAAAAGAGAGGGAGCCCGGAGGGGTCCTCGCCGCGCCCTCGGTCTCTCGGCGAGACTCCGTCCGCAGGTATTCACTCTCAGCCACCTGGAACAGCGACTCTTCTTCTGCCAAAGATCTGACATCATCAAGTGCTCTCGTTCTCTTATGCTCGCTGTCTGGCTGCCACAAAATCAGTGATAGCATTTCACGGTTAAGGTTTTTTTGTTTGTTCTGGAACAGACAGGATATGAGAGGACGTGGGTGAAAATATATCCAAATTCAGAATGAACCAGTGAGGAAAACGTTGAATTTTTCTTATGAAGAAAAAATATATCACCATCATAAATCACCACATAAAAAATAAAAATAAAATAGTCATTTTAGTTATGTAATATCATATAATGTCTTCATTCATTGCATAAATTACTGAGCACCAAAAGTCTGAGGACATTAGCAAGTCCTGGTTGTTTTCATTATTTATCAATTAATAATACACTTATGATACTCAAATTACACTTCTTATTCAAGAATACATATTGAGAACAGTTACCAACCAAAATTATAACACATTTCCGAAGCATTCGTATGAATGTTGAAATGTGAAGATCTGGTTCGTCCTCCATGAGGCAAGCGTTTTGTCTATTCATTATTGCACCATTATTTCATTCATATATAACAAATGTGTGTTTTTAAAGCTCAATATTAAAATATCTGTGCTACTAACAACTAAACCCATCTATTCATTTAATGAAACTGCCATTCTAACCGTTAATGCCACTACTGATAGTGCTCTTACATTACTGGAAAGTGAAATGAATGACTTGTTCACACACAGTATTTCCACCCTCTGTGAGCTCCAGTGTGTCATACACTCCAAACAGCAAGGTTTAGCCCTAGGCTTAAGATGAAAACCTAGCCGGTGTGTCAGAATTAGCAGGGGCAACAGGTTAACTCTGTGACTTTCAACCCTCTGGAGTGAAAGGCTCAAACGCAGATCTGGTTTCATTTTAATTATGACAGAGTTCCCATCCACAGTGGACTTAGGTGATTAGGAGTTTATTTATAAAGTATTTATCTATGAGTGGAAATTCTTTATATACTTGCGTAGACTTCTTTCAAATATAAGTGTGTTGAAAAGGTTAGTACTGTGATGGGGAATGACGTGTCACAGAGTAGTCCTGTGATATCGCATCATAATTGGCATTGATTTAATGCTGAAATAGAAAGGCAGTTAAGCGTTCTATAAGCGTAACTATAGATTGCATATATTCGCGTTTTATTTCACTTGTCCCCAAATACAGAGAAACCACTGACTAAACTCAGCTGTATTGTGATGAAAAACCTAAAATTATCTGAATTGTTCTGCTGTCAAGCATTGTTGTGAACTACAATACTTGAGAGTATTGATACATTGTTTCCTTTTCCTCCTCAAACTTTTAACTCCACACTTGCAGTGTAAAGTTAGCTCCGATAGTTTGCTTTACTCAAATGTCTCTGTGTATTTCACAAATAACGATTGCACGGCCTGAAGATGTTAGATATAACAAACAACAGATTCATATTCGCATTCTTCAAAGTGCTGACATGTTATTTCCATATTGTCATTACCAGCTGGGCCATTTTGTTTCCTAACTCTGTATAGCAACAAGGTGAGTCACTTCTGTTTTTGTTAGAGACCGCTGATAGAAACGGAGGTGGTCTGATCAACGCGTAATTACAATCGTTTCTATCGTCTTCATCTGCCACCGGGTTTCCCTAATTGTGTCGTGTCAGTAGCGGTGTCTTGTACAGTCCAACGATTTGCCGCAATCCCGTCACCATGGCGACGGGGTAGGGCGTGTGTCCCCAGGGAACGGTGATTCTTCATCGTTATAAAGTTTGGCCAGGACTGGAATTTGTCAAAAACCATGACTTGGTCAAGCAGTCAGCTTTTTTCTTTTCTTTTTCTATATATTATTAAACATATCAACACTGTTTCAAGGAAACTAATGAACTGCTTCATGCTTTGCCATAACGTAAAGAAATACTTTTGAGCCAGTGCTTCTTGTTGCTATGAGTCTCAAGCATCTCTGAGAGGGACAAAGATGCTAAGCAGGGTATGAAAAAGTAATGCTTGTACTTATTCAAACATATGGACAAAGGATATAATAGTGAGACCGAAAAAAACCCAAGACTTGAATTTAATCAATATTCGCCCTTAGATTAACCGACAATGGAATGCATGCATTCTACTATTTCCTCATAAACATGCTTGAGTGATCACAAAACATCATGGAAAAAAGGGTTTTTGCTATTTAAAAGTCCGGTTATACTGTTTGCGGTTATAACATTTACTGTTTGTGCTGTTAAATCATGCTGCTGCAATCAAATATTCATTCTGAAATAATGTTTTCAATGGCTTGGATGTTGTAAAAGTTTTAAGACAGTCATGTCATTCCATTGAGCGCCAGATCGGAAATATATGTTCTCTGTAAGGCCTTTGTGTGCTATTATCTGGACCCAAATGTACATGCCATCTCTTTAAACAAGTAAGTATTTTAACCCACAATACATTTCAATCCAGTTAAGTATACTGTGTGTTGACTGGCCTAAGTATTTCAAAATGGGTGTGTTACTGTGTATAATAAAACTAGCTTTAAATAAGTCATAAATTATCTGTTTTTAAAGCACCGCCAAAGACTCCTCTCTTTCATTTAAACACAGAAAACAATTCTTTGCTGCAGATTATTCTCTGTGGTATTTACATTTTTATTTTCTGTTTTTGTGTGCCCCTCTATTTTATTTTGTTTTTTTGCATAGGGTGTGTGCTTCTTATTTTGTCTGTTTCAGTAGCACTACTTAAAAAGTATAAGTATATGTAAGAAATGCAGCATGACTGTAATATATCTTACTCGACACCAACCGAACTTAATTTGCGAAAATATACTTCATTTTATGGGTTATTGTGATTTCTTAGTCTTAGGAAGAAAATCAAACTACTCCATAATATTTACTCTCATTATTTCTCTCGTTCAAGTTCGAACTAAATTTGAATTCTAATCTGCGCCGAGTCCCTCAGCCTTTGAGTGTCTAGAAGATGAGATTACTAAATGACAAAAATTAAAGGGGGAAAAAAAAAGACAACCTTAGTGAACCTTGAGATAACGGGGTAAGTTGATTGTGTTTTTTGTTCAATTGCATGTTTACACAGCTGATTTCAAAGGGACCACAGTCTCATTTTGTGGTGCTTTGCATGGTGCTGCCGTTGAGGAAAAACCAGATTCTGAAAACTCGGCACCAGATACAAAGGCTTTCTCTTTGGCCCGCTGGCATAAATTAAGAAGGATACAATTGAAACAATCTTCCAAGAACCGCAACCAGGGATATGTTCTGGTCACGTTCTCCACTTTTGTCTTTGTGGACTTTCTCAACAACTTGACCCAGCGTCAAATTGAAACTGTACCAGGAATTAAACATGAGAAGGAATCAGCTGATCCGGGAAAGGCCCGGACCCGTGAGGTCGTTCCCACACCCCTCGCGGTCCTTGGGAATGTGCAGAACCTCAGATTCCGCACCCCTCCGATACCATCGCTGGAACGTGTGGGGTTCAGCAATTACAATAAGCGCTCAAACAAAGGTTGCACTATTAAATGGATGAATTGTGTAAGTAGCCCGGTGCTCTTTGCATAATTGTGAACTGCGCTGATGAGTTTTGTCCATTGTGTCCGAAAATGAATCATCCTTTCCCAGTCTTCAAGTAGGACGAGGTTTTGTACGTGCCTGAAAGACAGTGGTGTACTCCGTGAACTGTGATAATCAACCTTTTCTACATTAAATGTGACAAAATTATACACTTCCATCACACACTATCCACAGCAGTTTAAAGGCTTGGGTTTATAAGGCGGACTCCAATACGGAGATAGCAAAAGGCCAACAAAAGCCTCCATTGCAATGGTAATTTGTAATGAATAATTCTGATTTCATTATAATACCGAATCACTTCCTTGTGAAAGGAATCTTACATTGGGATTGCAATAAACTGCTGTATAACAAATTGCAACAATACAATGTATACATTTGTGTTTTGAGCCATCTTTAGTCCTGTTTTGATGATATGAGCAAAATCGATTCCTAAACATAATGCACATATGAAAATATTTTTCACCTTACGTTTCTGATATCCAGGGAGGAATGGATGAAATTAATTTTGTTTGGAGCCCCGAATGAGAAAAGTGTGCAATATTGCTGCTTCTGCTGCAGCAGGAGTGTTATTGCAGCGTTGTTATTAAGATTGAACTTATATAGTTCATGTCATTGGACTGTCCTACCACAAGCAAGCCATTCAATATTTTGCAGTCAGTATGTCTTGATGGCCAATACAAATGTATTTTGTTTATTCCATCCATACTATGGCTCCCAAACCCACCCTGCCCGAATCTAATCATGGGGTTGTTTCACTTAGGAAACTTCCTGGTCACAGCGATACCTTGGGGACCCGTGGAGCGGCTTGTCTCTCACCACTTTCTTGCTTTATAAATAGATTGGGACAATGGCGTACAGAAGGCATTGTCTGTTTTTGTCGACCGCAAAAGTGTCACAAGCCAGAAACTTAGAATGACAATGGTGTTTGCCAAAAGACAAATATGTCTACTACTAGATATGGTGCACTCAGCAGACAGCAAGACAACATTCTTGAGCATTTTTTTCAAGAGGCTTAAAAAAAGCTAAAGCTTTTATGTCAAATTTTGAGGGATTGTTCAACCCCTCTTTGTCCTACAATCCATCAATTTGTTTAAATACTTTGTCTCACCTTATTAGCATTATATTACGTTACATTCCTCGAGCATACACTATAGATACATACAATTATTTACATAATGCTCGAAATACAATAAAAAAAAATTTGTAGAAAACACCTGCACAGTTAGACTTGATTGTGATAACATTTGTAAGTGAAGATGTTTTTCAGACTAAAAGCAGTTTAACTCATTTAATTTCAAACCCTTTTATGGCATCATGTCAGTATTCTAAACTTTTGAATGCATTATATGTGAATTCCCACTTAACTGTGGTCCCATTTAACTGTGATGCATAATACCAATTTTACCATAATTTCAAGTTAAATAATGTTTTTGTGCTGGCCTACATATACATAGACTGAATATTTGAAAACCGCTAATTTGAATGCTGATTTATGTCAGAGTTTGCATTTGCACGGGATTCATTTCTCAAATGTTGGCTATTTATAATAACTGCAAAAAAAAAAAACTGTCCCACAATAGCAAGCAATTTAAGTAAAAAAGGACGGCTTAACCAAATGTGTTGCCACTCTATAGTTTTAAATGATCTATATTTGAAAGTTACCTCATATTTCTTCTTTGTCTTCTGAAATTGTTATCTGATATAATATTTGTTATTTAAAGCAGAAAAAAACACTGCTCCCTTTTCAGTTATTTATTATTTTATAATATTTCTATTTATGGGCAGGTGAGCAGCTCAAGAGAAGTAATGTTTTTAATACATAATATTATTAATTGTGATATTTTGTCACTTTTTCCTGTTCCTGTCAATTGTCAGACTGTAATCTTACTGACTTCTGCCACAATCCAGTTTGAATTTGTCTCATGCTGACATTTTCTGTAAAGCTTTCTAGATATTTTTACAAAATCACAATGCAAAAGGAATGAATCAATTAAAAATATATTTTAATGCAAAATAGGGTATTGACACATATTAATCAGTGTTAGATATCATAAAAATAATAATTTGTTTCATACTATCCTTCTTAACATGTTGGACGTTCCGTTAATTGCCTTGTTTAACTTCAAATTATTCAGCTCCTCTAGCAAAAAACATATTAATCACGCTCCTCTTAATCGCAGGACTGTTCAAATACAAATTAACAGGGGAAAAATCCCCTGGTAAATAAGAGCATTTCTCGCTTGCCTTTGCATAATCTCCACAGAAACCCCACCCCCACGCCGCATTATAACTGTTGCATAAAGAAAGCCTTTAACAAGGTTTTGACACTCGCCAAATATTTTAATTAAAATCTCTCTCTCTCTCTCTCTCTCTCTCTCTCTCTCTCTCTCTTTCTTTCTCTCTCTGTCTCTCTCTCTCTCTCTGTCTCTCTCTCTCTCTCTTTCTCTTTCTCTCTCACTGTCCAACAAACAGAAAGGTCTACGAACATGCTGAAGGAGAGTTTTGCCATAGTAGTAGAGTAAATAATGCAAAGTCAGAATTCAAAACTCCTCAACACCCAGTGAGCTCTTTTATCACAGCCATACATAACTGTCACATAACCCGCCAGGCACCCTGCGCTTTCGCCACAAGATGAGATTCTCTATGTTTCGCTTTCCCTCCGAGGAACATTGTTAATCCATCATTGGATTCCCAGAGAGCGAGGGGTCAGCGTTCAGGTCCTTCAGCACTAGCTATCACGTGTGTGTTTGTCCGCATGCGAGTGTGTGTGTGCGTGCGTACGTGCGTGTGTGTGTTTGTAGAAGAAAAAGACAGGTAGAAAAAGAGCAAGAGAGATGAACAATGTGGGTGATACAATACATCACTTCCTACTGTACCATGAAGGGGAGTGAATGCAACAAGCAAAACATGTTTAAAAGCAAATTCATGATAAATATATAGGAATTTCATACCTGCCAAGGTACTGTGTTAGTTCAAAATGTATTACCAATATTGGTGTTGTTCATGCATCAATCAGACATATATCAAACTATTTCATCAATAAAGAATCTGAAACTTTGACATTTGAAATTGAATGGAGATCTTAGAGCTTAGACCAGAGAGTTGTGCCTGTAAGCGTCCAGAAGGGTCGTGTGCGCAGCTGTGGAGAGACAGGGGAACACCAGTGTCACCTGAGATTATGGTGTGAACATTTGACCTTTCTCCCAGCAGGGTTGAGGCGGGAGGAGAGAGGAGGGACTACGCTCAGGGGGAGGGGCTTAGCCCACCAATGGTCGAGGCTCCATCACCCTTGGACTCTATCAGCGGCCTTTCCCCCAGGACAGCCAAGCCTTGCATGTCAACACGGAGATGGCCGACCCTCAAACCCCTCACTGCCTGGAAAGCTTGTGTGTGTGTGTGTGTGTGTGGGGGGGGGGGCTAGGTGAATGCTGAAAGACTGACTAGAGCAACTGACCACCGCCCCCAGGCAAGCTCTCCATTCGACAAATAGGTTGGAGTTCAGTTTACCGCGTGCGTTTATTTCCATACGATAACGTAACGCTCCCGACGAGGAAGCAGTGAGATTAAAAAAAACATGCTAATTACTCCCGACCCCATTAAAGCTTTTGTCATTTCAAAGCTAAGAATTAGGGCTGTGCTCGGGTCAGAACCGTTACGTATATGCACATCTTGACGGGGGAAAAAACACTTCAGGTTTCCTGGCGTCTTCGAGGTGGATACGACATGAAAACCATCCACCGGTTCATAGCCATAAATGGGAAATGCGTCTATTTTGACAAGGGCTCGGCTGGCATTGTAAGGCATGCACACACACACACACGGCCGGGGCCTCTGCTGCTACTTGAAAGTCCTCCGAGTCTATGAGAAAGCATGTCTCTCAGACTTTATTTTAGCTCTCGGAAGAATGCATCCGTGTCCTGCTCATCTGATATGACACGGGTTCTCAGTGCTCAGTATTCCCAAGGTGTGTGTTATGTTTTATGGGGTGTCTGGGAAGACAAGAGAGCCTTGCTGTCCAAACCCTCTCACGGTGCCAGGAACAGAAGAGAGCGCACATGGAACGCTGATGTTCCAAAAAAAAAACACATTAAGCTCACCTGTGCTATTAATAACAATTAAACACAAGACAAAAATCTGATCAATTATATGAATAATGGGCAGATAACTGATATGTGAATTATGTCAACTAAAGAAGATAACTATTTCACAATTATGGGTTCTTAATATCACTCTCATCTTAATTTTTCTGTATCGTTTTGTATTGTTTTCCCCACATCTTTTCTCAAGTCTGAAAATAGAAAAGTTAAATCTGATATTAAAACATAAAATCCATAAAGTAATACATGCAAATTTTTTTTTATATAAAGTATATGTACAATCATGGAATATATACAATTCGATGCCATAGTCACTTGGGGTACCGTAAAATAAATAAATATATTCAGAAATGATGTCATTTCACCATACATTCCCCATTATACTTTTTCTACTTTATATTCCATCATATATGCCAATGTAATTGTATGCATACATGTCGTGGAACGGCTGGTTCTTATCGTTAAATGTTCTTGTTTTTTATGTACATATTTACAGTATATGATGATGTATAACAAAATTGCATACCTTATATTTGATATTTGAACAAATTTTTTTCTAGACGGAGAACAGCATTGGATGTGAACTAAGTGCTAAGGAATCTGCTAGGCAAATACATAGAAATTATCAAATTAATGAGGGCATTCTTTTGAGCCAATTAATTATTGCTTATTGTTTAGTGATGCCACACTTTTATAGAGAACACCACTATAGAGAATATAGTTGAATTTCCATAAAGTTTTAATTTTACTCTGCACGGAAACGAGGGTCTCCTGAGAGAAACGGTGGTGCAGAAACCCAAATCTCGCTGCATGCTGTAATCAATGACGTTCTTGTCAGTGATCAATTAGCGCGCGGTCGACATTGTCCCCGCACGTTTCCCACTGCCCGCGCGTCGCCTCTCCGTTCCATCTGGCTTTCTCACAGGCTCCCAGCGGCTGGCCCGGGCACATCTCATTAAGGAGTTATGTGTAACACAAACAAACCAGCTCTCCCAGAGTGTTTATCTCAGGGCGCAGAGCGCTGTGTGCCCGCAGATCAAAGACTGTGGGAACAGACGCCGCTCGGCGCAGCAGCTGCACTCGGATCCTGTCCACACCCTTCCTGTTTGCCGCGGTCTACCTCGGGGCTATTATTTTCCCAACAGCCCGACGATAACCCCCTCACCATCCACGACCACTGCTGCCGCCTCCCAGCTCCCTCTGCACCCCGTTCTCTAGACCACACTGTGTATCTCTCAGGAACGATCAGTGCTGCGGCTGCAGCTTCTTGAGTGCACGCGCTAACTGTTCGGAACCCAGCGCCGTACTTGCAGTGTAAGATTCCAATGCCGATAAAGTGACAGTTCTATATCTTATCAGTGGTTTCTTAAGGATAATTAATCATTTGCGTGACACGTAAAAAAATAAATGGCGCTAACCTGCCAAACATTGGATTTAGGCTATATGCACAAACTGGGTTAGGTTTTTTTATGATTATTATCACTGCACACGGCAATTACGGTATATCATCACAAAATAAAATATTTGTTGACGCCTGCCTTTTGCTTTGCTTTAGTTTTTCGTTTCTTTCATTCTGTTATTTTTTTATTTTTTTATATTATTTTGTGAATAAATCAAATATGCGTTTCAAAATATACAGGCAGTTGGATAATAAAATATGTGCTACATTGGTGTTCAAAGCTTGTAAAAAATACGACTGAAATCTACAGCACAAAAACATATGCACTCCAAGATCAGAAGTGATAGGATTCATGTGCAATAGCATACAAACACTTTTCTACGGGAAAAAGGTACTGTGGGGGGATTTTTATCATGCATAGACAAGAAGAGGCGTCAGTCCCGCGGTGGGTCCACATTGACCCCTGGGACACACCATTTCCTGTGTCTGACAGTGGAAAGCAGGTTCTCCTGGGTTATGGACCCAGCCGCTGTCACCCCCCCCCCCCCCCCCCCCCACACACACACACACACACACATACACACACACAGCCGAGACACTCGCAAGCGTGTGGCGCCAGGCCAGGTGAAGGACATCAAAAGCCCGCGTCGAAGAGGACTGGCTGACCTCCAGCCCAGCAGGTCGAGGGTCCTTAAGCATGTCCGGGGGACCTCCCTTTGCCCCCAGAACCGTCCTCTCTCAAGGGCCACCACAGACGGTGGGCAATCGCTCACT
Source organism: Ilyophis sp. 1 JC-2022 (assembly GCA_022702515.1). Lineage (NCBI taxonomy): Eukaryota > Metazoa > Chordata > Actinopteri > Anguilliformes > Synaphobranchidae > Ilyophis > Ilyophis sp. 1 JC-2022. Next base: position 85,238,164 of record CM040395.1, read on the forward strand.
CGCTCACTTCCAGGCCATAATATTAGCTCACTGCACGGCCAGATTGATTCCCAGTCAGAAAACCATTCAAATTGGATATTAATTGGATATGGTTAACTGCGCTGGGATCAGAGTACCACAGGGAATAAAGCCACCATTGAACTCCATTGAACTTACCAAATATAATTTTTGGATGTGGTTTGGGTTGTCAGCTGGATTGTTATCTTAACATTTGAGAAATTGTCTTACAAAGCAAATAAATACACATTCTGATTACTACCTTAGTACAGTTGTTGTTTGAGAGAATACTTTCACAAACACATCAGCACCTCCATAAGACAGTTTGAGCTACCTAGTAAATTTCAGTTGTTTCAATCTTTTTTATGTAGCTTATTGATCATCAAAGATGGCACCAAAATATATTAATGATGATATGAATGTAGTAATTAATATGTTAACTAATGTTTGGCATATTTGTATGCCAAACTTCTTCTTGTTTGGTTGGCAAAATTTTACACGGAGATTTGTGTATGGCACCCATTGAATCCTTGATCACACACTGTAGTGTCTGTTAGTAGTTGTAGCCACTTTCACAGAACTTCGGTCAGACATGACAGACAGGATGGTAAGCCAATCAGTTCATGATTAATGGCTATGACCCGCATGACATAGAGAAGACATCCTAGCGATGTCACTGCAGTACCATAAAACAGGGATTTGATATGCTTTATTTTCTATTTCTTGTCTATTCAGACTCAAATACCTACTCTTATTTTAAAAGCAATAGATGCTTGCATTTGGTCAGACTATAGTGTGTAAAACTAATTGACTAATGTTTATACCATCAAATTCCACTAAGCGTACATATGTATTTTCCATTACATTAAGTTGATAAGATAAAATAATGGTCAATTGGTTTGTGTAATCATAATTGTTTAAAGAGGTAAGTGGGAATGATATACGGAAATCATGTGTAACTATTCACTAGAGTCATCAGTCTGTATAGTGATGTAGGTATCTGTCTGTAACACAACTACACAGTGTAGTTGTGTAGGAATGAAAAATATAGAACACCTCACGTGTAGGCTTACTTATGAATGTATTGTGTTCTTTACTTTGTGGGCGCTTTATTTTTATTTCTAACAAAATCTATAACAGGGCCCCGCTTCTGAAAAAGCGCTTCGTGTAAAGATCATCTTTGGCTATTTTGTTTTTATATTACTTTCATTGTTTGTTTGTTTTTATTTCATTGTCTGTTTTTTGTCTGTTTCTCCATATCTATATTATATATTTTTTTTATGTAATATCAGTAAATTTGATTCACTTTTAAAATGAATAAAGCACAAACACAAAACAAAAAGATGATCTTGGGAACGCTTTTGGGAACCGGGGCCCCAGCTTTGTATGAGTAATGTTAGTTTTGGTGTGAAAGTAATTATTTAGATGAAACTAGCATCAGGGCTCATTAAGTGTATATTTTCGGTGTCATTTTATGACCATTTCCTGGGTTATGGGGTCGATGGTCTGCCATCCCCAAATAGGAAAGACATGAACAGTGTCTGTGTCGTAAACAGTGGCACCTGCTCCCCCCATCGGGCCTTCACAGAGGAGGCTTTCAAATACAAGCAGCCATTTCCATCTCAAAGAGGCAAGTAATGAAACGGCTTATCATTGATTCTGCTTCATGAGGCAGACGTTCGACTGTAACTTTTACAGGAACATCCGCTCGAATGGGACTCCCTTTTCAGACACCTCAGATCTGACAAAGTGACATTTTGTATGCTGTCATTAAACAAAAGATAAAATACAGTCAGGACCAAAAGTCTGAGCACGCTACCAACTGTTTCCTTATTTATCAAGGGCTAATGCAATTATGATGCTCTGTTTGTGCTTATTATTCAAGAATGCAGTATGTTTTAATAATATAATTTTAAAAAGTGTGTAGGTATTCATAATATAAGAGCACTTGCAGTAGCTACATTAACGGGTAGAATGGCAGATTCATTCAATTAATAGATAGTTTTAGTTGTTCGTAGCCCAGATATTTTCTTATTGAGCTTTAGGAACACACATTTGTTAATATTTGTATGGAATGAATGGTATGACAATTTAATAGAGAAACACATACCTTATAGTGGACAAACCAGATATTCACATAACCTCCCATTTCATATGAGCATTTTAGAAATGTATAAGAACATTTTGGTTTGTACCCGTTCTCAATAATGTATTTTTGAATAAAAAGTGTAATAGGAGTACCGTAATTGCATTATTCCTTGATAAATAATGAAAAAAAACAAAAAAAGTGTATTTTTGGTCCCCAATGTATATTCTTTCACAGATATCAGAATAATTTTAATCAGTTAACTAAATAAATATTGTTTTTGTGAACAGGCTGATCTGCCAAGGTGGAAAACAAGTGCTACAGAGCTTGGAAGCTTCCACTGCACATCTAACGTAAACATTCCAGCTTTGAAAGGAGCAGCAACACGTCGCAAGTGCAAATGCCCTGAAAAATGTCAAGAGTGTGTTTCCGTTCCTGGCCTCCGTCATTAATCTTTAAACACGCAGGGCAGACAGGACCTGGCAGAGGCTCTGCACTGTCACAAATATATCATGTTCTGAGAGACAGGGCCTTTGCACAGCAAGAAGGTTGCTCTGATAGCTACTGATAGCCATCATGCACAAAATATTCTGAAAGGTTTTTTGTTTTTTTCACCATTCCCTAACTCAACAGATCTTAAAATCAGTTCAAAACCCCATGTGACTAAGCCACAATGCTTTGTTAGTCAAAGGGAAAATAATCGTTGCTTTTTCTGAGAATTTAATTTTTTTTATGTGCATGGTTTTCATGTGACACTGACAATATTTAAATTGTCTGATGTTTTACTGAATTGTATAATTATTTGACCAAAAAACTCTCTCACTTCAGTTCAGAGGACATGGATGTATGGATGCAAAGTGGATTAACTTTCAAAACATAATTTTTGTCAAACCCATAAATTCTACCGCAGCTGTTGTGGGACAATATTTCCGTATAGCTGTAGTAGAGCTAAGTACATAATGTGGACGTAAGAGGAAAAGTGAATCGATATGGTCCTGGCCGTGGTCCTGACCAGTCAGGCGAGCAGTCACACGGTCCCGGTGAAGGAATCTTCTTATAACCCGTCGCCACCGTTTCCCGCTGCCTTTTACAGCCCAGAGAAGACTGAGGCCCCTGTGTGCGTCGTGCCAACACGCTGTCACCACCCGTTATTTACTCGTTCCTGTTGGAAGCCCGGGCCTGTCGGGTTACGGAGTCGCGGAGGGAGGGGGCCCCCGGCCCCGGCCTCGCCGTGGCCCCCGTCTCCAAACCCTGGCCCCACACCAAGCGCAAACCAGATCCCAACAGGAAAACAAAAAAAACGTGCGGTCGCGGACAATGGTGGCAGCGACCGTTTGCCCCGTTCCGCCGGCCTGCTCGGCATCGGCGCCTCACGCAACGGCCAACTGTGTCCCCGCGGACGTCCCTCGCCGATCGCCTCCTCGGTCGAACGGCCCGGCACGTCGGGAAGTCAGAATGTGCCATGGTGCCATGGAGATGCCTGATACTTCCGTGGCGTTCGGTTATACAACGCGCCGCCGCTTCTGCAATCCTCTCACTGTCTGCGATTCTACTGATTTACAGCTGTTTTCAGTCTTATGTTCCCATCATTTTCCCATGTGTTTGTGTCTAGTAGGCATTAATGAGCGGCCCTGACATGGAAGACTAAACAAACATTTCCTATCTTTCCATAAATATTGAACTCATACAAAAAACATTTCGATTAAGATCTGAGATCCTAATCTCTCCTTAGTGTGAGATCCAAGCGATAATATGTTAACATGGAAAGATAAACCGGGAGAAGTATAAGCCCGTTTGACAGCAGTGATTTCACACTCAAACAGCTGTCAGATCTCGAGAAATGTTGATTTATTTCCTACGTGAGCGTTCCTTGTTTTTCTTCCCTCTCCAGTTGTTTTCTCATAGAGAGCGATAATCACTGATCTCCAGGCCAGCGGGCCTGTCTGCCAGGGGAAATAATGGCCGGTATCTGCAACTCATCGTGGACACCTCTCCCTCCACGCCTCTCCCTCGGCGCGAACGTAGCCAGATTCCTCCAGCCGATCTGCGGGGATCCCGATGACAGGCATTTTCCAGGCCTGGGCCCCTGCAGCCACAGCTGCTCCTCCCACATTTTCTGACCTGACTGCCAGAAGGGCCTCCGTACGTGTCGGTGATCCCGGGAACCGCGGACAGCCGGCCTCCACCGCGGGGACCCGGACGCCCGATAAGAACGTGACCCCACTGTTGTCACATTCTCCCAGAGATTAGACTCCTTGGACGGGGCAAGATTGGCCCGGCTAAGGGACCCGGAGAGGAAGGGCCCGGGGCCAAGCATGTGTGGAAGGGTGGTAGTGTTCTTCAGCCGTTATCAGGGTCTCAGATAGCTCAAGCACTCTGTCTTCCCAAAGATGAAGAACCGCGCAGACCTGCACAAATCTGTCTAGAATCGGGATACAATGTAAACTCTAGGTCAGCCTTCAACTGAAAAAGCACAGGGTATCTGCAGCAATCATTTATGGCTACATGAGTAGTGGTTCGATGTGGATTAATACATTTGTACTCTTTTTACATTTTCACATATTTCTTCCACTTGCTTTGCTCATTCAACATGCATTTTTATGAGAATCGTAGGCATACAACTGAATATCCCAACACTAAAAAATGAATATGGTAAATGAATCCCTAAATGTCCATCCATTTTAAAATAACAAATGAACATACTTCATGGCTGTGTTCAGCATGGGTGTGTTCAGCCTGACCCTGTGTATGTCACTCAAATTCAAAAGCTCCCAGAACCTCGTGGTGTGAGCACACAGCTAATGTAAGTTTCTCAAGCATCCTTAACAATGTAAGAAAACACCGAGATACGGTAACATCGGGCACAACCCATAACAACAATATTTGGCATTGTTTATCGCGAGGCAGTGACCGTCGGTATCAATGTTTTGGCTCTACTGGGTCTTGCCCTGATAAAGCCGAGCGTGCAGCTCCTCCCCTGACAGCCTTGCGGCTCCTCAGAGTTAGCTGACCCTCCAGTGCACTCCCCCCCCCCACCCCACCCCGCCTAAAAAACTGCCCAAGGAGAGCAATGGAGTCTGGGTCGCCGGAAGCATTTGAGGCTTGGACGTCTGTCTGGAGACCCTGAGCGGAGCCGACATTAAAGGCCCTTTATTGAAGGCTGTCCATACCTCTGGCAAAAATCCTCAAACAGACAACAAAGCCGCAGGGACTTCAAAAATAGGCTGACAGGACCTTCTGTATAATCTGAGCATAATGAAGTGCATTGCAAGTTTGGTATTTTTTTCAAGGCGAAGTTGTATATGTGCGATCCCACCAAATAAATGTCCTGGGTTTACATCATAAAACCGTGATAATGGGTCAATTGCATGATTTGAGCCTTAAAAATATATATTCTGAATCGGTCTGCATTTTTGGTCACGGTTCATTTTGTTTTTTATAACCAATTCATTATTTTATTGTGGCTTCTTATGTGCTATACCTATCCTTCCTGTGAGATTACAATTCACTCTCAGAAAAAACGGGTTCTTTGGCTTGTTTCCATTGGAGAACCCTTTTTAGTTTTTTATAGAACCCTCTACCGTAGGTGTGAAAAGTGTGAAAGCTCCCAGATTGAGCCATTTTGCCCATCAATGATCCCCGAGAGTGTCATTTCCATTGTGACAGACATTACTATGGCTGCCTGTAACATAGATCCACCTAAGGTATATAGATAGTTCCTGGACTGATGCCCTTTCTCTTTTGGGGATGATCGAAAGGGACATCTGTGGCAACAGGTAACCAACGCAAACAGGGAGGGGCAGAGTGTGCCTGTCAGATAGCAGGCGGTTGCCTGTGTTTATGTTTGATGTAATTGCGCCTGTGGTTAGCCACCTGTATGGCAGAAATCCCAGGGTATCGTGGATATTGTGCAACATCTGGTTTTTAAAAGCCTTGTGGTAGGTGGGGTTCACTTTCACCTGTCCAGGTGAGGCTTGCTTATAAAGGGGGTTCGTTGGAATCCTCCACGAAAAAGCGATATATCTTTGCATGGAGGAAGACCAGCTTTAGGTATGAAATCACAAGCAGTATGATTAGCTCACTCAGCTAAAAACCCGGGCCCTCAGCGAAACTAACCAATCACCTTCTCGCGCTGAAACCGATGAACCAACGGCTTTGCGCATTGAGGACTGTAAGCTCCTGCAAAGTGCAAACTTTCACGGCAGTGCTCGATAGTTACGCGGCTTAAGGAGCTTTCAGAACCCTGCTTTCACCAATAGACCCGCTGTCTGCTTCCACATGTGAGTCACGGCGATAAAAAATTACCACGATGTGTCTTCGCGGAAGCTTCATTGGTCTGCGCCACGTGTTAAAAGCGAATCTCTTTACCAGACTGCTGCCATATCCTGCAGACAGGGGCTGCGATTTCACAGTGGTCAGGTCACTTTATGTGTGGCTGATGACTTCCTCACTCTCGGCTGATAATTGCTTTAGCACATTTGCCCCTGGAGCTCTTCCAGACAGTAGAGTAATGGGGTTTACTATGCATCATCTTGGGCACTCGCAGCCTACCTTTAGAATGCACTTTTAAAGAGCAACGGAAGGATTAATTAGGGTGACCAGACGTCCTCTTTTTTCCGGACACTTTTTTTTTTTTTGGGACCAAAAATATCCGTCCTGGCGGGATTTTTAGATTCCTAAAATGTCTTTAGGATTTTCGTAGACGAAAATATGGTCACCCTAGAATAATAGTTTACAACTGCCTTTAAAAATATGAATCTGAGATATTTAGATATTTATTTAAAGCTACTTGGAAAAGCTCAGTTGAACATTAAAGGCCTGGTAAAGTGCCAATGTGTCGATGAACCAAGCACATATGATACTGTAATAAAACTTGTTTCTGATAATGAAAGTGTAGAGAGCCGGCACACAAAATATTTACTCTGTGCACCCTAATCAAAGGAGGAGGAAACCCATGGGCAATAGAAAACAATAATCTTTATTCATACAAATTCATGGAGCAAACAGCCAGCAACCAGGTGTAAGGCACTCGCCACACAGCAACTACCCCCCCGTAGGGCACTGCAAATAGCACATGTACTGCACACTAGAATTCCACCGCAAGCCAAATCACTCGTGCTATAAAGGCCCACCTACAGTGGCACCGGAGTCTATTTAGCTCCCTTAGCTACTCCCCCCCCCCACCCCCACCCCCATTGGCTCTGAACTGCTCTTTTTAAAACCAATAACCAATAACCTAAATTACATACTACATAGACATAGACAAGACAGAACGGCATGCGAACGGCAACCACTCCCCCAATAGGCTAATGAGTTCAAAACGATTCGCTCGGCTGGGCTTCTGCCCTGTAAGGTCCACCAAGCTCCGCCTCCCCAGAGACCCTGACGCTGCTCACTCTGCTGCTTTTAACCACCTCTCGATTCTCACAGACCCAGGTGCAGTCACTTGCTTTGATTACTTCTAATTACGCCGCTCACACAGCGCCACTCACTACACGACCACGATTCTACGTACAACCAAACTCTTTCTCTAGACCTAATGCTTTTGACAGAACGACTCCTGGTGCTCCTAGTTTTAGGATGTGTGTGTGCGTGCTCTCTTTATGTCCGTGGTCCAGATAAAAGAGATTATGAAATAGTGAAAGTGTCCAATAAAAGTCACAATAAATCAATTTAAAAATGAAACCGTGTTACTACCCAGCCATTCATTGTCCCGCTAATTTCACGTAATATGTGTGTATAGTCTGCACATGCATTAGAAACTTATTTTACATTCATTTACCAGATGCTCCTATCCAGAGCCACTTACACAATGAACTATGTTGATTTTTTTACACCCTATATCACTGTTATACCATCTGTTATCATTTCCTGTTAAATATCACTAAAGGTCACTTCAAATAATAGTCGTAAGAAGTGCCCGAGATCGATTTATGATAATCGCTGAGCACATTGTGGGGAAACCCACGGCTTCCTCTCGTTCCTGCTTCTTGACAGGAAGTCCATTTCATTGTACAGGAAGTAAAAAGGCGAGCAGCACCTGCCTGATGTCTTGAATTTTCCCCACTTTTGGCTCAGGGTCGCAGGAACCCACTCGCTGTGAGTTCACAGCAATTTCTCTTCCTCTGACAATAGATTTACCCCAACGTGCCTCGCCTCGACACCAGTCCCGAGCGCTTTTTTTCCACACGGACACCTATTTGTATCATGACGTGATCTGGAGACACGGTGTTTGGAGCCAAAGTGACTCAGGAAGATTTGTGCCCCGTCGGTCCGGGGCTTCGTATCTGGGCTCGCGGAGGCGGACTCCGGACGTGGGGTTTTGAAAAGCTCTGACAGAAATACAACGCGATATTGAGAATGGCAGGAAAGGCTCTATTATTCTGACCCATTCTGTTCAGCGTTGGCCTGTACGACGCCTGGAGCCTGTCTGCCATGCACTCGCTTCCCAGGATATCCGACTCGCGGCCGCCGAGCCGACTAAAAGCCAAATATTTCACTCCTGAGACGCACTCCGCTTCCTGATATAGGATGCACTTGCTTGTCTCTCGTTGACCTTAAACACTAATAAAGCGTCTATAATACGACTCCGGAGTCAAGAGGCGTGCAACCCTGCCGGCCAGGCCTTTGTCATCGTAGTGGCTCTTTCCCGCTCCCAGGGAAAATAAACAGACCGCTGTTATTCTCTGACAAATTGTTCAACAATGAGAAAAAGTAAGGATTATTTGTACAACAGTGGATTGTTGTTGTAGTTGCTTTCATGTAATCAAACTCTCACATTTACTAATACCAAAAGACATTATTCACATACGTCCGTCATTTTTAGATTTTAGATTTGTTTTTTATTTGTGCAGTAAAAATTAATTGCAAGTGCTATTTTTTTTATTATTGTTGAAGAAAAAAACTAAAACCTGCACTTGTAAGGACAATTGTTCACTGAACGCTAGCCGTAGGTTTTCACAGCCTACAATACAGCACATATCCATTGGAGCGTTTAACACCAATCTGAGGGGTTTGTCGGATGATTCAGCCTTTGTACCGATTGTATTACACGGCCACACAGCCACCCAATCTTCTCGAGCTGATAATTCAGTGTCGCCCGTCACAGTTATAGGCCTCCTCAAAGCAAAAGGAGCCGCCCCAGAGAAGGTACGTATACATTAGTTCCACTGAGGCAACGTCGAGCGGGAGAAGCCATTGATTTAGAGCCTTGGCAGTGGCGAATAATAACAGGGAAGAGTGCGCAGGAAGCTGGCGGGAGCTACAGCTGCTCCGCGGCAGACATGGCCTCGGCTCGGGCGCCTGTTGCCATGAAGCGGTTAACTGCGTTTAAAAAAGGGCTGCCTGAGAGTGACTGAGGGCAGCCTTGTGTTAGGAGGAGGGCTTGAGATTGTGGCTGTTGCTGTTGTTTTCTTTGTGTTCTGGGGACTCGGGGAGGGTAGGAACAATAATGCTTGTAATGCTGATTTTGGAACAGGTCCACGCAGCTTTTCCCAGGCCGGGCAGCCTTGGGAACCACTGATACCATGGCACACCAGGGCCGGGCCCCGATCGAGCGGCGCAGGGGCTGGGGCAGGGGCTGGGGCAGGGGCTGGGCCGACGGAGGCCCGGGGCAAGTATGAGAGGGATGACAGGAATCTTCCCCCTGCCTGGGAATGGAACGCACACACACATAGACACGCGTACATACACATACACAGGCACACACACATAGACACACACACACACACACATACACAGGCACACACACATAGACACGCGTACATACATATGCACTCACACATGCACACACACACATATGCATGCACACACACAAACACACACACACACACACACACATACACAGACATACACACATAGACACGCGTACATACATATGCACTCACACATGCACACACGCACACATATGCATGCGCACACACAAACACACACACACACACACACATACACACATAGACACGCGTACATACATATGCACTCACACATGCACACACACACATATGCATGCGCACACACAAACACACACACACACACACACATACACAGACATACACACATAGACACGCGTACATACATATGCACTCACACATGCACACACACACACACATATGCATGCGCACACACAAACACACACACACACACACACACACACACACACACACATACACAGACATACACACATAGACACGCGTACATACATATGCACTCACACATGCACACACACACATATGCATGCGCACACACAAACACACACACACACACACATACACAGACATACACACATAGACACGCGTACATACATATGCACTCACACATGCACACACACACATATGCGTGCGCACACACAAACACACACACAAACATACATACATACACACATAGACACGCGTACATACATATGCACTCACACATGCACACACACACATATGCGTGCGCACACAAACACACACACACAAACACATACACAGGCACACACACATAGACACGCGTGCATACAGTACATATGCACTCACACATGCACACACACACAGACATACACATATAGACACGCATACATACATATGCACTCACAAATACACACACACACACATACATACACACATAGACATGCCTACATACATATGCACTCACACATGCACACACACATACACAGGCACATACACACACACACACACACACACACATACACAGACACACATACGCGCACACACACACACATACATACACACACACACATACACAGGCACACACACATGCACACACACACACATACATACGCACACACACATATACACAGACACACGCACACACATACATACAAACACACACACAGGCACACACACATGCACACACACACATACATATGCACACACACACATATACACAGGCACACACATACAAACACACACACACACATATACACAGGCACACGCACATATGAACACGTCTCCCAAGACCGGGCTGTCGTTTCCTCCCTCTCTGCGTATTCCCAGAGGTGACACAGAAAGAGCAGATGTGCCGTTCGGAAGCTCTGCGCCCGGAGCGTTGTGCCTCTGCTTTGGGCACTGCGCCCCAAGCCCTCGACTGAGGTTCCTCTTCTCTGTGTCCCAAGGATGGAAAATGAAAACACAGAGATAACAAAGAGGGGAAGGAGCTAGTTTTTTTTTTTTACTCAGTTTGACTAATTAATTTTTCCAAAAATACCAAAATGTTTTGCGATATCTAAAGGAATGAGGAGTGGGAATGATTTATTGCAAGGGCATCAGAGTTGTTATTGCAATCACCCGTGATAAAACCCCAAATATATAAAGTAGAACCAGCTGTACGAATTTGAAATACAGTGTGCAACCGCGGCCACAATCTACAGTGCATGGCCAAATAATGATTTTTTAAATTATTTGTACACAGAAATAATAAGCAGACTAATGTTAAATCAGGAGGAGATGGGCCTGGGTTTGTAAAAAAAAGAACAAATTGTTTTCATTATATTTAAATTTAGATAATTTATTTTCTGAAAGAGCATATTGCATATTTATTTTGGGCGTGTTTCAGTGAGACATATCTTAATGTGTTGGCAGAGGCAAACTTGTTGATTACTATTAATTTACTCCAATCTGTTGTTGTCAATGGAGCTGAATAAACATTTCAGGAGGCATTAGAATCAACGCTCATTCCACAGCTCGTAAAGTTGGCTGAATTTTTAAAAGGGTCAGATGTTCGGCAGAGCCCCACTCTCTCCCGCAGACAAATGAAAGTCTGCCCTGGGGTCCCGAACGGTCACCGGGGATGGGCTGGGAGCGCGGCAGACACAGAGGATATTTTCTCTGAGCCAGAAGGATGCCAGCTCAGTGCCAGCTTGCACAGGTACAGGAGGGCATAGGGACTCGGCGAGGGGGTGGGGAGGCGGGGTTTGGGGGGTGGGGGCACACCTGTGAAAGCCATTGCAGTGTTTCGGGGTATGAGTGGGTGTTGACAGTGCTGCGATACGCTCGCTTGCTTCAGCAGGGGGTGGACACAGCGGCGCGTGAGTGAGCTGCCTGGTGGAAAGGCGGCTGGCTGGCTGATGTTTGCTGGAATGGGAGAGAATGTGTGTGCGTATGTGTGTGTGCGTATGTGTGTGTGCGTGTGTGTATGCCTATGTACATGAGTGAGTGTGTGTGTGTGTGTGAGTGGGTGAGTGTGTGTGTATGCATATGTACATGAGTGAGTGTGTGTGTGTGTGTGTGTGTGTGTGTGTGTGTGTATGCATATGTACACGTGTGTGAGTGTATGTGTAAGTGCGTATGTACATGAGTGAGTGTGTGTGTGTGTGTGTGTGTGTGTAACACTTAGGCCTGGGCCCCAAATGTCCACTGTACTGGCACTAAGTGTTGGAGTGAGACGGGCTGAACAATCAAAGTACTGACTGATCATCCACTGCATAGAAATGGCATAATATTTTTGCAAAAAGAGAGGAAAACAGTGTTCTTCTAATTAAATTATATCTTCTAAATTAAAAATATATCTCAACCTGTTGCCCAAGTGAAAAATAGTATACTTCAGTATACTTGAAGTATAATCATATATGTAAACTTTTACTTCAAGTACCGTATGTTCATGTATAAAATAGTACACTTTAAGTATACCTCAGCATAGTAAATTCTCACATGGCTGTGTTGCAGCGATCATAGCTTTGTTTTTTGGCAAAATATTATCTTCACTTATTCCTCGTTTACTCAGCTACTTTACTGCCAGCGGCAGAACATTCTGGAGGAAATCACCCAACTGCGCAGAATCTTTAAACCCTCCCCGAAAAACAAAGGGAAAATAATGTGTGAAAGGTCAGAAGTCTCTTTGGCCCTGCGCGGAAGCGGCCCATTTCTCAGGTTTTATATGGAGTAAGCTCGCTCGGGCGTACAACAAACACAAACAATGTAGAGAATGGGGTTACGAGCGGCGGAGGGCGCGCCGCTGCGGCCCGTCGCCCCGGCGAGGGGGCCGGCCTCCCGCTCGCACCGTCCCCCGCCTGCGCTCCCGGCCGCCTCTCACACGGCGATTGGGTTTCACTGCGGCGCGGCGGGCTGTGGGAGCGAGTCATCACACTGGCAGTGTGCCTGGGAGATTGTGCTACTCTCCACCAGGGGTGAGGCACATGACAGGGGGGGTTTTGTGCGCGAAACAATGCGCTGTCTTCACTGTTTAACCCAGAACACCGACTACAGCTGGAGCCTCCACCGGGCAGGGAGGGACTTAGCCTGTGGGTGTGTGTGTGTGTGTGTGTGTGTGTGTGTGTGTGGACCGATAGGGCCAGGTCATTGTGTCGGGGGCAGAAGCAGTCAGCTTTCTTTGAAGTCTCCTCTCCCCTGCCTTTTTAAAAAAAAAAAAAAAATGTATCACGTTAATTTGTTCTGTTGGATCCAATTATAAACGTATTGACTGTTTTGCTCATAATGGACAAGTGGACAGGTTTTTAGGAGGAAATAAAATTATATAAAAGTTCAAACAAGAAGACAAGAGTGGACAAACAAAAAAACGGCATAAAATCAGCATGAGTTTAGACCATAAATTCTACTTTTCTCTTCCTTTCTATAACGGAGTCCGGCTTAAACACTGCTCCATAACAAGCCCAAATCCAATGGACACTTGCTGATGAATGCCACAATTTTGTTAATTGTGCAAAACGAAAGGATAATTCAGTAGCACAGCTCAGATACATACAAGATGCTAGTTTAATTTTGAAACCTACAGGGTTACAAATGCATCACATGTTTAACATTAAATGACTTGGTTGCCGCCGATCGTTTGCATATCTCCCAAAGTGTTGTCTGTGGGTGATTGCCCTGTCTGAGGTGAGAAAGGACCTGCACAGGGTTGTCATGGGTAATCCTTCAGTGTGTCGTTGCCTGAGCCAAATGGGTCAAATGAACGGATGATGAACATTTGGGAGATTCATGCACCTACACCCTGTTAGCAGCTTCTCCAGCTAATGGTCTCAGATTTATCTTGTGTTTAAAGAATCTGTGACCCATTACAACTGCAGCATGACCAGCCATTGTAAAGTATTCATGTAGGCTACAGAAAGAGGGGGGCTGTGTCAATCAAAAATGAAAGAGGAAATGTGTTTTATTTTGCTGGTTTTTTATAATGGATAAATAATTGTATAATTGTATAATTCAGTTATAAATATTTGTCACTGTTGCCTGTCAGATTAATGTTGGTATAGTTTCTATTCATATTGCAAAATGTTTCCAGCTTGACATATGATGCCCAAGTAATTTATGATATTCAAGTAATTTATATCCTGTCGAAAAAGTGCTTATAGAAGATTTGTTGTGTTTTGGCAAATACGCAGTCTTTAATTTAGCTCTTAATACCATAGCAGGGTATTTTAGACTCGATTTGGTGTAACTGCATCAAACTGTTCAGCTTCACCAAAGGCAATCATGAAGGAGGATCATACCTTTCATGATGGACAGAGGAGGCAAATATTTTCTGTATGTGGTCTGCAGAAGTGAAACTCCACCCATGAACTGAGCCAGCTGATTTCACTAATTAGTTTTACCTCCTGGCTGAAGAATTGTGCTAATTAGCAAATTCAGGCGATTGGAGCAAATTACTGGATTTTACACCTCTGGTGGTCTGGTGATGAAAATGTGTTTCCCTCTCTCTCTGGATGGACACTACCATTATGCAGCCTTCATTACGGCCCATTCCATTCTCTGGTCCCCTACCCATGCATGTCCACTCAAGTCTACTCAACTTAAGACACTGCTTAAGAAACACTACTTAAGATACAGCCGATATCAACTGTTTCCCCCAGCCCGGGTTCTGCTGTAGGCTGCTACTTCAATACCGTGTCGTGAAATAACGCATATGACTTCTGTAAATAAACTCGTAGACCAATTAGAATTTTGCCTGCCATGTCTAAACATCGTGAGGCGAATCACACCAATGAACTCATAGACTATTTTGAAATAAATAATCTACTAAATAATAATTCATAATAAATAATGCAAGCCTGGCTATACCTGCGAGCATCAAGCCACCACTTCGACAGTCCCTTCCCGTTTATGTCTTTCTCACTTTTCCATGACATACAAAATTGACAGCGAGGAGCTCCTGAGGGACATATATTATATGTCAGTCACATGTCCTGGATTGATTCCAGACTGTGTCAGTACTGCCTGCTGCCAGGAGTCATGCAGAGTGACGCACATCTGAACAGAACATGGAGGGAGGGCTTTGATCAGCAGGGTGACCCCTGCTTCACATCTCATACACAGAGCACAATGAAGTCCACAAAACAAATTCAGCGCTCTCCATGGATACATCACCGCTCGGCACTAAAACACGCCAAGGCACACGTTTGACTATAGCGGATTATTGGCCATGAAACTATGTATTTATACTGAAAATGATCTCATCCAGCAGGTACTGTGCAAACTTCCCAAGGCACTCCATCACACGGCAGTGTGCTCATTAATTTACTCCGCATAATATATTTTTAAAATAACTGCTAGTTTTTGACGAGAATGTCTGCAAATATGTCCCTTCTTGATGAAAGCAATTTCAAATTATTATATTTGACATATGGGATAAATCCATCAAACTTCCTTTGAAAAAATTATTTTATCATTTTTTTTCTTTTTAAATGTATGCTCGTATAACGTGAGATTTTCGTTCTCTAATCTGCACTTTCCTTTACATTTTTCTTTATACGCACTTTTTTTCTTCCTCTCTGCAGGATAGGAACCCACTGAAAAAACAGCAGATTCAGACACAATGTAAATGTGCTTGTGTAATGTTATTGTCCCTTCTCTTTTCTAAAATTAGGTTAACGCAAGAAACATCACAAACAATATGGCCGGTCAAAGTTCTTGTATGAAAGTAGCGGTTACTCTCAGTGAGCATCAGCTTAATTATTTTCTGTTATTTATAATCAATTTGTTTCTGTAATAATTTTTTAAATGGGCCACAATACACTAGATATCACAAACAGAACTGAAATTCAGACAAGCTGCACTGTCATGCTTTGAACAGCTTGCACAGGTAGTGATGAGCAGTTGGTCTGTGATGTCACTGTGATGGGTTAAGGGTCATCCCGTTTTGTACATCTTGAGTGGCTGCTGTACCGCCTCCACCCGCATAGGGACACCAAGCTCATCCCGCATTCTTCCGATGCACCTGACTGCAAACGAGATACTGCCTGCCGCTCTATTGGCCAATCGGTACTACGGGATAGGCAGTGGCTATCGAAGAACAGGTGTGTCGCTCACTGACGACAGCCGGTAGTCTGTGAGAACCTGGTGTGTCACCGGGAAGAACTACCGTAGCGATAGCCTGAAGAGCCCCAGACTGCAGCACATTCACAATCAGTCCCGGTCAGCAAATGAAATAACCCAGACCGAATCTACAGGTCTAAGGTGTAGGTCCATCCTGCTGAGCCTCTTGGGAGCCTGAGTCTTTTGACAAGTGATTGGCGGGCTACAGTAGATCCATTCGGTCATGCTGTCCCCGGTTTTGTGCCAGGTCTCTCTGTATTTCTATGCAGAAATCTTCATCACGGCGGTTTGACTGAAGGCCCAGAAAAACATTGCTTTGTTACTTAACATTTTGATAAAAATGTATTCTTAACTTTCTATTTCTCATCTATTTTAGCATAAGCACAGTAGATCATAATGTCATAACGGATAACAAAGTAACTGAAAAGGGTGGTGGTGGGGGGGGGGGGGGGTGTATGTGGAATGATGGGAAAAAATTTGGGTAGCTCACCCTCCAGGCAATTCCTGTGCCCTTGCAGACGACAGCAAAGCCCCACCTCCTCCTTGTGCAATGGTAGGCTTGTTTGTTTGTGGCACGGAGGATCATTTGACCCACACACATTTTTCTTATGAGTGTGTCTGTGCATGTGACATTACACACTGTATACTGACAACAACAAAAAAAAGGAGAGAGAGCTAAGGTGCACCCCATTTGTACTAACATGTGGGATTTGAGAGGGGGAAGCCTCAAGTGATTATAATGTCAAAACATAAAACGAATCAATACATTAGACAAATTGTTTAATGTCGTCACTGGTTCTGTGATGAATAAGCTATACTCCTTTGTGCCTATGTAACCATAACCATCTTAAATAATTAAGTTCTGTCAACTATTAATAACGGCCCCTGTTCTAACTGAATACATTACCTTGGTAAGTGTCTTATTACAAGTCGCATATATGTTTTATAACACCAAGGCATAGTTGGCTTTGCATTAATTCCCTGGGGATGTTGTTTCTCACGCTTCTCGGAACCCACGGGTGTTTTGCACCAACACTAAAACCGGGTAGAGTCAATTATCTGGGGGACTCTTGACGGAGCAGCGTCTGCAAACCTCGACTCAGTGGCTCGGGGCGTGTTTTTTCTACTGTGGGTGTTCCCAAGCAGGACGTGGGCGGCAACGCTCTCCCGCAACTGCGATTGAGGCTCCGATGTTTCGTGGGAAAGAAGTTCAGTGGAATTTGTGTTGTCACCAGCGAAGGCTACCTGGACGCACATTTACTGTGGTATAGAGGTTACAAGCACCGCGTTCACCATGAAGAGGCCTTGTGAGGACACTACTTCTGATAGTGACATGGATGAAACTATTGATGTTGGCAGCGAAAATAACTATTCGGGGTAAGTAAAATAAAGGGAAAAAAACTCATTGACTTTATCCTGTGGTATCATTTTACAGTACAGCGCGACTTTTTGAAAGATGTTAAGAGTGGTCACTAATTCGCCACAATAAAACGAAGCAAAAGTTCTATTCAAAGTTAAGTCAAATAATTTGTCATCAAGTGCAAATCCTCTGTGGGCGTCAACCCATTTCGCGTTTTAATCTCCAATTTGGAGTTCTGACAAATACATGTATATTTAAATTCGATACGTGTTTGAAAGCTACGGTCTCGGATAGTATATCACCACTGATGAATGAATAGTTTTTTTACAAGGACAGAAGTTTGCACCGCTGAGGTATTCCATTCATTAATTCATGTGGCTCTTTTCTTCTGGTAGTGTAATGAACCTGAACGGGATCAAAGTGTTCTTTTTGTGATCACAATGAAAACAGTGATTAATATTTTCCCACAGACAAAGCAGCAGCTCGCTTATTAGATCCAGCTCTCCAACAACAACGTCCCAAGTTATGGCAAGGAAAAAAAGAAGAGGGGTAATTATTATTATTATTATATTTAATCGGAAAATTACTCACTTTTCTTATGTAGTTTAGCAACGATTAAACTATTACTGTGCGTTTGATTTTTCAAGATTATCGAGAAGAGACGGAGAGATCGAATCAATAACAGTTTATCGGAACTACGTCGGCTTGTTCCAACTGCATTTGAAAAACAGGTAAGTTGAAATTATTCAATTAAAGACATGTCACTGTTACATAGGATAGAGGTTGAAAGATTTATTAAACAACTAATAAAAAAATTATACTAAAAGGCACGTAAAGTCAAGAATTAAAATTTGATTTAAGAAATTATGTAATATTAAGCACAAAGCACAAAGAAACAGTGTAAAGCATTCTTTACAAATAATTTAAAATGTTTTAATGTGCTGCTTCTTTTCCAGGGATCTGCCAAACTTGAAAAAGCAGAAATATTGCAGATGACGGTCGATCATCTCAAGATGCTCCAGGCAACTGGAGGTAAAGGTAAAGAGTTAATTGACTGCTTTTTTTCACCTTACTTTGTAGTGAAATTTGAGCATGCAGTCTCTTTGACAAGATTAAAGGACTGGAAATCAATGCTAATGGCAGGATTGAACTCGTGGGAAAGCACTGCGGGGACAAAAGGAGCACTTGACCCTGGGATTGTGTTTGCTTTCATAAATCCGTGGGAGGGAAGAAGGCCGCATTCACAGGCCGCCCTGCTGGGGGTTTGTTTGGGCTTTCCAGAGAGTGTAAGAACCGGCGCGCAGGGGAGACAAAACAAACACACAAACATCCCAGCACAAGCACAGCTTGTTTAGGTTACGCTGTGCCTCGCAGTCGGAGGGTAACAGTGGGCACCACGCTCCACAGGTTTAGCTATTTACCCCACACTGCCATTAACAGCTGTTAGCCTCATTAAGACTTGTTATAGAGAAGTGCAGCGCTTATAGGCATTCGGGGTTCATATTTTCGCTGTCCTTTTTGCCCGTAGGGTTTTTTGACGCCCACGCATTGGCCATGGACTTCATGAGCATCGGGTTCAGGGAGTGTCTGACGGAAGTGGCGCGGTACCTCAGCTCCGTGGAGGGCCTGGACACCAGCGACCCCCTGCGCGTGCGGCTGGTCTCCCACCTCAGCACGTGCGCCTCCCAGAGGGAGGCGGCCGCCATGACGTCGTCCATGGCGCACCACCACCACGCTCTCCACCCGCACCAGTGGGCCGCCGCCTTCCATCCTCTCCCCGCCGCCTTCCTCCAGCAGAGCGGACTCGCGCCTTCCTCCGAGGGCGCCTCCGGCAGGCCGTCG